>JACBWV010000610.1:150978708-151106208 GCA_013435795.1 Chlamydomonas sp. ICE-L | reverse complement strand
TATAGTAACTATATGTACCCAAAGACTGTTTTTTCATCGAATCTTGTTGTTGGCAATAGCAATTATGTGTATTCTAAAATTAAATATTGTTCAAATCTCTCAACAAACAATTCAAATTACATGTACCCCAAGATTGTGTTTTCATCAAGTGCACTTTATGCATCTGATCAGTCTGCTAACAATTCAAATAATATTGTTAGTCTGTCGAATAATGCATATTCAATTGAGAATATTAGTTCATGGGATGATATTACAGATAAGCCCGTCATTTTTGATGGAGTATATTCTTCTTTAACAGGAAAACCACAACTGTTTTCTGGCAGTTGGACAGATCTCCTAGATAAGCTGAGTATAACTGAAGGTGTTACATCATATCTAGATTTGACGAATAAACCAACGATTTTTCGGGAAAATATTCCGATTTCGCAGGAATTCCCAATCCTGTGAATAAATGGGGAAATATTAGTATTACTGGAGATGTAATTACAAAGACAGGTAGTAAGTTTGAGATTCGTGCTTTCTAGGATATCGAATATTCAACTGATTATAATAATGATAGAGATTACTTGCAAAAACACAATTGGTGGCATAAGACCGGAGCAACATATGTGCACCTCACGTCACTAACGGCTAATGCTCGATTAGGGATAGGTAAAAAATGTCCACAATGTGCATTGGATGTTGCTGGAGCTGTTAATGCAACATATTTTTTAATCAATTGAGTCCTTCTACTCAATAGCCAATATTCGTCACTATCTGGCCTCCCAAACTTGTTTAATGGCCAATATTCGTCACTTTCAGGGCTTCCAGTTGCGTTTGACAAAAAGCATACTAGTTAAAACGGTAGGCCTTCGTTATTTAATGGCACCTGTGGATCCTTGACCGGGAAACCGACTTTTTTTGATGGGGATTATTATTTGTTAACTAATCGTCAAATTATCGAAGACGGACAATAGACGAACATGGGAAACAATAGAATGGATACAGACAAAATCGCTATTTTCCGCTGTGATAGGAAAAATGAAGGATATGGAAGCATAGAACTACATGATGCAAATAATGGCGTCACTGGTCGAATTAGGTTCCAAGGGATAAACAATAGCCAACGCTTCGAGCTAAGTTTCGTTGAGGACAGTCTTGTAAGTTATGGTGCAGTTTCACGGGTCTACATTTAAAGTTACGGTGGAATTAGTAGGAGTTCAGACCGAACATTGAAAAACCACATTAATTATATTGACACACAAGAAAGTTTGGGTAAGATTGATAAATTGAAAATAGCAGCATTTTCATTCAAAAGCGACGAGACCCATGAAGCACCATATGGTCTGTATGCTTAGGATGTTCAAGAAGTGTACCCTCATTTGATAGACACGGATAGTACCCAAAAACTAAATTTGAATTATATAGGTCTAATCCCGCACATGTTGGTAGCCATCCAACAATTACCAGCCAAGGTAAAGGAGCTCAAATCCAGGCTGAATCAACATATTGATGAATCGATTTAACTTAGGGATAATTATACATATGAATGTATAAGATGACTATTAAAGTACATAATTACAACAGCGAATTGCACAAAATGAAAATGAAGGTGGACGAAGAATATCGTGCACATGTGAACAATATGGCACGAGTGGCCATTGTCAGGCGATATCGAACAGATGATGAGTATTGGGAGAAGCAGAAGCAGATAAAACGAGACGGGTATACAAACGACCCTGAATATCGTGCACAACGACATGAACGTTCGCGGATTTATAATGGTAAAGGTGAGAGAACAAAAGGCGATGTTAAAGGCAGGGCGCGTGTAAGTGAATTAAAAAAATGGAAAATGCATCATTTTTTGAAGTTCTTTAAGGTTATCACTTTTTAAAGTTCTTTAAGGTTATCACCCAAGGTTATAAATTCCATTTATAATATTATAACAAACATGTAATGGCATCACAACAAACTTTGGCTAAATTTTGCAAGAATCATATGGTAGAAGGCCATGAGGGGGATATCGCAGGATTACTAAAAAAATGTGATCAAAGAGGGCTATGAGTCACTTGAGGATTTCTATGATTTTGTCGAAGGCTATAAGGGCTGTCATGAAGCAAAAGAGAGAAGGTTTAGGAAGCAAAAGAAAGAAGGTTTGGGAAGCAAAAGAAAGAAGGTTTAGGAAGCAAAAGAGAGAAGGCTTAGGAAGCAAAAGAAAGAAGGTTTAGGAAGCAAAAGAAAGAAGGTTTGGGAAGCAAAAGAAGACACAGTATGATAGGGAACGCTACCTAAAACATGCTCCCAAAAGGTTAGTTAAATTTGAGCTTTGCAACCAGGGGAGCAACACCTTGTATGTGTATGAGATAACAAACGCGTTTTATCCTTAAAGGATTTCAAAGCAGGCACATTGTTGGTTTTGAAAGCAATTAACCAGGGCAAACATACCCAAAAAACTAAAGAGGTAGAGTATGTGTCTACTCTTTTATCTGGTAGCAATAATGTTTTCACAGGATATGCAAAATTACTAGACAGACTTGATATTGACGACCCAAGTTTAGGAGCTATGTTGAGAAGAATCACATCACAAGCCCTGGCAATACAAAATATCTCCAACGAACCTGCGAATAATACAATTGACAGACCATTCTTGTACATGAGTACCAGGGATAACATTTGTACGGTTTATACCGAATGTACGCAGATACGATTTATGTGGTGCATTAAAGGGGACAGCTCGTAAACAAATGTAAAAAAGAATATGACGACGTGTCTGACATCGACATGACAGTCGAGAATGAAGTGGTTCAAGAATAATGGTTTTGGAGCAGAAATATTCGACAGCGGAGAAAGGTTAGAATGTAAATACAAGCCACCACCTCAGGAGCAAACCAAAACGTATAATATCCAAATGCTACGTGTCATATATTGGCACGAACATGTGCAAAACATTGACCAGGTGATGTCTTTCGCCAAGACAACTTAGAAGATGATATGCTCACTTCCGTCATCTAACTGTGTAGTACCAAAAATCAAAAAGTTCACACCAGACATGTAACACTTGGGAGACAAATGCAAAGATATTATCCCAATTATTAAAGATGGAATAGAAGCATCAAAGAAGGATATCAGGATCATCTACAACGGAGATTTGGAAGAGGTTTTGATAAATTTAGTTAAAGAATAAGGGTGTGATCTGCAAACTGGACTGACTATTTCACAGATCGAAATGAACCACATCATGACGACACACCTGTAGCCATCTCAATTCAACCTGCAGCTCAAGTGCTAGGTTTTGCAAAGTGTCCAATTCTGGACTTTGATATATTTGTAGATTACAAAAGTTGGACTCAGAAGTGAAGGGATCGTTTCTAAACAAGAAATTTAAATCCGAGATGACCCTTGAAGTGATTGAGGTTTTTTAAACATGTTTGGATCGTGAGTCAATGGGCAAATTAGTTGATGAAGATCTGTCTACCATTGATATTGACAAGATTACAGAGTTTGATTACAACAAGCATTACTTTACTTGCAAATGGCTATTTGTTGATGGACTAGGTATCCCAGTTAATTCTTGGGATATATTATACACATACATAGATGACAAACCATTACGAGAAGTCAAAAATACGACTAAGAAACTCAAGGTGGTGGAATATGACGACCCGTTTCAAACCAGCATATAATGCTATCTATGACCCAACAATGTCACCCCTACAAGTGTCGAAAATAATGAAGAAAAAGTCGTCAAAACTAATAAAGAAAAAGTGATTGAGATGAAACATTTCACTCAATCAACGCTTAATTCTAAAGGCGAAATAGTGAGAAGGAAAGTGTTTCACAAAGGATACCTATACCTTATCAGAATAGGCGAAGAACACCCCATTTACAACCAGGATAAAATGCTTATATTTGAATACAAAGTTGTACAATTAAAATTCAAATACACAATATTGGCATATCTACGAGTCGAGTGAAAGAATAGTTGGTATCTGGCAAATATACTAAAACAGTGTTTGGGAGAGAGGAAGTCCCAATGGATTTACTAAAAGGAATCCCTACCGAACTATCAGGCTTTTTTGGGAAATAACACAACACCTGTAGGCATTCAAAAATCTTCAAAAACAGATGTGATGCTATAGAATAGGGTGTGTATGAGGCCTCAATGCTAGGGCACATACACGCTAAGGGTAGCAGGTACAGCTTGGTGCCTTCTTGTGCACTGTTTGTGCTTGGTACATGGCGGTACACAATTTAGTGTAGGGGCAGCGCATCAGCACCAAGAGCATAAGGAGTTATGACTTGGCCTTGTGAGTAAGCATTTTGCGAAGCCCGCACACCCCTCTTGCACTACCCACACACAGCCCAACATTTCCTTCAACATTTTCACACATCTTCCATATGCTGCCGACACTCAGCTCACACACGGCTGGCGCACTGCTTTCACGCTCTCCGTACCAGTGTGGTGAGATACCTCATAGGTTTCCATTTTCACGTGAGACGCTGGGCAGATCACATTATTCACATCTTGTTCCTTGCTGCCAACTCAAGCATGGGAGCAACATGCGATTGTCCCACCACTGCAACAATGCACTTCCTTGGGCGCAGGGGGCCATCAGCCAACCACCGTCCCTCTGCCAACTGCTGCAAGCAGTCCAGCATTGCCAGGTTTCGAGTATTTCCAAGAGTCTGAGCATAAACAGCTGCTTTCCCAGTCATGCGAGATACTACCTCCTTCGGGATCAAGGAGGGGCTTGACCCGTCTTCGTCAGCGGAAGACATAGACACAAAGCCAAGGATGTCAATAAATTTCTCCCAACCCAGGGGCATGCGGTGCTTCAAGGGTTCCATGTTCGCAACGGTTTTCTGCCACTCAGCAAATGCTGGGTCGTTGCCCTGAAAGATATTAGAAGGGCCCAGAAGCTGTAGCAGTTGATGCATGTATTCCTGTTCAAATTCTGGGTCCTCCAGCAACCTATTTTCTTTGGTTCTTGCTTCCAGGTCAATCCCTTCCAAGCTGATTCCATCATGTCCAGAAGGCACTAAGCGGGCTGCAGTCAGCCACTCTATCCCTGGAACGCTGCCGTAGACTAGGAGTTCGACTTTATCGCTCGTAAATTCTGGACCTCGCTTAAAAGCCAGTTCCCCTTCGAAAATCACTTGCCTCCACCGACAGCGTTCTTGAAGTGATAAGGCCATGTGTGCCTCCCTGATGCCTACTGGGAACTCAAGGGCCATGAGCTTATCCAACTGGGGTGCCAACTCCTGAGCTACGGCCCTAAATCTCTTGCTGGACTGTGGTGGCTGCTCAATAGCAATGGTATCTGGCTGTACAGCTTCAACCAGAGCTCTTAGGGCCGATGCATTTGTAGGGACACGGTGGAATACGCCAAGGACGTGGACTGAACATTCACCCTTGTTCAAGATGATGGGGTTGTTTATAGCAAGGTCCAACCAGGCTTGTTGGGACCCCTTCCACGCCACATTACAAGCTGGAGGCATGTGATTGTAAAGCCTGCCATCGATCCAGTCAGAAAAGTGCTCATCTGAGATTAGTACTTCAAGGCTGGATAGGAGCTTGAACTCATCGTCTGTTTCGGATTCTGGTTTTACTGAGGGGCCCTCTGCCCTGGTGGCCTGTCTGCCAAATCCTTCAGTCTTCTGCTCGGCATTTTGGGCCTCTTTTATTTTATTCCAGTTTCCCCCGCATACATATGAAGCGCTGTTCCGCACCCCTCCTTGCCTCGGTATGAACAGGGGAAAGAGGCACCCGCGATTGGGAGCCAACCCAAAGCATTGGTAGGGTCTCGGGCTTCTGTCGTTAACTCCAAGGGCGAAGTTCAAGTTAAAAGTAGAATGCAAGCCTCTTGGAGACCATGAGAGGGAATTCCCTCATCGTGAAGCAAAGCTGAGGATGTCAAGGACCTGAATAATGGGATAGTAATTGTTTAATCTTGTATGCTTATTCCGCAGTCTGTGAAGTTTTGGAATGCATAGGATAGAAACAATACCGTATGTGGCAGGTCTTCAATCGAGGGGCATTTATGCACTTGATAAAACTCTGTCTGGAAACGGCATATCAGACACATGGCAGCTATTGGTCTTGTACTGTCGACTGGCATTTGCAGAACTAGAAGAACTAACAAACACGATACATCTTGAATTCGTCTTCGAGTTACCTTGGACAGGTCATCACAGATGGAGTGATGGGCCATCAGTCTATCCATCAACTGATACATCGTGGATTGAGGGGTACTTTTTGCACTAGGAAATTATTGCAGCTAGGGACCTCAGTTTAACATAAACAGACTGCCTGGTTAAAAAATTTCATCATGCGGCACATCCCCGGATTCCGAAAACAATTCATTCAAGTCAGGATGGGTCAAGCTATAGCTAGATATTTAACGCGCGGTAAGCTTCATATTGTTTTTTTTGGGATTACTTTTTTAATCAGGAACTCCAAAAAGACTATTCTGACTTTTTGAAAGGACCAACCCAAATGAGGTGTGAACTTAGGTTCCTTAAGGGTGTTAAAAGGGTAGAGATGGCAACACCTTTGGGACCCTAGTGCCCCCTCGTTGCACCTAAAGCAGGACACCGGGGCACCCACCCCCACACCACTCTCACAAAACAAGAAAAACCACACCACCTATCAAATAACCACCTTGCCTTTTCCCCCACCACAACCCAACCCAAACCACCACCTCCCCCAAACACCCATTACCAGCCCAACCTCAAAATCACCCCCACACCACCTACAACCACAACCACCGCCCCCCACAACCCACCCCAACACAAACAACCGCAACCTTTCCCCACGCACCCCACCCCAAAACCCCCCCACCCCCACCCCCACCCCCCACCATTGGAAAATTCTGAGACCCACCCAGTAGAGGCCTAGGAAAAGGCATTCCATGGCACCACTTGGCCTCGTGCAATAAGTATGTACCCCCCCCCCCCCCCCCCCCCCCCCCTCCCCCCACACACACACCACCCACCACCCACATAGGCCCCCCAACCCATCCCCCAGCTCCACCGACCACTGGAATATAAGCCCAGTAGCCAAATCACCCATGAGTAGGCCCTTGGCAAGGGCAGTCCATTGGGCACCACTTTGGAGACGCTCGTGCAATCAGTAAATCCACCCCCCGGACCAAAGTGCACCAACACGAGTGCCCCTCGTGTGCTAAGTACATATGGAAGTACATGGCTGCCCACTGGAAGGTGGCGCCAACTGGTCTGTTGAAGCTACAGACCAAGGAGTTAGAGGACATCGGGAAGCTTGTCAAGCAGTTGGAGATAGACCCAAACGGGCAGTGATCAGGTAGACCACAAGGGGCAGTGTAGCTGAACTGTTGCTGAATCATGATACAAAACATACCATGTGTATCGTTTTGTTTTTTAATGTTGTGTTTTTCTGGCCACCTCCAGGGACGGCAAAGGGTGACTTAGGTACTTGGACAACCTGGTGTGTGTGTGGCAGAACTGTTTTTTTACTATCACGCGATCCAGGCACTAAAAATCCGAGGACGCCATAGTGTACGCCATACTGTAACCCCCCTAAATCCATATCTAAGTTTTACAAAAAAAACTATTTCTATTTAATGGGGTGGGGGGGCAGCCCTCCTCAGGTTTTAAGGCATGACGTCTTGAGCCTTTTTAAACTCCGGTTCACAACTTCAATAAAAACTGCACTGCAAAATTCGGTAGTAGACCCGGCTGTTTCCCAATCATAACGTGGACGGCTGTCCTACATAGCCCCAACATGTGGCCCAATTATTAATTAATTAATTATTCACCACCACCCTTTAAACTAATTGAATTATTGTGGTCATCCAAGAGGACCTAAGATTGCCACAAATATGCCAAGGGGGGGGGTGGTGAATCATTTAACATACCAGGATCAACAAGATGGACAGAAAATCAATGCGAAGTGGCCCTCCAAACACAGTTTTCGAGTGCAGCCCTGATGGTGAATCAAGTTGGCTGGGCGGCCTGGAAGTATGGAATCTTGGATGTTGAGATCCCTATCAGGGTTGTAGGTTCGGTGATTTGGCACCATGGGCTCATGGGTACGCTGGTCGGTACACATCCTGATTCCTATGGTCGCCGGACAATATCTCCCAAGTATCTTTCCGTTGTGTGGAGAAGGAGGGTTCACATCCCCAATGTTCGCCAAATCTAAATGTGGCCCTGCCCTCTGAATCCAAACTTATTTGTGTACTCCAATTATTCTTTCAAATTCGTTCAGCTAAGGGGATTCGCGAGGTTACGCAATCAACAATGGTCTTCCGAGAGTTGATATGTGTTGCCAATGATCACAGCAATACTTTAGAACCTGCGTACACGCCGTTCCTCCAAAAGTGGGATCAAAAAATTATCATACGTATACCTGTACGTGTGCATACTTTTTTATATGTATACAGCTCATGTAAAAATATAATAATTAGCATGTGTTTCCCTGTACGTTTTATACATATACAGCTTATGTGAACACAAAAAGTTTGCTTCTCTGAGACCCTGACATCCGCACACTTAGTCATCACACACACACTCACTACCAAATCTGTCCACAGCTCCATATACTACCCAAGAACTGATTATGCACTACCCACACCATCCCGATGCGCTGACCACACAAACTAAATGACGGAACGGAACGGAATGTATGTATAGACTTTGACATCTGTAAACATGTGATCATGCACTGCTCACATACTCTGCCCACGAATGGCTCAAACCCTACCCAACCAATCCTCACCCACTACGCATGCGATTCCAGGCAGAGGGCTGAAGATACACAACTCACACATGGCGCATGCAATTCCCTCACACTGTCCACACACTGTCCATGCAACATTCACACACTGCCCTTGTACTATCTAGCTAAGATACTATCAAAGTAAGATGACCTTTGCACCAGCCATGCACTTCTTACACAACACCCTCGCCTCGCACGTTGCCTACACACTGCCCACGCAGTGCTTGCACGCTGCCTACACACAGCGTGCATGCACACCTAAGCTTTCCTTTTTGGCTACGAGCAGCAGCTTCTAGGCAGCTCCCAGAGCCAGCTGCTGGGCTAAGTCTAAAGATTTGAACGAAACTGGAAAGCTGATTCTGTCAGCTTCCAGATGCACTGCTTTGCTTTAGGTTTGGCTATGTAGCAAGCCAGGTGAGCTGCCTAGAAGCTGCTGCACATAGCTGAAAATAGAAGCTACACCCAGCACTTCAGCCATCTCACGTGCAAATGCTGGCTCACATAATATCAGAAAACAGTACATTGTGTGTTTTGCTGAACGATCTGGTGCCACACAAAAGACCCCTGGAAGGTGTGGCATATATCTAACCCATATCCAGCACCCTATCACTACTACTATCAGCGAACAAACTCCAGAATAATCAACGACCTTGTTTTTTGCTTTGCAAGTCTTCTCATCGTTTATTTATAAAAAAATGCCGAAAACTTTCCTTCACGGTTGCACAACTAAACTAAAACAAGTCATTTGTCAATTATCTTAGAAGAAGATATACAGATGTACTGGCTACTGGGTAGCAAGGGCCAAGGCCAGGGAGGCAACAGAGAACATAAACACGGGTCTTGCTGCACCCATGGTCATCAATGGCCATAAAAAGCTATGAAAGGCTATAAAAGCTATGAAAAGCACTATGACGCTGTCCCTGGAGGCGGCCTATAACCATAAATCATACCCCTGCCTCTGCACAGTCAAACCCACTTTCAGATTTTAAAAAATTGCCATGGTCTTGCAGTACCCATGGTCATCTCTCTCTCTGCCATGCCTATACTGCAAAATAGGATGGAAAAGATTTTACTTCCAACCATAAATAAACAACCATGAGGCCTCAATGCCAGATCACACACTCCAAGTAAAGCAGTCAGAGCATGATGGCTTATTGCAAAGCCTAAGTCGATCAGCTACCGCTTGATGGGTTACAGACTTATAGTAGACCATGTGTGGTGTGGACATGCCAGTAAACAAACTGGTGTACGTAACTGCGGGGTATCCACCAAGAGCGCAGTCACGACTTGGCCTTGAGAATTTGCCACACACAGCCGAAGCATTGCTCACACACTTTCCACACATCACCCATGTACCACTGATACTCTGCTCACTCACAGCCATTGCACTGCTTGCACACTCTCTACATGCCAGTGTGAGGATAAACCTCCTAGGATTCCATTTTTCACCCGAGTCACTGGGCAAATCACATGATTTACATCTTGTTCCTTGCAGCCAACTCACGCATGGGAGTGACATGATTTTGTCCCACCACTGCAACAATGCACTTCCTTGGACGCAGGGGGCCACCAGCTGACCATCGTCCCTCTGCCAACTGCCGCAATCGATTCAGCATTCCCAGGTCTCGATCGATCCACAGTGTCTGAGCATAAGCAGCTGCTTTCCCAGTCATGAGAGATACTACCTCTTTCTGGATCGCTCTTGACTCTTCTTCGACAGTGAGAGACACAGACACAAAACCAAGGAGGTTAATAAACGCCTCCCAATTTGGTGGCATGGACACCAGGCCATCATTCAAGGGGTCTATATTCTTCAAGTGCTCCATTGTTGCAACAGTTTTCTGCCACTCATCAAATGCTGGGTCGGCACATTGCTCGTGAAAGCTATCATTAGAGCCCCGAAGCTGTTGCATTTGAAGCTCGTATTCCTGTTGATATCCTAGGTCCTGGAGGACCCGTATTGCTTTGGAACTCTCATCCATGTCAATACCTTCCAAGCTGATTCCATCATTTCCAGAAGGCGCTAAGCGGGCTGCAGCCAGATACTCTATCAATGCGACTCGGCCATGAATCATGAGATCAATTTTTTCGCTCGCATACTCCGGACCAACCTTCATAGCCAAGTTTCCTTCGAAAAGAAGTTTCCTCCATTGACAGCGGTCTTGCGGTGACAAGGCCGTGTATGCCTCCCTGATACCTGCTGGCCTCCATAGGCGGACGTCTTGCAGTCCATCTTCTTCTCCCTCGTTGGTGCCTGCTGTCAACCCAAGGGCCATGAGTTTGTCCAGCTGGGGTGCCAACTCCTGAGCTAGAGCCCTTAACTGCTTGCTTAATTGTGGTGGCATCTCAATAGCGATGGTATCTGGCTTGACAGTATCAACTAGAGCTTTTAGGGCCGACGCATGTGTAGGGATATCATGGGCTATGCCAAAGAGATGGACAGTACATTCACCGTTGTTCAAGGTGATGGGGTGGTCCATGGCAAGGTCAAACCAAGCCTGTTGGGACTCCTTCCAAGCTGCATCACAAGCTGGGGGCATATGGTCGTAAAACGTGTCATCCATCCATTCTGAAAAAACCTCAGATAGGGTGATCCCCTCGAAATAAGAATCAATAGTGTCGGCATCTGTTTTGGATTCTTGTTGCACTGAGGGACCCTCAGCCTTGGAGGCCTGTTTGCCGAATCCTTTTGCTTTCTGCTGGGCATTTTGTACCTCTTTTGTTTTCTTCTTTTTGGCCCAGCATACAGATGATGCTTTGCTCTGTGCCCCCCCTTGCCTTGGACAGACAGGGAACAGAGGCATCCCCTGTTGGGAGCCCAAATCAAAACTTTGAAAGGGTCTTGGACTTCTGTCGTTAACTCTACAGGTGGAGTTGAAGTTTGAAGAGGAGTGCAAGCCGCCTTGCAGGCCATGAGAGGGCAAAAGCGACTTGTGAAATGCCAACATGGTGAAGGCAAGCTAGAGTCACCGAGGACCTGCAGAGTGGGATAGCAAATTCTCTTTTCAATTGCTGTGTTTACGTATTCCGCAGCCTGCACAACATTGAAATTCTGTGGGTCTACCTCATTTCAAATCTATCATCGGCGGGTTGGTTGATTAATGATCATCATCAGTTGATCTGCATTTTCAGCAGCAGGCCCCATGCATGTTACCCAAGTCTCCCATGCGGAATCATAGATCAACCTTCTTGGGCTGAGAACCCCCTTAGCTAAATAAAGTTAGAAGAGCAAGGGCCTTAAGCTTCCCTGACTCTGAGAAGTCGGGCCTACTTAAGGTCGGTGATTGGTACCCTTCCCGGTTTCTACGGCCCTCGAACGATATCGCCCGCGGCTTTCCATATTTCGTCACAGACTACAGATCGAGTGTGATTGTCTCCCTCTGTCTGTTCGGCTGCCACCGAGAAATATCGAGGGGATTCCCCAATCCAAACACTGGCGAGCAAATCTGGCGTATGATCACGTGGACCAGCGCGATCTGCCTATACGTGAATGCGCATGTTTTGCCCGATCTATCGCTGGGCGGGATTCGCTTGTCTGGCCGTTTCACCAGAAGGGTGCTCGTACATTTGGCAAAAATCGCTAGAAGGGACCTACCTGGGAGAGTAAGCCGGAGTAAGCTGCTACCTGGTGGGTCTGCCTGCTGTGCTGGATTCGGGCGACTGGAATCAAGATTTCGACGACTTTGGACAGCTTAGTAACCGGACACAAACTTCCAGAAGTGGAAGTTGAAATGCTTCAGAGGTTCGACAAGGCTGCGAAGTCACGCAATGTCTGAATTATTGACGGTCGATGTGAATCCCCAATGCTGGCGTTGGCGGGCGTTGGCCCAAACCTGGACGTCGAAAATGACGTTGGCTCATCTCAACCCGCCTCAACCGACTCCAGACGTTCGCCGTTCACGTTCGTTCACCCTCATTAACAGGCGTCAGTTTTTACCCCTGGTGGCAACCAGGAGGCACCACGCAACTGGTAGCAGCGATTCCTAATCAACTCAAGCTGCTACGCGTTCTCTGGTCTGTTCCTCGCGCCTCTACCCTACTCGCGTGGAGCTGCGACAAAAACGCAGACAATCTTGGAAGCAAGCACCATCATCACACAGCAGAAAGGACTCAAGGAGAACCAACATGCAGCAGCAGCAACATATCAGGCTGCAAGATTCTGAGCCTCGGTAGGCAGGGTAATGGATCCAGAAGTGCAGGTGCTGGAGGTGCTGAGCGAGCGGCAGCAAATGACAGTAAGCGGGCAGTATACAAATAGTCCATGAGAAATATGTTGTTAGTGCATGGGCAGTATGTGAGCAGTGCACAAGCAGTGTATTAGGGGCACATGGGAAGTGTTTGATCCGAACCTAATACTTTTCAAGGGCGGCGTAGTTGAAGAGTGTAGGCAGTGTGCGGATAGTTTGCGAGCATCGCGCGGGTATTGTGTGGGCAGACTGTGGTTAGCCCTAGGGCAGTGCGAATGCATCGTGTGGTTAGTGCACAGGCAGCTTGTGGTCAGTGCACATGCGAGGCGTAAGAATTGCATGGGCGGCGTAGGGGTAATATTGGGGCAGATTCTGAGTAGTGCAAAGTGCATAGACAGTGTGGGCAGCGTGTGGAATGTATGAAAGCAGTGCATGAGCAATGTGTGAGTACAACATGGGTAGCGTGTGGCCGGTGAGAGGGCATTGCAGGGGCCGTGTGTTAGAAATGCATGATCAGCTCTATGCCTTAGGAATTGCATGGGTTGCGTGCATGCCATTTGTGGGCATTTCATGGGCAGCGTACTGGGAGTATGTGAGCAGTGCATGGTGAGTGAGCATGCAGCGCACAAGTTGTGTATGTGAAGCGTATGGGCAGTGGGTTGGTAGTGCAGTATGTGTATAGCGGGTGTAGTTCTTTCCGGTCGGCCTTTTAGTGTAAAAGAGTAGGCATGACTAGTTTATAGCCAATTTGATCATGGTCGTTTGTTGTATATGTATTATATGGGGTCTCCCTGTTGTTTATCATTTAAATGTATGAGATGGGCAACTGCAGGGATTGAGTGCGTAGCGCGTGGGCCATTAGCGGGTAGAGTATGTGAGCAATGCATGAGCACTGAGCCTGCAGCTCATGATCTATTTATGTTTAGTGCATTAGTGCAGGGCAGTGGGTTGCTAGTGCAGTGCATGGGAGAAGGGTTTGGTTTCTTTTTGGTTGGTGGGGTAGTGCATAAGAGCATGTATGATCATGGCATGGTCAGTTTGATCATGGTTGGATGTTGATTGTTTGGGTATTAGATGGGCAGGTACCACTAGTATAATACCAACAGAAATCTACTGGTTGGGGCCCCTTTTAAAGGGTAAGTCGCCAGTTGATTTACCGGTTGGTGTTGTTATTATTAGGCAAAAAATGGTTTAATTGCTGTGGTTATTTTACCAGTGAGGTACATGGGGACCAGTTCATCAAGTGTTGGTTTTGGTCTTCGCCGCTCCTGATTATCTGTAATTGGTCTTGATTGTACAAGGTTAGGAAAGTCTTCCTCTTTGCACATCTTGGCTACGTCTGATCTGCCACATACATATATTTCGGTACATCAATACATTACATGCGCAATGTGCGGTCAGTGCATCAGGTTTGTGTGGGTAGTGCATAATCAGGTCCTGTGTTGTAAATGGAGTTCTAGACAGAGCTTTGGCAGTGTGTGTTTGTGTGCGTGTTTGTGTACATATGTGTGTGTTTTGTTTGTCTGTGTGTGTTTGTGCGTGCGTGCGTGCGTGCGTGTCATGAGCGCGTGGTTTGTCAGAAATGTGCCAATAGCACATCATGCCTCTGAAAGTCTCTCCCTCACTTTGGGCCCCAGGTTTCAAACATACATTGCATGTCTAATTCCTTACGCTCACATCATAGCCCAGCATTGAATCTGTCTCATCTGAAAATGGTGGCTCATACAAATCATAACTCGTTATCTTTTGTGCCTTATTCAATAATCCAGTGCCTTGAGTAACACCACAGGAAGGTGTGGCATCTAGCCCGCCCAAATCCAGTACCCGATCACTACTAGGAGCAGCCATTGAACTCCATAATAATCGACAGACCAGTCTTGTGACTTTCCAAGTATGATCATCGCCGATTGATCACAAAGAGCAAAACTACGCTGCACAGACCTTTCCCTTCAGGTTGTACAACTAAACTCAACAAAATCAGATGTTGATGATCCTTGGCAAAGATAAACGGATATGCTGGCTAATGTGTAGCATGGGCAAAGGTCAGAGTGGCAAAATAAAACATAAACACTGGTCTTACTTGATGTATCCATTGTCATCTCTTTGCCTCACGTGCATACTGCAGCCAGGCTGACCGCCCTTATCTAAGGCCAGTTGGCTTGGGGTGGTGTATCCATTGTCACCTCATGCTCTCATGTGCATACTGCAACCAGGCTGGCCGCCCGTATCTAAGGCAAGTTGGCTTGGGGTGATGTATCCATTGTCACCTGTTTCTCTCATGTGCATACTGCAACTAGGCTGACTGCCCTTATCTAAGGCCAGTTGGCTTGGGGTGGTGTATGCATTGTCACCTCTTTCTCTCATGTGCATACTGCAACCAGGCTGACCGCCCTTATCTAAGGTCAGTTGGCTTGCACAAATAGCACAAAACTGCAGGGGCCTTTCCCTTCATGGTTTCACAACTAAAGTCAACAAAATCCTTGACGAAGATAAGCAGATATACTTGCTACACTGTATGGTCCAAGGTCAGAGTGGCAACAAAAAACATAGAAGGGGTTGTGCTGTATCCATTGTACTGCCAAAACACAAACACGGGTTGTGCTGTATCTATTGTACTGCCAAAACATAAACACCGGTTGTGCTGTATCCATTGTCATGTCTTTCTCTCTACATATCTATCCTGCAAAAATACGACGGCTATGAATTTAGTTCCAACCATATAGAAAGAACCATGAGGCCTCAATGTAAGGGCACAAACTAAGGGTAGCAGGTAGAGCTTGGTGCCTTATTGCACACCATATATTTGTGCTTGGTAAAAAAGAAAAAAAACTAGTTTACCTGCAGGGTGTCTGCACCAAGAGCATAAGTAGTTATGGCTTGGCCTCGACACCAGCTGGTGTCTGCACCAAGAGCATAAGTAGTTATGGCTTGGCCTCGAGAATAAGCCTGTTATGTAGCCTGCGCATCCCTCTTACACTGCCCGCACATATCCCGTGCATTGGTCGAACGCGATTCAGTATCACACATCACCCTTGCACTGCTAACACTCTGTTCACACACGGCCCGCGCACTGCTTGCACCGACACTCTCCCATCCTGATGAGTAATGAGAAACCTCGCAGGATTCCGTTTCAACTGAGACACTGGCCAGATCACATTATTCACATCTTGGTCCTTGCCGCCAACTCATGCATGGGCTCAACATGCGATTGTCCCACCACTGCAACAATGCACTTCCTTGGTCGCAGGCCAACTGCCAACTGCTGCAAGCGACCCAGCATATGCAGGTTTCGAATATTTCCTAGAGACTGAGCATAAAGAGCTGCTGTACCAGTCATGCGAGATTGCGCCTCCTCCTCGATTGCTTCGAGTCTGGACCTCTCTTTGAGAGACAAAGACAAAATACCAAGAATTTCGAGAAAACTTTTACAAGCTCGGGGCATGGGCAGTTCCTGTTCCATCTTTGCAGCATTTTCCTGCCACTCATAAAATGCTGGGTTGATACCTAGCTCGTCAAAGCTATCAGCAGAAGGACCCAAAAGCTGTTGCCGTTGATCCACGTATTCCTGTTCATATCCTGGGTGGTCCAGGATTTTTTCTGCTCTGTATCTTTTATCCAGGTCTATACCTTCCAGGCTGATTACATTCTTTCGAGAAGACGCTAAATGAGCTGCAGCCAGAAACTCTATCCATGGAACTTGGCCATATATCATGAGCAAGTGTGTTCTTTCCGTAACTACAGGATTGCTTGAAATGGAAGCTTTCTTCCTCCAGAGACAGCGGTCTTGCGGTGATAAGGCAATGTGCGCCTCCCTGATGCCTGCTGGGAACACAAGGGCTGTGAGTTTATCCAACTGGGGTGCCAGCTCCCGAGCTAGCGCCCCTACCTTCTTGCAGTTTGGCGGTGACAGCTCAATAGCAATGGTATCTGGCTGTACAGCTTCAACCAGAGCTCTCAAGGCCGACGCATTTGTAGCGTTATCATGGGCTATGCCAAAGAGGTGGACAGTACATTCACCGTTATTCAAGGTGATGGGATGGTTGATGGCAAGATCCAACCAGGCTTGTTGGGTCTCCTTCCATGCCGCATCACAAGCTGGGGGCATGTGATCGTAAAGCCTGAAATCTAACCATTCGGATAAATCCTCTGATAGGGTTATTTTCTCAAGAGCCTCAATCTCGTCGTCATATGTTCTGGAATTTTGTTGTACATGGGGGCTCTCATCCTTGGTGGGCGATTTGCCGAATCCTGTCGATTTCTGCGGGTTATGTTCGGCCTCTCTTGTCTTCTTCTTTCTGGCCCAGCATGCATATGATGCTTGGTTCTGTGCCCCTCCTTGCCTTGGATAGACAGGGGAAAGAGGCATACGCAGTTGGGAGCCAAATCCAAACCATTGAAAGGATCTCGGACTTCTGTCGTCACCCCCAAGGGCGGAATTGAGATTGGAGTTGGAAGAAGAGCGCAAGTCGCCTTGCAGGCCATGCGAAGGGGGAAACGGCTTGTGCAATGCCGACATAGTGAAGCCAAGCTAAAAAAACTAAGTGAAGTTTCTGCTGAATGGGATAATAATTTGGTTCAACTAAATTGCTCCTTATTCTGCAGCTTGCAAGATTTGAAATTCAGAGGGACCGCCTCACTTCAATTTATCAAAAAATTGTAGGTACAGTGAGTACTGAGTAGGTTGGTGATTTTCATCAATCAAGTGGCATTTTGCGCACTAGGTAGGTAACACTCTTTACACGGCAGATCATACAAAATGGGAAGCTAGTGCGTCTTTTATCTTCAACTGTCGACAAGCAGTGCCAAAGAACTGGTGAGCACGATACATTTGGAATACGTTTGGGATTTATCTTGGACTGGGACTCGAGGGTGGGTGCCGGAAACTCGAGGAGGTACTGGAAACTCGAGGGTGGTGCTGGTGCAAACTCGAGGGTACAGGTGGAAACTCGGGGGTGCTCGTGGAAACTCGAGGGTGCTGGTGGAAACTCGATTGGGTGGTGCTGGAAACTCGAGGGTGGTGTTGGAAACTCGAAGGGGGTGCTGGAATCTAGAGGGTGGAGCTGCAAACTCGAGGGTGCTGGAAACTAGGAAGGTAGGTAGTGCTCGAAATCTACCCCAGAGCCAGGCCAGATCCAGGGCCAGCAGTCGCCAACACATCGAGACGGAGCGGACCTGCGAGATTCATGCAGTGGACTCGTGAACCTGCGATTTACGTCCGTGGAGTCCGCTTTTACTAGGTGAATTTTCATGGGAGACGCTTGTGGATGAATTAACTTCAGATGCCTTTCTAGAAAATTAAGCGTATTCAAAGTTCGCCTGTACTATTTTGCTCACAGATTCTTTTGACACGCGACGAAACTGAGGACCAGTGCGCTTCATTATGCAGAATTGAGGTGAGTTTAGCGACCATGGGTCTGATGATTATTCGTGGCCTTTCGCTGGGGTATGGTGGGTGCCATTGATCGCACCAGACTGCATTTGGTTGCCATAGGCATGCATGAGGTCTTGGGTGCTACATTTGGCTGCCATAGGCATGCATGAGGGCTTGGATGTTGCATTTGGCTGCCAAAGGAATGCAAGGGGGCTTGGGTGCTGCCATAGGGATGCATGCGGGGTTTGGTGCTGCCATTGGTATGCATGAGAGCTTTGGTGCCGCATTGGGCTGTTGTCGTAGGCATGCATGAGGGCTTGGGTGCTGCATTTGGCTGCCATAGGCATTCATGATGGCAGCTTTGGGGATGTATTTAACATGAAGGGCATGTTGCTGTTGTGAGATTGCATGAGCTCCACCAGGCTGTTGCAAGTCAAGTGTCGCATCTGTGATGTAGGTCATCATGACAGCTTTAGACGGCGTGTTGTGCACTGTATACAAGAAAGCGTCAGCTCGGTTTGGCGACATGCCCTGCCCCAAGAAAGAGGAACAGTGGCGTAACAAGTGCACCTTGACTGCACGGTTCGCCTTCAAGGAGCTCTCTGGGATGGACCCAGGCGAATTAACGACCTTCGGCGTGTCCAACCTGGGAGAGGTTACAGTGAGCGACGCAAACATGAAGAAGGTGGTGCTTGTCGACCTCACAGCAGGTCGTGTTGGGGGTGATGGGCACCGGTTCTGCATTGCCGGGCTCTATGAGCTCCCCTCGTCTGTTTATGCCGTCATCCAGTCCAACGCAAGCCTGGTGCTAAGGCATTGCGAGCCCCCTCACATCTATGCTTTGGGAGAGCGGCCCGCGATGTTTTTGCGGGGTGATGCATTTTCTGAGTGGTGGAAGAAGTTGGTGGAGGCCGTGATCAGCGATGATGGAGGTGCTGCGGGGGATTTGCTGGGCCTCAAAGGGCTGGTTTTTAAAGCTGGTAAGAGCGGTTTCACAGTTGCGGGTGGTGTCTGGTAGACCAATGAAAGTATGACGGGAATTGCGGCAGGGATCCTCTGTGTTGCCGTGATATTCCTGTGAGATAGTATGATAATTTGGACATTTCAGTCGTATCGCTTTCATAGTACCTGTTCAGGAACTGAGGTGTCCATTCCTTCATTCTCTGGACTGTATAATCAACTAAATGTTTGTTTCCTGTGATTAACATAAACGCATTCCGCGCAACAACTTGACATCCTTTGAGTTCTGTAATCTGGGGCCATACTAGTATTTCTTCAATGCTATTAAGCGCATCAGCCTTAGTAAATGCTGCAGACGACTATACAGACGCGTTTATCATGACATGGGCTTCCCTAATTACAGTGATGGAATTATGAAGGTGTGTTTCCCTTACTTTTAGCGTATCATGCAATGCATTGATAATATGTGTAATCGGGTATACTGTGGCGTCCCTGACTGACCTGGAACACGAGTTGAGACGAATGAGGTCCACATAATCGAGATGCAATCCAATGATGCTCAAAACACAATGTGGTAGGGATTCCATGAATGACGTTCATTGCGGTTGAAGCTGGCTTGCCAAGGTCTCCGACACTCGTAGTTACAATTGATATCAATTCATGTTTATATACAAATCCTAGGAGAAAACACGATTCCCACATGAATGAAGTGGGCTTGAAGAGGTTGAGATGCAGGTAGCTGTCTGCTGTCTGCTGGAATTGGACAGCATCACCTCATCAGTGTTTTCCCTAAGGTTTTGGCCACATACATTAAGTATATGGCAGCTCTATGATGATGATGATGATTACATTTTCCTGGTGCCCTACTGGACTCCAAATGGGCCCTCGGCTTGACGGAGTCAAGGGGGACTTATGAACATCATGCACAAAGAAGAAAAGAAAAATAATTTGATGTGCCATTCTGATTGGTGAATTTTTTGTTGGTCATCCGACTACATAAATCCAAACAGAATCGTGATCCAAGCACGCTAGGGGCACGTCCAGTGAAATGGGTAGATGTAGCAGTCAATCCGTCTAGGCTCTATTAGTGGTCCAGCTTGTCCTAACCCTAAAACAAGTAGACAAGAAGGAGGCCACTGTCTTCTGGTCGCATGTTCCAAAGAGGGTGTTTATCTGTTGGTCAGTATCTCCCAATATCAAAGTGGGGGTGTTATTTATGTGCACTATATCGGTCGCAAAGAGATTACTATGATCCTGTCGTTCTCGCTGATAGGCGGGGCACTCAAATATGAAGTGATATTCATCCTCAATCTCTTGCATAGAGCATACTCTGCATTCCATGTCTGTCCTTTCTATTCTAGGTCCTCGTCTGTGGAGGCAGCCTAGGTTGTGATGACCTAACCTGAAGTGGGTCAGTACACGTTGTCGGTACGGCCTATCCTGAAGCCAGAAATACTTGGCGTAAGTGCGGCGTCGTTCTCCATCTGTCCTAACATATAGAGTACTCCTATAGAGATCCCTGTTGTCCTGATGCCCTTCATTAACGGCAGTTTGAAGCGCCGTTGTGATGGAGTCGGCCGTGAGGTCCCGTGCGTTGGGTATAGCTGATTCTGGCACATCCTGCCCAATGTGTATTGCGATTGTTGTACCTAAGTTGTGGGTGGCTCGTAAGATATCCCGCCCCCAACTTGTATCGCGGTCATGTCCCCTTGCCAGCCAGTCAAAGTTCTCCCTGGCCCAATCGCCAAGAGTCTAGGGTAGAGTACCTCTTGAAGCCGATCCCATAAGGCATCCTGTCTAGCTAGAATAGTATGGCTGATCTGTGTCCTGCCTAGCTCGGCCATCATGCACATTGTGTCTGTGCATCTCGGTAGAAAATTGAAAATTGAAAATTTTTACTTCCAAATAAGTCACAATGCGGGGAAAAGTTGACCCTACTAAGGACGTGATATTATCGACACCGGTTCGTACGCACGAAGCTGGAACCAGTCACGATTCATACAGCCAACGGCTACCGTGAGAGCCGAAACGCCCCTGCCGGGATTCGAGCCCCCGCGTTTCCTTCGTCCAAGGCCGGATACCCTACCATTGAGCCACTCCGGGTCCGGATCGAGGTGCATTTCGGTAGGTTATATACAATCTTGAAGAATTTGTAGTGCATGCTGTCTGCACTGTCAGCAAGCCTTTTGCTGGTTCCCCATACTTCGCACCCATACAGCAGGATGGGCATCACAAGGGCGTCGAACATGTGGCATATAATTGAGGGCTCTGAGATATTTTGGGCTCTTGCTCGTAGTTGAATTGCAAACGAGGCCCTCTTGGCTATTATCATGGCTTCGCCACCCCGGGCAGTCCCTTGTTTCCAATGGAACACTATGCCTAGGTACTTGTACTCCTCAACTTGTTCTACAGGGCTGTCTTTGAATGTGATGACTGCAATTGGTTGCTCTGCCACTCTTTATGTGGTGAAGACAACCACCTGGGTCTTGGTCAGGTTTACTGTTAGACCCTTCAAGTCACAAACTCGGAGAAACGCGAGATTAGTTTCTGGAGCTCGTGGTCGCTTGTTGCTAGGAACACTATGTCATCAGCGTAAAGTAGCATCATAATCCGGCGGGTTCCAATGCATATAGAACTAGCTCTATCCATACCGTAAACTGAACTGGTCTACATACCCCTCCACTCCGTCGATGAATAATCCAAACAAAGTGGGGGATAATGGGCAGCCTTGTTTTACCCCCATGTTAGAGTCAAAAGTGTCGGTGAGACCATCATCAGTGCGTACACACTCTTGTACCCTAGCTTAGTATGCAGCAAGGGCTGCTTTCATGCGTCCCTGTACTCCTAGTGTATCTAACCTCGCCCATAGTTTGGGTCTATCTAAAGTGTCAAAGGCCTTTGACAAGTCCACAGAGCATGTGTAGAGTCGTCGGCATTGGCGTCTAGTCTGGCGCTTATTGTATTTGTATATGAGGTGGTTGAGTGTGTAAATGTGGTCAATGGTTTTGTGGTCTTTCAGGAACCCTGCCTGCCCGAAGGCATGCCTCGATACATCCTCCAACCGCCAGTCCATGAGACATTTGTTTAGCAGTGTGGCATATGTCTTAGATAGTGCAGAGATGATGGTCAACCCCCTATAGTTGTTGCGATTGTCACTCTGACCCTTCCCCTTGTATATCGGGATGATCATCCCTATAGGTTCTGCATCTGGGAACTGCCTCGAAGCAAAAATTGCATTCATGATGTGTGTGATGTGTGGCACAAGACATGGTTGGGTGAGAAGCTCTGACACAAAAACCTTCATGTCTGCAGACTTGCCAGTGCGGGCATGGTTAAGGGCCTCCCCTACCTCTTGTTAGTTGAAGTTAAGGTCTAAGGATTCAGCATGTGGGCTGAATGCCGGTGTGTTTGGGTCCAAGGCCTGTAGTGGGTGATGATTTGTAAGTGGTGGTGCTGCTGCTTCTGCTGCTGCTACTGCTGTGTGTACGGGAAGTGTGGGAGTGGGGTTCCTTAGTCCACGGAAGTGGCTAAACCATGCCTCCTTGGCAATGTTTGAGGGTTCCACATTATGCGTCTTGTTTGCAAAAGTCCAGAACTGTTTTGGCCTATTTGCTTAGAGGTCCATGAGATGGGCATGGAGGGCTCGCACATGCCGGCGCTTTGCAGCCCCCACTTTTGATACGAATTTTCCATTTTCCTTTTCATCCCAATCGAGTGCTTTCTTGGTTCCGCCCATGAAACAAAAATCACCGTCACTTTTTTTTTTAGAGATACCAACCCACGACCAAACGCACATTCACCACTACCCCTGTTGACCATGGCAGACAAGCTCCCTGCCATGGTCGTTAGAGGCGGAATCAAGGAGACATAACTAGACAGCCACCACTTGGTCGTGTTTCTGAATCCTAAAAGATTAATCCGCGTTTAGTTTTTCGAGATTCAGGTTCCAATCTTACTATTTATAATTCTACAATATCGACCTTTAAGACTACCATATAATGACTGGTTATAGCATTATTATAAATTATATGCTTGAGATATATGTTATTATTATTATCAAGATCAATATTTTCAGGGTTAGCTGTAAATTCGTCGTGAATTAGCAGTTTTTTATTTGTATAATTGTGATGATTATAGATATCCATTAATTGTTCATTAGACAAGAGCGTACCTCCAGGAACGTTAAATTTAGCTCTCATGACACTCAGTAGGTTTTATTTTTAAATCCAACAATTTTATTTTATTTTTAAATCCAACAATTTTATTTTTATTTTTAAATCCAACAATTTTATTTTTATTTTTAAATCCAACAATTTTATTTTTATTTTTAACAACAATTTTATTTTTATTTTTAAATCCAACAATTTTATTTTTATTTTTAAATCCAACAATTTTATTTTTATTTTTAAATCCAACAATTTTATTTTTATTTTTAAATCCAACAATTTTATTTTTATTTTTAAATCCAACAATTTTATTTTATTTTTAAATCCAAGTGAAGACAACCACCTGGGTCTTGGTCAGGTTTACTGTTAGACCCTTCAAGTCACAAACTCGGAGAAACCCGAGATTAGTTTCTGGAGCTCGTGGTCGCTAATACAATCAGGTCCACAGTTATTTCGTTGAGTTCGCATGTTGTCGCATGTAATACTAAACCCTACATGTTTAATTTTTATTGTTTTATCACAACCTGAAGAGGTAGTACCACCTTTGTTAGTTATGATTGTATATGAAACAAACGAGAAATCTTCGTCATGTCTCAACTTTTGACTGAAATCAGGACCGAAATATAATTTGCAATTATCCGTGTCATAGTGGGGTAACTGCCTGGTCCACTTTTCAAATTGTTGTAAGTCAGTGAAATCTAGTTGCAGCGATAATACACTTGTAACATACGATTTACCACGTAATCGAATATTGACAGTGGGAGTTTTACCAAAGTTTTCCATTACTTCATTCATCATCTGAGTAGCCGGAATGAATTCTTCAACAACTGTCTTGGGTTTCTCGTGCCATACGATTTTGTTTGTAGTCTTTTTCTTATACTACTTGGTAGATCTCTTGAAAAGCGCGGCCGCAGTATTTCCAATCAACTTTCTCAAAGTCTTTAATACGTCTATATTTTCTAAATCAGATACCATACTTTTTTCATCAAATAGGTCTTTACTTTTTTCGGCATTTTTTTTCTTTTGCTTCTTTTCTTTTTTCTGTTGTTTTGCTTCTTTTTTATCGAGTAATTCTCGTTCAAGAATATTTTGATCTTCCATTGCTTTTAGTCTTTCCTCAAGAAGCCTTTGCTGTTCCATTAATTCATCACGCTGTTTTTAACGCTCAACAGCTCGTTCCTCAAAAAGTCTACATTCCTCAATCAACTTTGAACCTTTAGATTTTCCTGACTGTTTAGATTTCTTGAGATTTGCCATTTATATTACTATATATAATAATGACAGAGTGAAAGTTTCTTAAGTAACTTTTTATTTATAATAAACAATTTTTATTTGTAATTCTAAAATTTCAACTTCTTTATTTAATTGTTGAATCGCCGATAATAAATGGGGAATCAACCCAATATAATTCCTAGACAATTAATCGTTAGAATCTTTATCAATCAAATGAGGATATATTGCACATCTTGAGCATATAAACTGTATTCCTCTTTATCAGGATTAGCTTTGAACGCAATAAGTCGGTAAGTTTTGCGCCTCTTGTTTCCCCCTCTATAATAAGCTAAACCTCTTGAAAGCTCTTGTGGCTTGAAACAAGTCGAATACAAGAGCGGCAAGCAGTGATTGATACACCACTTGTGCAAGACATGTCTCCAAGAGCCTCGCAAGAGGATGCGTCATGCAAACGAATGCTTGTTACGTTCTCATTTGTCGCCCTTCGACAGATGGGGTGTTCTCATTTGTCGCCCTTCGACAGATGGGGGGCTTCGAATTAGATTCGAACAAGGCGGGAAATGGTGGTTCGGACTTGGTTTTAGGACCAAGCCATGGAGTACAGCCTCAGGTACTGCCGTGGCCACGATCCCGACTTGATTCTGACCTGAATCGATCATCTTCCAAAAGCCGCTTTCTTCCATTCCAACAAAGCGTTCTTTCCATTCCATTCAAGCTCCCGCAGATCTTCATTGTTCCTCGCATTCGTGTTTCCTCTTATTTCGTTCTCAATTTCATTGTGCGTTTGATTGCGACTCTTGGTAAGTTGTCACTTGTCTCTATGCCCTTGGCCACTTCTGCGCTTAACCCCGCCCTCCTTTGCTGCTCAGGTACTGCCGTGGCCACGACTTGAATCCGACCCAAATCAATAATCTGTCAAGGTCCCGCAGATCTTGTTAGTTGCATTTGAGTAGGTATATTTCTGTTTAGTTTGCTCCTGCCCCTAAGGCAAGTCGGGTATCCAGCCAGCCAGCCAGCCAGCCAGCCAGCCAGCCAGCCAGCCAGCCAGCCAGCCATCCCTCCCTCCCTCCCTCCCTCCCTCCCTCCCTCCCTCCCTCCCTCCCTCCCTCCCACCCTCCCTCCTCCCTCCCTCCCTCCCACCCTCCGTCCCTCCCACCCTCCCTCCCTCCCTCCCTCCCTCCCTCCTCCCTCCCTCCCTCCCTCCTCCCTCCCTCCCTCCCTCCCTCCCTCCCTCCCTCCCTCCCTCCCTCCCTCCTCCATCCCTCCCTCCCTCCCTCCCTCCCCTCCCTCCCTCCCTCCCTCCCTCCCTCCTCCCTCCCTCCCTCCCTCCTCCCTCCCTCCCTCCCTCCCTCCCTCCCTCCTCCCTCCCTCCTCCCTCCCTCCTCCCTCCCTCCCTCCCTCCCTCCCTCCTCCCTCCCTCCCTCCCTCCCTCCCTCCCTCCCTCCCATCCATCCTTGTAATGCTCCTCCTACTTGTTTGTCACCATAAGGCTTATATTGCCTTAAAACTTATTTGTGACTCGATCATGTGATGCGACAAAAAATCACTTAAAGGCCTATAATGCCTTAAAACTAACTTATCCGATGCACAACTCCCTCCTCCCCCCCCCCCCCCCCCCCCCCCCCCCCCCCCCCCCCCTCCCCCGTCCCCCCCTCCCTCCCTCCCTCCCTCCCTCCATCATCCCTCCCACAATGTCTCCCTACATGTACCCTGGGCGAATCTACGTCAGCCCCCCTTGCTACATGCACGGAGTTATGAACTTACGATTGTAAGTATATTTATGTTGTTCATGTTATATGTGCTTTTTATCGTCTTATGTTCATGTTTTTTTGTTTATGTTATATGCTTATGTTAATGTTATATGCTTATGTTTATGCTTATGTGTATGCATATGTTATATGTGTATGCTTATGTTTTATGTTATGCTTGTGTTATATGTTTATGCATATGTTATATATTTATGCTTATGTTATATGCTTATGTTTATGTTATATGCTTATGTTATATGTTTATGCTTATGTTTATGCTTATGTTATATGTTTATGCTTGTGTTATATGTTTATGCTTATGTTTATGTTATATGTTTATGCTTATGTTTATGTTATATGCTTATGTTTATGTTATATGTTTATGCTTGTGTTAATGTTATATGTTTATGCTTATGTTATATGTTTATGCATATGTTATATGTTTATGTTTATGCTTTTTATCGCCTTATATTTATGTTTTTAATCTGGAATGTTTTGTCAACCACGCAGGTGTGGAAAGTTGGCTGTCGAGTACGTCAGGCCGACCGAGGTGGTACACTGTGCCGTGTACTCCCGCAAGCAAGGGAGCGAGACATTCGGAGCTACCTCTTCCGAGGACTACGCTGACATCTTTTTGGGTGTTTTTTTTGTGTTACGCATATGTTACCAATTTGGTATCATATGATTCAGTCACTTAGTAGACGGTCAGGTCCAAGTTAAGGGGCTAAGCAGTCGTTGCCCTATTAGAGGTCATGATTGCCCTTACTTGGTTACCATAAAGTTGATAGTCAAAAATCAACCCTGATCCCGAGGTTTTTCCTTGAGTCCTAATAAATTGGTGGTTTGCCATAGGGGCTTATCATTGGGATTCAAGGTTTTTTCCCTCTCAATAATTGTAGTCGTGACTGAATTTTGTTCGTGTGTGCTAATTTATTATTAGACCCACCCGAGTGAGGAGAATATATTCCATGTTGTCAATATGGAATATAATGGTTTCTTTGACAAGGATCACGTGTGAATATTTTGTTTCAAATTAGGTTTAAGTTATGCGTTACGGTAGTAAAGACGAACTACGTACAAAGTGACCTTCTAGTCATCAACACACTTCAGTCGGTTCTTCCCGTCCTTAACTTTATTAAGGGTAGTTAGGGCTAACTTGTTCATCGTTTCTGTTTAGGATTATCTCATAGGTGCTCATTTCCCATTGTAACTAGTCTCGGAATTCAATGTTGCTCTTGCTTCTCTTTCGTTGTATCCCTTTCCAAGTACGACAATTTATTAATCCAACCAGGCAGTGCGTGCTTCCTGCCTCCCAGCCCCCCTTATAAAATTAGATTCACGTATGGGGTTAGTAGTAAGTAGAGACTTATGGGGCAGTGGTGTCAATACGAGCCCCATGGCATTTATTCCCCGTTAGCAACCTTTCCCAAAACGCTAATGCATTATTCGAACCAGGTGGTCCTTGGTGCCTCCCAGCCCGGCTAAGTAAATTCGTTCATTAGTTTTAATTAATTAGATTCACGTATGGGGTTAGAGAGTTATGCAGCAGTGGTGTCAATACGAGCCCTATGGCATTTATTCCCCGTCAACAACCTTTCCCAAAACGCTAACAAGTAATTGTAAGCTTTACCAGTTACATAATTGAGAGTAAGAACTATGTAAATTTGCTCCTACCTATACTATAATGAACTTAGAATGTAATCCATGTCCATGGATTCATGGATGGATTGACAATACGTGCAACCCCGTTCATTGATTGTCGTTCCATCTGGTGGCTATGGCCAAGAGGAAAAAGAGAAGATAAAGAGTTTGGAAAGAATTTGACACCGTCGAATGACAGGATTATTTAGCGTGGGTTACGCTCCTGCTGGGCAGGCACCAGGACATAATATTGGGTTATGACTTCCCAAGGCCTCAATGGTTTGACCTCAGACTGTGCATGTGGTTAGATAATAATTATTATGAGCTATGGACAAGAGTGCAGAGGTGCCCGGTATTGTTCAACCCCAGGACACTGGGTTTCAGAGGGGGCGAAAGCGAAAAGCATAGAGAAAGAGTTTGGAAAGAGTCCGACACAGTAGGATGATAGGATTACCGTGCCCCCCCCCCCCCCCCCCCCCCCCCGCCCCCAACCCTCCTGCGTCCTAGCTGTCAACTTAGATCGGCTATTCAATTTGTCGCGGCAAAACCCTCCGCCCCCCCCCCCCCCACCCCACCCCCACCCACCCACCCACCCACCCACCCCGCCCCCCCCCCCCCCCCCCCACCCCCACCCCTCCTCGTCGTTCAAATTTCCAAGCAGACACCATCTAGATCTGCGAAATGGCAGACGATTGCGTGCGCCTTCTTAACAATGCTTCGCATCATTGAACCAAACCACTACTGCTTTAATCCTGCATAGAGCCGCTGTCTTCAACCGTGCTACCTGCTATACCATATTCAATTCGTCGATTAGTACACAGCTTTACTTGGGCGAATGTCATGCTTTCAGGCAAGCCGATTGCGTGTTGCAATCGGGTGTTGCGGATGGAGAGGGAGGATTCGAATGCCGCAGGTAGTTGCGCATGTTTGAGAGTCGAAGGTTTGAATCGCTGCTGGTCCTTTCTTGCCTGATTTCCTTGCAATCGTTTCCATCCATGACTCAGACGCCGAACCTGCGGCTCAGCCGCTTGCTCGGTTGCTGCAACCTGGTCCACCTCCTTTCTGCCTGCCTGCTTCACACCTGCATGCATGCCTATGTACCTCCATGATTGACAAATGCCTGCCTGCAGTTTCCCCTGACTAGGCTACACAGTGGCAATATGTTGTTATATAACCAACACATGTGAGTGGATCTGAACCATCTGTCTTGTATGCTGTACCATATGTCCTGTACGCTGCACCATTTGTCTTGTAGGTTGAACCATCTGTCTTGTACGCTGCACCATTTGTCGTGTATGCTGCACCATCTGGCTTGTATGCAGCATGATTTGCCTTGCTGCACCATGTGTCTCGTATGCTGCACCATCTGGCTTGTATGATGCACCATGTGTCTTATATGCTGCACCATCTGTCTTGTACGCTGCACTGTATGTCTTGTATGCTGCACCATCTGTCTTGTATGCTGCACCATCTGTCTTGTATGCTACACCATGTGTCATGTATGCTGCACCATTTGTCTTGTACGCTGCACCATGTGTCTTGTACGCTGCGCCATTTGTCTTGTACGTTGCACCATATGTCTTGTATGCTGCACAATCTGTCTTGTATGCTGCACCATGTGTCTTATATGCTGCACCATCTATCTGTCTCATCATCGTAATTGCTACCACGTGAATGCTTGCTCGCTTTCTTGATTGCTGATTCGTTGATTGTCCAACTGGCTTGTGCTTGGTCAAGCAACTAATAATCTTCTAACTCCACCTCCTTCCTTTCATGCTGCTGCAGTTCCAACAGGCAGTGACTTCCGCATATTGCGACATGGTGGAGAAGGAGCAAGTCATCAGCATGCAGGGATGAGTAGACGAACAAGATCAAGAAGCCTTATGAGGACACTGGTCTTGCTGCTGGTCACTGCTGCTGGTCACTCATAATATAGTAGTAGCTTGGCTAAACTAGCCAGTCGGGGTGGCAGGGGGGGGGCAGGGGCAGAAGACATACTAGATAGCTAGTCAGAGCTCATCAGTTTGTCTTCTTAGGAGGTTAGGTTGAAGTTGGGTTTGGTTATTAGGAAGTTGGGTTTGGATGGGTTTGGGATTATTTGGCTGCTGAGTCCGCGACATCACTTTGCTACTGGTTAGTTAAATGTAAAAATAAAACTGCCTTCCAAAACCTATACGTCCCCCCCTAGAGCAAGTCATCCTGAATCAATGGACACAAAAGTCACCCTCTTGGTTCCCCACTTAAATAAGAATGGTTCAAGCAAGCTGCTTTCAAGCAAAATGCCTCTTGGCGCTCGGATTATTTAAGAGCAGCAAGTAATCTTGATTCAAGACACATACAAGGCAACCTATTGATTCTACACTAAAACAAGAATTCAACAAGTGACCTTGAATCAATAGACGTACAAGACACCTCTTGATTAACCTCTTAAATAAGAGGGATTCAAGAGGGCATTTTTCAAGCAAATTGCCTCTTGGAGCTCGGACTACTTAAGAGGGGTGAATCAAGAGGTTTTCCTCTTGAAACAAGAATGGTTCAGTACAGCAAAACTTATCGACGCATTTTAGCCGGTTGTAATCGTGTGATATTGTCTAGAGATTTTGCGGATCAAAATAATCAATGTGATTTTTCAATGACCAGTCGGAACTGCTAGATAAGGCACCTGCCGAATTTAAATAAACATTTGGAATTATATCATTTACGGTTATATTATCCTTGATAAATGCAAATTATATCTTCTTAGTCTGTGCTCCTGAATAAGACATTAAGAATCACCATTCATCCTGTCTTAAAACCTCAGTTTAGGAAAACCAAATGGATCTATGACCGGTGGATAAGTTGTCATAATTTCACCATCAACATAGGACCAATAGTTATATGGAATTCCAGGACGGGATGTTAACGAGAAGTAATCCCCATTAAAAAGGGCAGGCTTGCCAATTAAACTCGAACATTGTCTATTGAATAACGATGGCCGACCGAGTAATGATGTATACTGTTTGTCGAATATTTCTGGAAGGCAAGAAAGTGATGAATACTGTACGTTTAATAATGTCGGTAATTTTTGCGAATTGTTATCATTTCCACCAAAATCGCTCCCAGATGGATTAATTGCTGTACCGTTTATTAATAATTATGAAGCATTAATTGTCCCGTTTACATATAATACATACAAAGGTGCTCTTTTACCGATACCAACATTACCATTGGCAGCAATTGGCATTCGTGTTTGGATCGTACCACCGGCTATTGAATCACGCGTCTTGAAATGAAGATTTCCATCATTAAATTCTTGTGCATTTCGTTGAGATGTGATCGATGCGTCGGGTTGGTTTGTACCAAGATACGCAGTTGAACTTGACGAAAAACACATACCATGTTTGCCAAGGCTGTTTGCGAGGTTGGCAATTATCATGTTGTTATCTTTATAAGGGGAACTATCCGATCAATTTGCTGCATGTGATTGAACTGTAAACAGATTTTGACTGTTCGTTGACGTCCCAATTCCAAACGTTTTTGGGTTACCAGGATCACCTATGTGATATCCATTTGTCTTTGTTGACTGTTTTAAAGGGGCATCAGTCAGATCCCATTATGATTTTGAAAATAGCGTCGGTTTGTCTGTAAGATCGTTATAGGACTGGGAAAGTTGTACTTGAACACCTGTCAAACTACTATAATTCCCATCGAATAGTATTGGCTTATTGGTGAGACTCGCGCAACCCCCATCAAAAGCAGATGTTGCAATCTCCACGCCATTCACACGCAATTTCCATAGCAGTTAATATCACCGAGGACATCAAGCATATAATCTGGATTATGTCCGGTCCCAATACCTAAAAACCCACGTTCAGTAAGTCTCATAATCTGATACGAATTCCATTCATCTGTAGTTTCTGTACCATTTCGACGCCAATTAAAATTCCTTACTGGTGTCCCAACTTGGGTGACAACATATCCAATATCAGAATTTATATAGCATTTGTAATCCCCCGTACTAATACTTTTAAATTCGGTATTAACACATTTTATTTGATTTCCAGATATTTTATGTTTCCGAATGTATTTGTGGTCGTCGTACCACCAGTATTAGCTGAGATAGGCGATCCGTTTACTAGAAATTGACCAGTACAGTTAATAGAACCCACGACATCCAAAGCATGCGCTGGACTAGGTTTGGGAATTCCGACCCTACCAGAGTGATGCAAACTCATAACATTGGTCAATGCACTGTTAGCACCTAACGTCGTTTTTATTTTCAAATGTAAATGTGATAGATTGTCATTCACTGCGACTTTTTCATTCACAATAGCTGAACCTGGCGTGTCACTGCCGGATATTGTCGTCCCATCACTAAAACAGATTCCTCCTAATTCACCAGTTGTAGTACCACTGCCTGATATACAAACTTGATATTCTGATGTTAATGAACCATCAGTAAGCCTTCTACCACTATTTTGAACAGACAGTGGATTTGTTGGAGTTGGAGTTCCTATTCCAAGACGCCCTTCTACTGTTAATGTCATAAGGCCTGTACTAAATCCATTCCACCAGATATTTTTTGTATCAGTAGGACCAGCTTCATTAATATCAGCCGAGTAATTATTATCATCAAAACTGCTATTGTCAAGTTGTGTAGAATTGTAGTTAATTGAATTACCACCTATGTATGTATTACCTAGAGTAAGAACTGGGAAGAAGGTCGGTTTATTTGAGAGATCTAAATATGACCCGGAAAACCCTGTACCTGTCGATAAAGGGACTCCATTGACTAGGAATTATGTTGCATTAACAATGCCAACAACATCCAGCGCTTAGCCAGGATTTGTCGTACCTATTACGATTCGTCCATTGGCCGTAATAGTCCTCCGTTTACTAAGTGGACTATTTATACTAGAACCTCCTTGTGTTTTGAAATGAAGGGCGCCTTGTAAACTTGCAGCACTTGTCCGTTCGAATACTATAGCACTACCACCTGACCAGGAAGGTTCTGTATTTCCCCATGATGATGTGAAAACAATTCCCACATTTTATCCCGTACTGATACCAAGAGATGCTATACAAAATTGATAGTCTTTGATGGGACTTGCATCGGTAAATGGTACACTATTATTTATAACAGTTAGTGGATTCGTAGGAGCTACTCCAATTCCCACATTACTCAAGGAATACAGACCAGATGTGTTTTGAAGCCACATACTTGCAGGTATGATCGGTTTTTGGGAGAGATCGTTATAGTACCCGCTAAACAATGTTGGTTTTCACGCTAAGGAGGAATATACACAATCGAAAATGACGGACTTATCTGAAATATTGTCCTAACTACCGAAGAATCCTTCAATTGTATACACATAATTTGACAGACTAATGATGTTATTACTATTATATACCGCAAGGTTTGATGTTAATGTTAATATTATATTATTATCCTGTATATTACTACTTAAATTAGTATATAAATGATCGTAATTATTACTCAAACTGTTTATATTATTAATCAAGGAATCTATGTTATTACTATTAAATACTGCAAGATTTGAAATGAATCTAAAATTAGTATTATATTCATCATATAGATCATTATAGTTATTACTCAGACTAGCAATATTATTCGTGTTTTGACCAACCAGGGGTGACAACATATTAATTAATGTTCTATTAGCTGTAGCAAGCTCGGATGTATTATTGATTCCACTTGTGATACTTGTGGTACTCCTAGGCTGACCAAAATTATAACTATTTGTAAATGAATTGTACATGCGTAATACAAATTATTGCTATAATATAAATGAGGCTTAGAAAAAATGAATATAAAAAGGTCACACAGACTAAAAACGTGAAAAACGTAAATATTAATGCACGAGGTCGTGTGGTAAATCAGAACGTTCCCATACTATATGTTAGGCAGATAGTTGACCGTTCACAACCAAAAATATTGGGGTTTAATTTTAATCCATATCAATCGACGATACGAATTCTTAATACTAATTTACATAGTAATTTACAGGATAAACATGATAAACAAAATAAAGCATTCCAATTATATCTGCTATAGTCGACAAGGAAATAGAGACTAAGAAGATGATTAAAGGTACTCAAACCGATTTAATCTATGCACAATATGGTGCTGATAACAATAAGCCTAGTATGAAATATACATCTTCGAGTGAAAATGAATTATCAAAAGCAAATTTATAATCTATAGCTCAGGAGTATCAAAGAGAAAACAATGATCCGATGCCTGATAAATTACTAAATAAATATGTTAAACCACATCATTATAAAAATATTGAAGATTACTTATTAAGAAAATTTGAATAATAATAATAATAATTTTACAAAATAAAATATACTTCTATATTATTAACATTACATTACATTACATTACATTACATTACATTACATTACATTACATTACATTACATTACATTACATTACATTACATTACATTACATTACATTACATTACATTACATTACATTACATTACATTACATTACATTACATTACATTACATTACATTACATTACCTTACATTACATTACATTACATTACATACATTACATTACATTACATTACATTACATTACATTACATTACATTACATCACATTACATTACATTACATTACATTACATTACATTACATTACATTACATTACATTACATTACATTACATTACATTACATTACATTACATTACATGTTAAAGTCTACTTGACACCGCGAGGGTTTATGAGACTCTGTGCTTTAAACAAAAAGAAAAAGCACCCACAAAGCAAAAAACCCCATTACATCAGGGGTGTGTCGAGGACAAACAAACCAAGCTCCCAACCACCGTTTTGGTGGCGTAGGTATTAAACCCCCTAGAGCCGGACCCAGATCTCAACCACTTACAGTGGCGGAGGTAAGAAGCTAACAAATGAGAAGTCACAAGAAGAAAAGAAAAAAAAGGGATAATAAATTACGGTGCTACTAAGCAGTCCAGGGCTTCCTGTCTTGCTCTTCTACAAGTAGAAAGATAGTCGGCTAGGTTGCTCCAGAAAGTCTTAGTGCCATTTCCATTCATAAAGGTTCTGAAAGTGGAATCGCAGAATTCCACATTCCATACGGTTAAGTCGGTATCCTCATGGACATGCCTATAAATATCTGTAAACAGCTTCTGGTAGCGGAGGCGAATATCATTATAAAAAGGGCACTCAAACATATGCATTTCATCCTCAGGTTTTTGGAACCCACACATTTGACAGTGTCTCATTGAACGATGGATGTGTGCTCTATCCACCACCCTCATTCTTTCTGTGTTCAGCCGATGGGAACCCATTCTAAACTGTGCTATAGAACGAATCTGATCCTGCTTATGTAAGGCAGATGTAAAGGGAATCAAGCCATTCTCATCATTGCTATTGGCTGCAAACCATTTCTGGTATCGGAGGCGTTTAAAGCCAACCCTTCTCTCATCAGGGATGTCTCTGACTGCATTGGTGTCACTTGGGTACTTAAACCTCCATGACTCAAAAACTTCAGACATAATACCTTCGACATCGACAGCCTCCAAAATGTTGAGGTTTTCACTGGATCCTAGCTTGTGGAGAGCACAACGTAAGTCATGAACCCAGCCAGTGTTGGAATCAAAAGATTCCTCAAGAGCCATTCTAATGAGATTCTCAGGTTGTTTATCTATGGTCTTGTTCCAGAAGCGCAAAGCTTGTTTAAGCCAAGCAAAACACAACGGGGTTCTACCCAGCTCTTCCATGATAATATTAGATGATTGTAGTAGATTGGCAAACACCCAACATTTGTTTAAGTATACCTCTATGCCATTTCTCACAAGCATGGTCATTTGAGATAAGTGTGTTGTTCAGAATAGAAGGAGCCCACAACTCACAGCCAAAATTCAGGATAGTTTGTACAAGAGAATCAAACAGGTGGGTGAGAATATCAATATTGTATATCTCCATAGTATGACATCGCCTACGGAGCATGTGGTGAGCCTTTTGGGCCTTAGCGAGCATCCTAGAAAAAGCAGCTTGTGCACGATTGCTTGAGTCACCATCCACAAAGAGGGATCCCAGGTAGATAAAAGATAACTTTGTAGAAAGCTGTGCTCCATCATAGACAAATTTGTAATCAGGATCCATACGGGCCTCATCACGGAATTGCTTGTTGAAAACGACAATCTCAGTTTTCTTTATATTCACAGCCATCTTAGTAGCCTCGCAGAAATCTCTCAGGCAGTTAAGCATCGCTTGCATATCTGCCGGGGATTCTGCCATTATAGCTAGGTCATCAGCATAAAGTAACAATTGCAGAATCTTTCCCCTAAGCTCAGCCCCTACATTTGGGAGCTTGGATTGGAGGAACGATTCAATTCTATCAATGAACAGACCGAATAGGAGTGGGGGTAGGGGGTCTCCTTGTTTACATGTATTAACAACAACTCCTTGTTTACATGTATTAAAACTTTGCAATATATTGTAAAAAAACTTTCAAATTATTCCAGAGCAACCAAATACCTATCTACATTGAATTCAACAAGTGCCACGAATAATGGTGTGATTACAATCGATTTGCCAAGTAATTCAATGGTACGGACTCTCTTATTATGAGTTTTTAACCAATCACTGCAGGTGGAGGTATGCCTAAAAATATTGAGTCTTTACTTCAGAGGGTGGATCTGAAAATAAATTGTCAGGTTGTATCTGGATGTTCAACATGTAACCAACTTTTCAATTGCATTGCTGATACGAGTTTTGGTGCAGATTGTTCAAATCGTCGTAAAATTGTGCAGAGTGGTGGCAATTGAAATTGAAATTGTTACATCCAAGAAATATAAATACTCTCAGGACGTGGAGTTAAGGACACCACAGCGTACGCTAAAGCTAGCTGTAATCACCATAGAAGGACACAAAGAATGCTAGTCCCCTTGGGGGTGAAACTCCATGAATCGTCGGCATTGTAAAATACTTTGAAAGCTAATGATAGTGTGGGAGTGGATTTTGTCTGCTAGCTTAAGGGCTGTCAGTCTATCTACGCCCAGGGAGGTAAGCGTGGTCAAAAAGGATCTAGGAATGGTGCCAGTGGTACAAAGTGTAATGATGTGGTAGTGAACCAGGTATCCGGCCTCTTTGAGGCCTTTGACTAGTTGGGTGTGTTGGGTGTGTTTCTCAGCGAACTTAGTGGCATAGTTGGTGTCAGAGCAGTAACCAAGTTCTATAATCCAAATTTCTTTGTCATAGCGGGAAGTGGGTGCATCATATCAGCTTTGTAATCACTCCGGTAGAGTGGACAGTAGATTAAAGCAGCGGAACAGACGCACCAATCTATACACGGAGACAAGGATAACGTTACAAGCAAGGACGGACACTAAAGGACACCAGCGGTGGGCGAAGTGGATGCCTGTAACCTGAATAGACCCTAAGCCCGGATCTTGTCACCCTGACACCGTTTAACACAGGACATGTCAGGGAGAGACCGATAAGACACAGAGAGACAGGCAGTCAATAGGAAGCTGACACTGAGTCACTAAAGGATGACTCAGTTCTACGGGAAGCTATCACTATGGGAAGCTGTCAGGGCCGATAGTTCTAAGGGAGTACATAAGTAGTCACCAAGTCATAAAACGCGTGAGAGCACCGCTATACATGCTGATACTCCACCTATGACACAGGTGACATACAATACTACTACTCCACCTATGGCACTGGGGACATAGAACTATATGGAACAAACGAAAAAAAAAAAATCAAAGAACTCCGAAAAAATCGAGAGAAACTCCGAATGAAACCCAAAGGGCGTAAGGGAAGGTATGAAGCAAGGCAAAGAACCAAAATTTGCCAAGAGGATAAACTAAATATCAAAGTCGGGTAACAACGGTATAGAAAACCCGATCCGGGAATAGGAACCTAATGCCAAGCAATGATAACCAAAGAAACTCTAAATGTAACAAAAAAAAACGAGAAGACATGTAACCAAAAAATTCAGAAGACAGGCAACCAAAATTCTAGAAGACATGTAACCAAAAAAAAAATGGTTTAAGGAGAAGCAGTCATTCCAAACATGCGAATGAACCGCCAGAACACCATAGGATCAAGGGGCTTGGTGAAGGGGTCAGCACAGTTGTCCTTAGTGTTAACATAGGCAACATCTAATTGACCATCCTCCACCAGCTCCTGGATATAGTGATGAATGACATCAATGTGCTTGTTGCGAGGGAGCAGCTGACAGTCATTGGCCCAGCTCAAGGACCCCAAGTTGTCACCCTGAATGGTGACCAGGTCACAAGGCAGCCCTAGATCAATTCTCAACTTTTTCAACCATTGCACCTCCCTGGCAGTCTGAGACAGGGCCTGATACTCAGCCTCACTGGAGCTAACAGCAACAGTGGGTTGCCTTTTGCTCATCCAGTTCACAAGGCAGCCCCCAGCAAGCACAGCATAGCCAGTCTGAGATCTCCTGTCAGACCCATCATCAGCAAAGGATGAGTCACTAAAGACAGTAAAAGAGAAACCAGGGCTGTGAGAGTAAGTGAGGCCCAGATGGGAATGCTCTCTCAAATAAAAAAGCAAACGCTTGGCTGCTGCCCACAGGGGGGCAGTGGGTTGAGCAGAAAACCTGGACAGGTAGCTCACATCAAAAGATATATCAGGCCTGGTGCAGGTAGCAAGGTACAGCAAAGCCCCCACAAGAGAGAGGTACTGGCCATTAGAGACCAGGGGCTCTCCAGGAGGGTCAGTGACAGTACACTTGGCCATGGGAACAGAAACCTTGGGCTTAGTAGCAGCAGTAAGACCATACTGCTCCACCAGCTCAACAATGTAGGAATGTTGGGAGAGGCTGATCTGAACACACCTGCCGTCAGAGTCAAGTGTAAGAGCCATGTCCAATGAGAGGAACTGGACAGGTACACCCATCTCCTTGACCTCCCACCCAGCTGCTTCCATAGCTTTGATCAGTAAGGCATAATGATGCAACTCACTGAAAGCACAGATAAAATCATCCACATAGGTCAGGACATAGCTCCACCCACCATTAGAATCTTTCCTGAAATACAGAGCAGGTTCAGCCTTGCACATGGTAAAACCGTGTGCAACCAAAACCAGCTTCACATCCCTGCTCCAAGCTCTGGGTGCCTGTTTTAAACCATAAAGGGATTTAAGCAGCTTGCACACAAGGGGAACATTGTCAGGACCAAGTGCATGAAAGCCCTCAGGCTGGTGACAGAAAAGGTCCAGACCAGGTTCCAGCTTGGCATTCAAGAATGCAGTCTTGATGTCCAGCTGCCTCACAAACATTTTTCTATGAGTGATGGCAGCAAGGAGCACACGAAGACCTGCTTTAGAGGAGACGGGGGCATATACATCATGGTAGTCCAGCCCAGGACGTTGCAAAAAACCTCTAACCACAAAACGAGCTTTAAAACGCAAAGAACCATCAACCCCAACTTTCTTGACAAATAACCATCTGCCAGATAGAATCCTCTGCCTAGGAGGCTGGGGAGTGAGTACCCAAGTACCATGAGCATGGAGTGAGGCCATCTCATCCTTCATAGCCTGCAGCCAGAGATCCCTGTCAGGGTTGGAAGGTAACATTGCAGCTTTATAAGACAGTTCAGTAGTGGTAGAAATAAAAGCCCCCACGTACAAGCAGTGTACTTGTACATGAGCAGCGGGGATATCAGCAGTATCAGCATGAACCGGTAATAAAACCCCCAGTGCAGCACTAATGCCTGGTTGAACAGGGTCGGCCTCCTTTGCCTCTAAATTGTCGAAGCCTGGGTAGACTGGAACACCCCAGCCATACGCAGTATCAGACCCGGACCAGTGTTCGAGGTCATCACTCACATAATCTGTGACGGCCACATCATCGCCATGGCTGGTCCCGTGTAAACCTCCAGAGACAGCAGGGGGTGAGGTGATCAACAACTCCCGCGAGCTATCCGAACAGGAGGACGGGGAGTGGCGACTAGTGGGCAGCGGACCTATACTAGGCTCCACTATGACCTGAGGCTGTCCTAATCCTACGACTTCACCGACAAAACGTGGCGCAGAGGAAGGCCTGGCGACCCCCTGAGATTCGAATAAATTAGAGCTTGAAGGAACATCAGATTCCCCCTGGCCCAATGCCGCCGCACGCGATACAGCACCATCATTACCTGGCCTGGGACGCATTGTCATCCCATGACCAGTAAAGCGGTCGACAATCGGGGTTGGCAAAGGGCCCAGGACTTTGTCAGTAGCATCAAACACATGTCCAGTGATGGTGGCAGGGGTGCGAGAAAAATACTGAGATCCATCATAAGGAGAAAGCCCAGGGATACAGTTATGACTAAACTGTTCATAGAAGAGCACATCACGACTCTCTACCACCTGGCGCAACTTAGGAACCCAAACAAAATAACCCTTACTCACCAGAGAATACCCAACCAGTCTACCAGATAACGCCCTTTCGTCTAGCTTATTGCGCTTCTTCCCGTTGACTAAGGTAACATAGCAAGGGCACCCGAACACACGCAATAACGAAACATCAGGTAGAACCCCAAAGAACAACTCATAAGGAGTCTTGTTACCCTGATTAGGCAGCCGATTGCGTAGGTAACAAGCAGCTAGAAAGGCATAGGGCCAGAACGACTTAGCAAGCTTCGACTCCAAGTGGATGCTCCTAGCTATGTTCTGAAGGACCCCATTGTACCGTTCCACAGTTGCATTCTGCTGAGCAGAGTAAGCCATAGACAATTCATGCACTGCTCCAATAGATTCTAACCAATCCTCAAACCACTTCACTAAAAATTCCTTAGCTCTGTCAGACCTAAGACACTTGAAAACAAAGCCATGTAGCTGAGTCATCCATCTGAGGATGGTAGTTTGAACTGCTAAGGGAGCTTCATCCTTGGTTCTCAAGCACAACACCTCAGCATAGCCAGAGTGTTGGTCAGTGAGACACAGAACATAAAACTCCCCACGCAAGCCCTTAATATGAAATGGTCCCATGATGTCCAAATGGAGGCGTTGTAATGGTGCATGGACCTTAGTGTTGCTTGCTTTAGGAAAAGGGATACGTTTTGCCTTAGCCTTTTGACAAGCATCACATGGGATCTTAGCCAGCCTTTCCACTTGCTTGAGAGTGAGGGGCAAGTTCTGAACCAAACCTCTCCTGACAAGGGTGTGCATGGCATCATAGCCGGGATGACCCAGCCGCCTATGCCACAACCATTCAGGAGTGGTAGGGATCACAACTCCACCATCCTCATCAACATCAAGTGCAAAAGCTGGAAAATTATCAGCACCATTCAAACTCCGTGTGTGACAAGGCCTACATGCAAACTTGTACACACCATCACTGGAGGCAGGGAAGGACCAGAGAACATAAGAGCCCTGAGTGGCAGTACAACTAAGACTATCAAAAGAAATCTTGCAGTTGTGAGCATGAGCAACAGCATTGACTGACATGAGGTTCACCGGACAGTGAGGGATGTAGAGGACATTGGTTAAAGTGATTGGTGTTGGTAACCAATCACTACATAACACAATAGAACCCTGACCCACAGACCGTTGAACCACACCATCACCAAATTTAACTGCTGGCCCAGTCTCAGAAGCATTAAACACAGTGAACAAAGATTTATCACCTGTGATGGACATCCCAGCTCCAGAATCAACATGCCAGACACCCTCAGACAGGCTCGGGCTACAGACATTCGAGAATTTCGAAGTGCAAGAGAAAAGGACAGAGCTTACCCCCTATTTCTTGTTCAAAGCATACCCATCAATCTGAGCCTGCAAGGAGGCCAGCTGCCTCGGAGTAAGCACACCTGGAAGGGCCAGGGCCACGGGCACCGGAGCAGGAGCCGGTGTACCAGGCCTGGTCCTTCGCAGGTGCGGATGCTTCGTGAAACAGCGGTCCTCCGAGTGGGTCGTTTTGCTGAGGCATGGGCCCCAGGTGCAATCCAGGCGCCTCTTGTTGGAACCGGAACCCTGAGAACCAGATCCCTGCCCACGCTGAAACGCAGCATTGGCAGGAACCTGGGGAGAGTCCCGGGACCAACCAGGATGCCTGGAATCGGACCTGGGGAGGGCAATGTTCAAGATATCTAGCGACCTATATGCCTCAAGGCAAGGCCAGTACTCGACAGTCTGACGGTTCGCTAACATCATGCCATATTGGATTCGCAGCGATTCGAACCTGATCAAGCGGATACCATTTACAATGGTTTCCATGGCGTGGCGCTGAGTGACAGGATGTCCAGCACTTCGGAGGTCAGTGCACAGACTTCGAACCATGCGAAAGAAATCATCTACTCGATCAGAAGGGCCCATGTGCGCATTATGAAGCTCGAGACGCATGAGAGGGACTCGAGAGGCAAGGGCATCGGACTGCGTCTTCCGGATATCCAAAAGGATATCCCGAGGGGTAGCAAAATCCTGGTATACCTTGACCATGTCATCCTCCATACTCGCGAGCATCATAGTCAAGCACATGAACTCCTGACGTTCAAGAGGCAGTGCACTGAAACCCAACAGTGCAGGATCAAACCGAGACTCACCATGAATGGGGGAATGAGACCCAGCTCCAAACGTAGAAGGGGATAAGGACCTACGAAGCGCTATGAAGTACTCTGCAGCAAGACCAGCGTCAAAAGCGAGCTGGTCATCTAAATTCCTAATCACAGGAATGGACCGCGCAACACTCAGGACAAGCTCGAAATCTGGACTAACAGGACACAGAGGAGCAGGCACTAGCACAAACTGATAACCACGCATTTCGTGCTCAGCAGTCCTCGTGCCAAGAAGGGGAACACCACGCATAGGGGGATAGAGGATCCCAGAAGGAACTGGACCAAGAAAAGAACGACACCTGGTACCAAGCTCAGAGAATGCCATTACTCGGCGATGCTTCAATTTCACACTAACATTCGCCATTGTAGCTTGCATATCCATCCGACCGTACAAAGAGCGGTTCAAGGACTCACCATCCCGTCGATCCTCGTTGATCAGGCGGTAGTCCCGCAAGGTCAAAGGAGGAGGAGATCCGCCAGTGAGCAGATGCTCCCATGCCTCGCATGACCGCGTATGCAGCATAGGAGGGGGACCAGGAGCTGGTGGCAGCTCCACCGGCGGAGGCGGAGGAGGCTCCAGGAAAGCACCAGCAGCAGATGTGCGGGCAGAAGAACCAGCAGCTTCGCGTGAGCGAGTGTGGTACCCAGGGAGGGCACGCTCCATGGGGGCAGATGTAGTGGTGAAGGAAGAAGAGCCCCTCAGCAAAGCGGGCTTCGCCACCTCCTGGTGAACCGGGGGCAAAGACTCAAGGGGAGGCGCAGACGAAGGCACAGGCTTGTACACAGGTGAAAGCTCCCGCTTAGGCAACTGCTCATGAGCAGACTCATACACCGGCAAAACAGTAGAGGTCTCGAAGACACGAGTGGCAGCAGCAGATGGAGTCACTCCACCGAAATCAGCACTCGTAGCACTCTTCAAGTCATCCTCATCATCAGGACTATCAGAGTAGTCCTCACTATTGAAAGTGACGCAACGAGGGTGCAGGAAATCCTCTGTACCATTGATGATCTGAGTCTGTACACAACACAGTTTCATCAGGACATCCTCAACATCAGAGGAAAGACGTCGAACAATAGGAGAAGGAACCGCAAAGTCGGCGGATTGATCGGGGCGGGTTACTTCCCTGATGGTGGAAGGATCCTCCTCTCCGGCAGCAGAGGCCGCTGGCGCGCAGTCGTCTAGCCAATCCAGAGGAACCTTCACCTCCGTTGGGAGGATTCGGTCGCAGCCATTGCTCACAATGACGCTGCGGATCCCACGAGCCCATGAAACACCATTAAGTTTGGTAAGCTTCACAAAGCCGGCAGGAGGCCCTCGCGGAAGTTGCATTATTAAAGCAGTGGTAGCAATGCAGAGCCCAATAACCTATCAGCTTTGTAATCACTCCGGTAGAGTGGACAGTAGATTAAAGCAGCGGAACAGACGCACCAATCTATACACGGAGACAAGGATAACGTTACAAGCAAGGACGGACACTAAAGGACACCAGCGGTGGGCGAAGTGGATGCCTGTAACCTGAATAGACCCTAAGCCCGGATCTTGTCACCCTGACACCGTTTAACACAGGACATGTCAGGGAGAGACCGATAAGACACAGAGAGACAGGCAGTCAATAGGAAGCTGACACTGAGTCACTAAAGGATGACTCAGTTCTACGGGAAGCTATCACTATGGGAAGCTGTCAGGGCCGATAGTTCTAAGGGAGTACATAAGTAGTCACCAAGTCATAAAACGCGTGAGAGCACCGCTATACATGCTGATACATCAGTATCTGGGAGGATGACCAGGTCTGGCCGCAGCTTGGGCCAGGTTAGAGCCGGAATAGTGGGTGGGCGGAGCCAGTCAGGTAGCCGTTTGCCAATCCAAGGAGTGGTGGCAATGGTAGTGCCACAGCAATCACGGATCTGAATACTGTATAAAATACTGTATTTGTAATTGGTTGTCTTTGAATAGTTTTTCACCTAGCAATCTCGATACGAAACCTTCAGGTCAGGTTCGCCTTTGGATTCAGCTTGATGGCTCAAACGCTGTGATTGGCGGTGGAAATTTTACTCTGACAGACATTTCATTTTCCGCTGATACAATTAGTATAGATGACGGAATGTTCGACGCAGCACATAACGCATTTTTACAAAACGGTGGGGTTTACAAGATTGCATTTCCAAATTACATGTATTTTTCTTCAGCTGCAACGAGTTATATCCAATCAACAAAATTCAGCGTTTAATCCCTGTCAATTAATCGTGCATGGGGCATGTTTGTTAGCCAGGCTCCATCCGGCGCTTCAGAGGCAGTCACTAAAAATAGTAATACTTCTACTAGGATAGCAACAGGTCTTCAATCAGCACAGTTCTCAATTAATGGGACTTATATGCCAGATTATCGGGCAACTTCGGCCAGTGTTTCGCACTCACCCAAAGGTCATATAATCAGCTACAAGATGCCCTTGGTGGAATTCACCCATACTGCAATACTTTCATACGCTATGATTTATTCTGTATATATATCATGCAAATTCAATCGTAACGATGTTGGATTCATGTCAGGTATCGATACTCGTGGAAATTCAAGTATTGGTGCCTTTGAGATGCAGGCTATCGGTGCTGCTGCTGGTAGTGCAAATTTGACCGCATTGGTTTGTATCCAATGTTCATCAATGCTGTGAATCGGAGCGGGTCGCCAACTTAAATTGCTTTTGTAAAATAATAATATAGTAATATAGTAAAATGAATTCACTACCAAAAAATATTACAAGCATTCATCGCTTTGAACATACGGGACCTGACACGATTTTCCCCGAAAGGATAAGTATTTTCAACATCACACCAGGTGTATGGGATTTGTCAACCATAAAGTTATTTTTCGATACTCAGACTGATGCTATTTATCCACAAGGGGCAGAATCATTCATCAAATGTGTGTCCGTTAGTATAGACAATGTTGAAGTTCAATCAATAAAGTCGTATAATCAATTGGCTCGCGTGTTATTTCTGTATAATCGACAGGCACTTTCATTGAATATTTACGGAAACGACCAACAGACAGTTGCAATAGATCAAAAACTACAACATTTCTGTAGTTGATAAAATTTATGGTATATTATCTACAGACAATGAAAATGCAATTATCAAAGGAGCAATACAAAGTACAGTCACATGGGCGGATACAAACCTATTGGTTCCAGATGGTAATATGGGATATACAATTACCAGACCATACATTGTTCTGCGTTCTGACTCAGAAGATTATATATCGAATAAAATTGAATTCGATAATTATGCCTCTGGATTTCAACAGAATCGTAGTGTAAATCAACAAACTGGTCTTACCAAACAAAGTAGATATATTGAATACATATTGACCACATTCTTAGATACTGAATATTATCAGTCACATAATACAGCCATCAATGGATCAAGTAAATATTTCAAGCATGGTCTTGATGAAAATGAGAACGTATTCGTTAATTGTTTGATTTATAATATCCCAATCGCTAATCATGACATCGAGTATAATAAATCAATCGAATATACTGATCTTGTTATATATCCGGATATGTATGTCGACAATCTGTCAGTTACTGACCGGGCTGGGAATAATATTACTAGATCCATCGACTCAATTTATAAAACCAATGGTGCCTTGTTTTGCCCATAAATATCATTAACAGTGAAATAGCTTGTAACATTAAATTTTATTCTAGGGGATCACAAAACGATCCTAATTATAGCATGATTTTCTTTAAATGTATTTCGCTACTTGAAGTTTCTATTTATGAAGATCCTAAATATAATTTTACAAAATAATTAATTATATTATTACTAAGTAAATGCAAAATCTCAGTGTAACCTTTATGTATAGAGTCTTGGCCTAAAAAACAGCAATACAATCAACCAGCAACACATTATATCGGTAGGCGTGTTATTGGACAACCATTGCACGAATCTGAATTATTATGGGCCAAACCCATTTCAAAGAAGGACAAATAATGCTCAAATTCTAAGACAAATCCAGTAATGCCCAAATTTCGATAGATATTATCTAATATTTTAATTATTATTAAAAATTATAATTATTTTCTAAAGCAATATTAAAGATGACTGATATTGAAGAAATTAAGAGCGTTATAGAATGTACTGAAGATGATAGCAATAATAATGATTACGACAATGATATCGATGTGATAGACACAAAAGCAAAACCAAAAACAAAACGAATCATGTCTGAAAAGCAGCGTTCATGTCTTGCTATTGCGCGCGAGTGGGCTTGGGCGAAAATAAGAGAAATGGGTGAGATATCTAGACAGGAAAAATATTTGAAAAAGCAAGAAGGAGAACTTGATAGAAGAACTAAACTACAACAAATAAATGTCCGTAGAAAAGTTGTTTATAGAAAGACAGCTCAACACAATAATAGAAATAATAAAAAATAAATGGTTACCCAGGAAGAAGAAGCTAATACCATTTGTGAAACAGATAGTGATAATAATAGCGATAATAACGACAATAGTAGCGACAGTAGTACATCCAGTCAGGTCCAGTTGTTGGAAGATCAAATACGACGAATAAAATTGAACAATGCGCGGAAGGCTAAGAATAACAATACAAGTGTATTAAGCCAGGAAGAAACAGTCGATGTGCTTGGTCAGAAATGTTTAAATGATGGAAAACGTATTGCTTATCAGTCTCTGTTCCCAGGATCTGATTGTTCCTTTTAATGTTGCTAATAATATAATGTTCGGTAGATTATATTCCTGGATTACAAAGAGTCCTTTAACTTTTAAAAATATCAGAATGTTTGTGATTTGTATGATTTATGATAGGCCAGCTTCCGGGCAGAATCCATGATTAGATTCATGGGTTAAAAAGAGCCCTTTAACTTAAATATCAGAGGGTTTTTGATTTGTTCTATTTATGATTCGCCAGTTTCTGGGCAGCTTCCATGGTTACATTCATGAATTACAAAGAGTTCTTTTACTTATTAAAATCTCACAGGGTTTTTGATTTTTATGATTTATGAGTCCTTCATTTTTTTTAATATCAGAATGTTAGTGATTTGTATGCTTTATGTTAGGCCAGCTTCAGGGCAGCTTCCATGGTTAGATTCATGAATTACAAAGAGTTCTTAAACTTATTAAAATCTCACAGGGTTTGTGATTTTTATGATTTATGATAGGCCAGCTTCCGGGCAGCTTCCAAGTTTTAATTCATGGGTTACAAAGAGTCCTTTATCTTTTAAAAATATCAGAGGGTTAGTGCATTTTTATGATTTGTGATAGGCCAGCTTCCGGGCAGCTTCCATGTTAGAGTCATTTGTTACAAATAGTTCTATAACTTTTACAAATGTCAGAGGGTTTGTGATTTGTATGATTAATGACAGGCCAGCTTCCAAGCAGCTTCCATGTTTAGATTCATGGGTCACAAAGACTTCTTAAAATTTAAAACATCTCAGAGGGTTTGTGATTTGTATGATTGATAATAGGCCAGCTTCTTGTAAATTTCCATTTTTAGATTCATGGGTTACAAATAGTCATATAACTTATATAATCTTAGAGGGTTAGTGATTTGTATGATTTATGATAGGCCAGCTTCCGGGCAGCTTCCATGATTAGATTCATGGGTTACAAAGAGTCCTTTAACTTTTAAAAATATCAGAGGGTTAGTGATTTGCATGATTAATGGTAGGCCAGCTTCCGGGCAGCTTCCATTTTTAGATTCATGGGTTACAAAGAGTCCTTCAACTTTTAAATATACCAGAGGGTTTGTGATTTTTATGATTTATGTTAGGCCAGCTTCTGGGCAGCTTCCATGTTTAGATTGTATTGTTACAAAAGAGTCCATTTACAAATGTCAGAGGGTTTGTTATTTGTATGATTTATGGTAGGCCAGCTTCCGGGCAGCTTCCATGATTACATTCATGGGTTACCAAGAGTCCTTCAACTTTTAAATATATTAGAGGGTTTGTGATTTGTATGATTTATGATAGGCCAGCTTCTGGGCAGCTTCCATGATTAGATTCATGGGTTACCTAGGGACCTTCAAGTGGTTGGGGGCTGGGCGGGGGAGGGGGGGGAGGGCTGGGTGAACAAACTTGTTTACATTGCATTGCGGTACAATACACGAAGTTACGGTACATTACATGACATACTGTATTTCAAGAATGCAACTTGTATTGTTGTGATCCCCGTTTTGACGAATGGTTCAATGGTTGAGCTCCTTGTACGAAGAAGGAGCCGGGTTTGAATCCCCACGGGTGCGCTTTAGTGTTCGCGGTCGCTGTTAAACGACATGGTAGCTTTGTCCAGGTAAAGTAGCAGCCCGTTCCCTACCGCTGTAAGACGGGGCTCCCTTAATGCCACGCCCTACCAGGCGTTCTCATTACTTAAGATGCCGTAGTACGCACTTTTGGCAAGTACAGTGTTTATTGTGCAGCTCTATTTGATGGTTTTGTTCTGTTGTGCTCCCCAGAGGTTAACACCTGTTTGATTTCCATAGTCCTACACCCTAAACCCAAATCAAAAACTATTAACCAAGTTGAAAGCTATATCCAGCTATATATGGCCGAGGGTATCACCAAGTGAAAAGTGGGGGGGGGGGGGGGGGGGGGGGGGGGGGGAGGTTCTGTAGCCAAAGTGGCTATGTACCGAGTCTGGGTCAACCTGCGCATAGTAAGATGTTTCTATAGCCAAGTCTGAGCATAGCCAGTCTGAAGAGCTGGCTGGGCTTTCAATAACCACGTTCCGACTGGCGCCCAGGTGGCTAAAATCCGCCATACACCGGATTTTGTTGACCGGTGCATGGCGGGCAGAGGACACCTGGATAGTTCATTGGGCATTTTTTGACCCCCTATTTCTTTGTGTCCTGGTCCACCTTAGGGATCCTCTGCCATCTGGCACGTTTCTGCTCGGCTACATATATATATGCTCTTAGCCAGCAAGAGTGCTTTGGCTGATAGTTTGTAGGTAAGAGTCCCCAGTCACGTTGGCTTGCTTATGGTGTATTCTCTGATAGGATTGGACTTTCTTCGCTCTGTCTGGACGGGTGCCCTTGGTGGACTTTCGCTTTGTTGCCTTGGGGTGCCTCAAAACCCCTCATCCTGTTTCACAATTGGATACCGTATGCGCCTAAGAAAATGGCGTATGATTTGGCAGTTGGGTCCCGCCAATTGTGGTGGGGCTTGGCGCCTGGGCCAAAACAAGGAGCCCATGGAACTAGGGGCGTCTGTCAACATTGTAGCTCAAGACAGTGTACTTTTGAATCACACCTGAATCTGGTTTGAATTGTAGGGTCGATCTGCTTTGAGGCTTATTGGTGGAGTAAACCTAGGTGCTATAAAATCTGCCAAACTAGACTCTGAATATGATGGTAACATTTATTTTCATCCAACTATGGTCTGCTCTGTGTTTCCTTGTGACTCACACATGAATCTGGTTTGCAAGGAAAGAAAACAATTAAACAAGATTCCGCCAATATGTAACTAGAGCCAATTAATGGAGCCCCCCAGTTTCGAAAAACCCGCCAACTTTAATGGCGTAAGATTATTTCAGTCGTTTTGGGGATTTTCCTCCAACCCTAATTACCACCATTTTCTTAGGCGCATACGGTAGTAAGCAGGCTGTGCTTATGTCCTGTCTCGGCATTGTTTTGCTGAGTTGATGTAACATACTCCTCTTCTTCACGGCGTCCCTGTCCACGAGAGCCTCCACCACAGCTCCATCGCGATTGTATTCTGTTATAGTCTGACTTATATGGCAGCCACTGAGTAGGCATAGTGCACACCGGTCCCTTTTCACTCCTGGTCCCGTGTTGCTTGCCGCCAAGTGCTGCGACCAGCTATGGCCAGCACGCCTCTGCAGTACTATCTAGTACGGTTTAGATCTTGATGATATACCGCTTCACTGCTTTTACCTTTTATCTTTTACTCCATTGAGTCCAGTGTAACCAGGGTACTACTTATGGCAAAATTGACCAGCGCTTAAGCGCACAGGCAAAAAATAAAACTGCGCGGTGAGCGCACAGCCCAAAAATAAAACTGCGCGGTGAAAAAAAAGCGCTCCTCAAAACAAAAAAATGCGCTTTCTTCACTCTTCTGGTCAAAAAAAATCTGCGCTTTTTTGTGCGCTATTTTCTGCGCTCTGGAGTAGCGGGCTGGAACGATCGGATCAGGAGTTTAGGATAGCGCGTAGTAGGCAGAAACGACCCGAGAAACTGCGTCGAATCGCATAGGCTGACGCTCTGTTCACGGTATACCAGAGAGTTATCATAAGCCGACTATGGAGACAGCCTCCAGGCAGAGGCAAAGCGTGGTCGCATGCCCCCCCCCCCCCCCCCCCAACCCAACCCAACCCAACCCAACCCAACCCTACCCGCCGGCCATCACACGCGCCCCAGCCTGTCCCACCCCTTCACCCAGCTTCCTTCTCGGTTCGATTCCACGCGGGCAACAACGAACGAGAGCAAATGAGCAAAAGGCGAGTGCAAACAAGGAACGTGGAACGGGAGGCCAGAGGGCACTCATCATGAGGAGGAGGAGCGCGGAGGAGGAGCAGCAGGCGATGGAGGAGTGGGAGGAGGACTGCACAGGGGAAAAGGAGTAGTTTAGACGCTTGAAGTTTTCAGCAATTCGGCAGGTTTGACTACTCGACTGGTCGATTCATAAGCAAACAAACTTACGTTTGGTGCGGGGGGAGGAGACTATCAGACTAGAGCAGTGACGAAATGGCGATAGCAGGGGCGGGGCGGGGCGGGGGCAGGGGCGGGGCTGAGGAGCGGTAGCGCTGAATGATCCCTCGAGGAGGGATGAGGAACTTGAAGACGTTAGAACTGCTTCGACAGAGCCTACAGGTTCAATTATCAGGATGTCTGTTCGGTTGTTTCTGTTAGTGTTCAAATTCGACGGCCTGAGACAGCTTGTTTCCAACCAGTTGGGGGTCCGGTTAAGGATTGTGTTTTGGAGGGTTCAGACTCGACCTCTAACCGGACCCTTAACTGGTTGGAAACATTCCACCAGTTAAGCAGCCTTTTGCATCTGGCCAGGTCAGTTCAAAATGGGTCAACGTGGCAAATGCGCTCTGCAGCGTTTATTCCGCTTCTTGCCGCTGCTGGTTGCCTTAGGATGATCAGTCGAAAATTGCGTGGCAGGGACGGTGCCCTGCTGCTGCGAATCCATCTTGGTGAAACCGTGCGATCAATGATGAGTGTCCGAAAAAGAAAGAAAGGATGCAGCACACCAAAGCAGCATGATTTTTAAGAGGCGCGCGCCAATTTCGTGACGTCACCAGATCTAATGCAACAACCGAATTTAACCGCCCCTTAACTTTCTTCAACGGCGGGGGGGGGGGGGGGGGGGGGGGGGGGGCGCCGTTGCACTAACCGGGGCAGTTGGTCTTTAACCGGACCTCAACTTTTTGTGTTTCCGACCAAACACCGGTTAGCGCCAAAAATAACGAATTTAACCGCCGCTTAACCGGACCTCCAACTGGTTGGAAACAAGCTGAGAGTCCCCCTACCTGGCAGCTTCCATGGCGATAACCGATGGTCATTGGCTGTCACACAATTTAAATCCCAGAGGGCAATCCAGCCCTTGAGTCACTCAATGACTCACACTCAAAAAATGAGAAAGCGCACGTGGGGACAGCGGTTTTCTGCGCTTTTCTGCGCTTTCTCTGAGTGCGTGAAAATAGGAAAGCGCTGTGGTATTCAAAAAGCAGCGCGCTCCGCGCACAGGGGTTGCTAAAAACTGCGCGAAACGCGCAGACGGGCTCAAAAAGGCAGCGCGGGCCTCGCTCGCCGCACGCGCTTAGTAGTACCCTGAGTGTAACTACTGCGACTGAAAGTTTATGCGCGCTATCTAATCTACGCTCCGAAACCACCTTCTGACCTCCACCATTACTCCCCCCGATTCCTTCAGGTCGCCTTTTGCTGCTCAAACTCCCTCCCCAAGTAACTGTAAATCTCTAGCTCCCCCTACTCCGAACCACTACACTCAAGACATCATTGCCACTCCTGCACAAGAAGATACAGACCGTTGGATCGCCGCGACCTCTTCATTGCTGCCGTCTCCTGAACTCTTACGCTTGCAATCATATACTCCAATATGCAGACCCAGTCGAAGATCTACTGTAGTACCCCGAGTACACCCTGGCTCAAACATCGTGCCTAAGTCATCCTCACCCTCAAGTCAACCATTGGCTGCTACTACATCGGCCTCGATGCCGACGAGCCAGTCCCGCCTAACGAGGAACCTGATACAGCGGCTGACTACTCACATGTGGACCAGGTTAGGCAGGATCCTGCTACCACTGAGTCGCCTATGGTCCCCTCTAGGATAACAATCCAGAAGAACTATGTTGCCCTGAAACTTATCCTGGACTCCCTGTCTGAACCTATCCAACTTATTGTCTTGGCCCATACTGACATGGCCACTAAGTCCATCAGATACCTCACTGCCATGTACCAAATCAGGACTAGAGACCAGGAACTTGAAACTGTCCGAGCTCTGTACGCCATCAAGATTGGCCCGACTAAGGATCTCCAAGCCTACCTCTACGGGTGCCATGACCATGACTTGCTCGATCTGCAATGGGTATGGCCACAGCTCCCTGGAGTGCCCCAGTGCTCCCACTGACCTTGCCCACAGACCAGTGGACTCCACTACAGCTGTCCACGGATCCAGATCACCCTCCAGAGACAGACGTGCAGGGAGGGACAAGAAGACTAACTCCATATCCAAGTCTCACTCCATATCCAAGTCCCCTGACAAGAGAACAAGAGGTAGGGGCTACCCCAGCCGTAAGCCCAAGTCAAGGGGTCGCCATGCCTATGTTGCATATGGAGACAGCTCAACCTCTGCCACATCCTGCTCTAACACAGACACGGACAATGAGGAGCACAATTTCATGGCCCTGGCTAACCCCACTAACAACAGAGGCATGTCTGTGCCCCTTTACCCTCCTTCTGATTTGACAACTTTGCTTTCTTTGCCAGCATGAACCCTGATGATGCCTTCACCCTAGATGACATGCCACAATAATTGGGTACAGATTCTGATTCTAACTGTGATGACCAACAAGACCAGCTAGCCACTTCCTCTCAATTCCACTCAGCCCTGAAGCAGTCATGGATCATAGATTCAGCTGCCCATTCCCATGTCACCTGTAATCCCAACATCTTGCAACATGTTTAGGATCTCCCCCAGCCCATTAGGATCCAACTGGCAGATCAAGGTGCTCATCCCCTTATCTGCCACTAGAAAGGCCAAGCCTACCTCAGGGACCATGGGGGGGCACTGATCCTCCTGACTGATGTACTCCTAGCACCCCCCAAGACCGCAGCCAACATCCTCAGCATCCATGCTGCCACCAAAGCATCTCCTGACCTCCACCTCACTCTATTAGGCACTGTTGCAGTCTTCTCCTCCAAGAAGGTGATCCTCACCTGCTCCAAGATGCATGGCATGTTCATGACTAATGTCTACAGCCCCACTCCCCCTGCATCATGCCATCCTCCTACAACTCCCACTGTCACTCTCTGGACCACCAAGCACTCCCCCAGTGGCCAGGAATACTGGCAGACTGTCAAAGCCACCAATCCTCCAGTATGCATTATGATGGTTACCACATCCCCACTGCCCCACAGTGATGACACCCATGTAAACCCCCCACTACTCCACAGTGATGACACCCCTGTAAACTCTCCCTCCCAGAGCCTGCCACTAAGCATGACAACGTCCCTGAGAGCCTGTCAGGCCCCTACTCTCCCTCCTCTCCAGCACCTTCTGCCAGTGACAGTGACAGTGGGTTTGATGACATTCCAGACCTCATTCCCTGCCTCCCGGACCAGACCTTGACTCTGATCAAGTCAGATATGGGGGACTGTGAATTCCTTGACATGGAGTGGCACCCTCCTGATGTGATTGCTTTGCCCACAGCTGCCCACCCCAGAGATGAGCTGGACACCCTAAGGGACCGGATCAGAACTGTCTATGAGGAATATGCTGGACAACCTGATGGGACAGGACCTCTCAAACCTTCTGACCTCCACCATGTTTTCAGTTGGGATGACTGGGAGTCCCAGGCTGGCCCCCCTGATGTGAGGATACCCCTAGGAAGACTCAACACCTATTCTAACCATTTCCAATTCCTCAACAACTCTGGTGATACCACATCCAAGTTCCCTACTACCCTCAGGCACCTCAACAACCTGCCTGCCTGCCTCCCCTGCTTTCTCCACCACAGTCAGATCTTCCATTGACCAAATTGTTGCCAGTTTCCACTCCAAATTCCCTGCTGCTGTCTAAAAAACTCGAGTTCCCCCCCCCCACCCCCCTCCACACACACACCACCAGACACCACCACCCTCGCAACCCACACACACACACTGGCAAGACTCCCCGTGACTATCCTGCGCTGTGATGGAGAACCTGCCCCCCCCCCCCCCCCCCCCCCCCAAAATAAAAATAAAAACATCACCAGACATTACCACCACCCACACAACCTACACACACACAGGCTAGACTCCCTATCGCTATCATGCACTGTGATAGAGAACCTGCCCCCCCCCCTCCCCCCCCCCCCCCCCCACACACACACACCACCAGAAACACCCTCGCAACCCACACACACACTGGCTAGACTCCCCATCGCTATCCTGCACTGTGATGGAGAACCTGCCCCCATCCTTCTCCCCCCCACCACCACCACACCACCACCACACCACACACACCACCAAACACCACAACCACCCTCGCAACCCACACACAAACTGGCTAGACTCCCCGTTGCTACCATGCACTGTGATAGAGAACCTGCCCCCCACCCTCACCCCCCCACACACAACCGACCAGCACCATCCTCGCAACACACACACACACACTGGCTAGACTCCTTGTCACTATCCTGCACTGTGATGGAGAACCTCCCCCCCCCCCCCCCCCCCCCCCCCCTCTCCCCCCCCCCACAGACGCACACACACCACCACACACCACGACCACCCTCGCAACCCACACACACACTGGCTAGACTCCCTGTCACTATCCTGCACTGTGATGGAGAACCTTTCACCCACCCTCTCCACACACACACACACACCACCACACCACAAGCACCCTCGCAACCTACACACACACTGGCTAGACTCCCGTCGCTACAATGCACTGTGATAGAGAACCTGCCCCCCCCCCCCCCCCCCCCCCAAACATACACACCACCACATACCACCACCACCATCGCAACCCACGCACACACTTGCTAGACTCCTCGTCGCTATCCTGCACTGTGATGAAGAACCTGCCCCCCCCCCCCCTCTTATCCCCCCTGCACCCCCCCCCCCCCCTCACCCCCCCCCCCCACCACACACCCACCACCACCTTCGCACCCACACACACACTGGCCAGAACTTCCCATCGCTATCCTGCACTGCAATGAAGAACCCGCCCCCCCCCCCCCCCCCCACCCCCCCCCCCCCCCCCACACCCCCCCCCCCCCCCCCCTCTCACCCCCCCCCCCCATACACACACACCACACACACACACACCACACCACCCTCGCATCCAACACACAAACTGGCTAGACTCCTCGTCACTATCCTGCACTGTGATTGAGAACCTGCCCCCATCCCCCCCCCCCCCACACACACACACACACACACACACACACACACACACACCACCAAACACCACAACCACCCTCGCAACCCACACACACACTGGCTAGACTCCCTGTCGCTATCATGCACTGTGATAGAGAACTTGCCCCCCACCCTCGCCCCCCCACACACACACCACCAGCACCACCCTCGCAACCCACACACACACTGGCTAGACTCCTTGTCACTATCCTGCACTGTGATGGAGAACCTGCCCCCCCCCCCCCCCCCCCCCCCCCTCACAGACGCACACACACCACCACACACCACCACCACCCTCGCAACCCACACACACACTGGCTAGACTCCCCGTCACTATCCTGCACTGTGATGAAGAACCTGCCTCCAACCCCCCCCCCCCCCCCCAACACAACACACACCACACACACCACCACCCTCGCAACCCACACACACACTGGCTAGAGTCCTTGTCACTATCCTGCACTGTGTGGGAGAACCTGCCCCCCCCCCCGCCCCCACACCCCCCCCCCCTCTCCCCCCCCCCACAGACCACACACAACCCACCCCCCAACACCACCACCCCACCAAACCCTCGGTAACCCCACCAACGGGGCTAGACTCCCCGTCACTATCCTGCACTGAGATGAGAACATTGCCTTCAACAACCTCCCACCACCCCCACCCACCCCCCCCTCAACCCTCCCAACCACCCCCCCCCCCTACCCCCCCACACTTCAACACACACACAAACACACCACACCACCCTCGCAACCCACGCACACCACTGCTAGAACTCCCCTCCCTATCATCTTCCGGACTGTGATGGACCTTTTCAATTCAATTCCCCAACCCTCACCCCACCACCACACACACACCCACACAACAACGAACATCACACACACTGGCTAGACTCCCCGTGCTATCCTGCACTGCGAGGTAAACCTTTCCCCCCCCCCCTCCCCCCCCCCCCCCCGCCCACACACCACAATCCCCTCGCAACCCACACACACACTGGCTAGACTTCCGTCGCTATCATGCACTGTGATAGAGAAACTGTCCCCCCCGCTCCCCCTTTCCCCCCCGCCCAAACACACACACCACCACATACCACCACCACCACCCTCGCAACCCACGCACACACTGGCTAGAGTCCACGTCGCTATCCAGAACAGTGATGAAGAACCTGCCCACCCACCCCCCCCCTCTCCTACCCCCCCCACCCCACCCCCACCCACCCCACCCCACACACACCACCAAGAACACCCTCGCAACCCACATACACACTGGCTAGACTCCCTGTCGCTATCCTGCACTGTGATGGAGAAACTGTTCCCCACCCTCCCCCTTTCCCCCCCCCCCAAACACACACACACCACCACATACCACCACCACCACCCTCGCAACCCACGCACACACTGGCTAGAGTCCTCGTCGCTATCCAGAACAGTGATGAAGAACCTGCCCCCCCCCCACCCCCCTCTCCTACCACCCCCCCCCCCCAACCCCCCCCACCCCCACCCCCTCACCCACCACCACCACCCTCACAACACACACACACACTGGCTAGACTCCTTGTCACTATCCTGCACTGTGATGGAGAACCTTTCCCCCCCCCTCTCCCCACCCACCCCCCCACCACCAAACACCACATGCACCCTCGCAACACACACACACTGGCTAAACTCCCGTCGCTATCATGCACTGTGATGGAAAACCTGCCCCCGCATCCCCCCCCCCCCAACACACACACCACCACATACCACCACCACCACCCTCGCAACCCATGCACACACTGGCTAGACTCCCCATCGCTATCATGCACTGCCATGGGGAGTCAACCTTTCCCCCCCCCCTCTCCCCCCCACCCCCCCCCACCCCCCACCCCCACCCCCCACACACCACCACACACCAACAAGCACCCTCGCAACACACACACACACACTGGCTAGACTCCCGTTGCTATCATGCACTGTGATAGAGAACCTGCCCCCCCCCCCCCCCCCCCCCCCCCCCCCCCCCCGAAACACACACACCACCACATACCACCCTTGCAACCCACGCACACACTGGCTAGACTCCTCGTCACTATCCTGCACTGTGAAGGAGAACCTGCCCCCCCCCTCCTCCCCCCCCCTCGCACACACACACGCACACACACCACCACAGACCACCAGCACCACCCTCGCAACCCACCCACCCACTGGCTAGACTCTCCGTCGCTATCCTGCACAGGGATGGAGAACCTGTGCCCATCCCTCTCCTCACCCCCCCCCTCCACACACACAAACCACCACCAGACACCACCACCACCCTCGTAACGCACACACACACTGGCTAGACTCCCCGTTGCTATCCTGCACTGTGATGGAGAACCTGCCCCCAATACCCCCCCCCCCCCCCCCCCCCCCCCCCCCCCCCCCCCCCCCAATACCCCCCCACCTGCACTCATACAATCACAACCCACATGCACTAAACATTCAACAACACAACATGTAAGAACTATCACAGGAGACTCCTGTTGATGGTGTGGCAGAGCAGCCTAATGTAAGGGTACAAGTCCCTACAAAATAGTGTCTGGACAACTCGAGTTGCCTTTTGGATATGCCTACCAGTATAGCACTTCAAATCAGATGCTTCCAGCCTGACTACATCTCGCTTCACCAGAAGCCACGAATCCCATGCGACACCAGCGCGGGAGGACTGGGCCTTCGAGACTGAGAGGCTCTGTCACCTTCCAAGCAATGCAATGGTCATCCATGCTATCCAGGGATCAAAGTGTCCGCGGAATCTTGATTGCCGATTCGAGATGGGATAGGCCATCTGAAGTTCATACGCTCCTCGGACAACAACGCAGAGGGCTAAGGGAGACGGAAGGACGTGGTAGACGAGAGAGGAGGGGAAGGAAGGGTTGCAGAGTCGCATGGGAAGAAAGGGTGACAGCGCGAAGGTTGCATGCGATGCGGTGGGCGAGGTAGAATAAAGCTGAGATCACTCAGCGACTGGGTCCATGGCTCCCCCACGAGGATAAACTCATCATTTTACCGCCCAGCAGTACGAAAGCGAACTGCCAGCTTGGCTCCACTCCAGCAGTCAAATAACGGAGCCAAGCCAAACCCAGAGAACATGGAACGGTCCGAGCACCACTTCTTGGCAATCAGCTCGACATATTGCCCGCTCAGTTCTGATGTCGTTGGTAACTCCCATGCACTTCAGGTAACACCCATGCCCTGAGCACTCCACACTCCATGCCCTCAAGTCTGGGAGTGGATGCATGGGTATGACTGCTAGGTCACTGGGTGGATAGGTACATCCAGCAGTCCCACCCATGCATCCACCTAGTACCTAAAATGCACGCACACACAAATTAGATGCGCAGACACGCTCACACACACACACACACACACACACACACAAATGGTGCAAAAATATTGAAGTTGATGCTTGCAGACAACTGAAGAAGCAATGGCATTTATAGAAAAGAGGATCTTACTGCATGGTGAGTTGAACCCTATGTGGTAAAATGACATTTTATTGGTCTTTCATTCTATATGTCCCCCCCCCCCCCACCCCCAACCCACCCCACCCCCCAACCCACACCCGACCCTCACCCGCACCCACCTTGGGCAGATGCAGCACCTGTTGAGAGGTCCGAATTTCATAAGTATAAATCTGCACACTATCCCTCCCAGGCTGGTCCAATCATGCTGACCTGCAGGTACTTAATGTGTGATTCTGTACCCTTTCCCTTCACCAGATTCCAGCTTCATAATTCACACATGCCCACAAACACAAGCGTTCCCTGCACCTTTTTGCAGCTATCTCCCCAGCTCCAACGTCACTTCTTTGCTTATCATCAATTTTGTCCGCTTCAATAATCTCTGCCACCCTTCACACACCATGTTACCACCCCTGCAGCACTGTCTCACCCTCAGCCACCCCTTTCATTTTGATTGCCATTTTTATACGCTCAACACCTGAATCTGAACCAAGATTATGCTTTGCTGCAATTGCACTTACTCCTTCCACCGCAACTACAATCAGCCCCATTGTCCAACCCAAGCACCTTCTCTGTGGTGACACTCATACCATTATGGGCACCTTGTTTGTCACTGGCGCCACTGTGAAAGTCGGAAACACCAACTGCGTGGCCACTTTCATTAGTGCCACTTCCATCACCTGCGTGGCCCCTATGATGCCGGCAGGAGAGTACGCTATCTCAGTGACTGACTCGGATACAGGCCGTAGCATTCCAACAGCTGGTGTGGTCAGATATAGCATGCTGCGTTTTTGGATGAGTCGCATTCCCTTGCAACATGTCCCTTGCCACCCCCCTCCGCACTCCTGCCTGCCATCCTGCCACCCTGTCACACTGTCACACCCTCTGCCACACTGGCGCCCTTAAACTTGATCCCTATTAGATGTACTCTATAAATTGTTTAATAAATAATAACCTTCAGCCACATATATAGTGGGGGGCGAGAGATTAACTGGTGCCACCAACATAGTGGATTAGTGTACACCCTAGTGTGTTGCTGTACTTGTGTGTGTGCCAAATGGGATGAGGTGTGTATTTCTTTCTGGTGGTGTGTCCCACTCCTCTCTTACTGGGCCTGTGTCATTCTTCATATACTCTGTCACCCTACCACACCCCCTGCTACCCCGCCATTCAAACACACACCCTTCTACCCCGTCATTCCTTTATTGTATGTGCACACCTATATTGTACGTTCACACCTAAAACTGAACTGGATGCTGCTGCAGTCGCAGGAACTGCTCCTTGTGTGACATCTGTCCTCCCCGTCATCCAACCCAAACACCTTCTTGGTGGTGACACCCTCACCATCACTGGCACCTCGTTTTTTGATGGTGCCACTGCCAGCATCGGAGGCGACGCCTGCACCAACGTTATTGTCGTCAGTGCCACCTCCATCACCTGTGTGCCCCCTGCCAAGTCAGCAGCAACGGCATCTGCGCTTGTTGTACTGACCAATCCTGATACAGGCTACAACGTCAGAAACTACTGTTTTGTCACATACACAACTTATTCAGGTGAGCTGTATTTCCTTGCAATCGGGCAGCTGCCCGTTACCATCCTCGTTTCACGTTGTCAAATTTGAAGTGCTTGATTTGTCAACAAATTCCTGCCACCAAAATAGTATTGAATGACACCCTGTCATTTTGTCACCCCTGCTATTCTAAACCTTTCGACCCTGCCACCTATCTGAATCTGTTCTTTTTACTTAATTTGCAGGGACTCCTCCTACTTTGACATCCACCAGCCTCACAAACTTCCCACCGCTAAATGGAGACTTCCTTATCATTAATGGCACCTTGTTCGGTGCCACCACGGGCTCGGCCACCAATCACTCTATCAATGTTGGAGGAGTAGCCTGTACCAATGTCAACGTCCTTAGTTCCACACCAATCAACTGCACAGCACCCGGCATACCAGCAGGAAGCTATATTGTGGTAGTGACCAACCTTGATAGGCTACAGCACGGCAACAGCGGTTCTGGTTACACACCAATCAAGTGAGTTCACAGCTGGTATCACATGTATTAGTTCATGACCGGTTAACCCTCCTGCCCCCCCCCCCCCCCCCTTCCCCCTCCACTCTTATCTGATATTCTTGCCAATCTTCTCGTTACCCCCTTCCCTCCATGCCCCCCCCCCCCCCCCCCCCCCCCCCCCCCCCCCCCCCCCCCCCCCGACCCCCCCCCCCCCCCCCTGCCCTCTAAACAGCGTCCTGTAAATACAGGACGCTGTTTGGGTCCATCAACTAATGAAAATAAAGTTGACCCACATTGACAGTGGTAGTGGCGAGGTGAACCCCCTGCATTTTGCAAAAGTCTTAGTAGTTTATAAAATTATAACGACAAGTAACAATTGCTAAATGATTGGCAACTGCTGCTTCCCACGAAGGAAGAATTCCACGAATTCCACGAAGTAAGAATTGCTAGAGGATTGGTAAGTGCTGCTTCCTTTGTTCCCTTGAGGTGTCAACCTGCTATCCTATAATCCTGTGCCTCTGATACACAATATTTTATTCCACAAACCCTTCACATGTACCCGGGTGATAGTCGTCCAACCGTAACGAGTGTCAGCCCCAGCACTGCCCTACCCAACAGACTTCGTGGTGGCGACCTCCTTACCATAACGGGTACCTTGTTCAAAGACAATGAGTGTGGAGTCACCGTCACTGTAGGAGGCGCCCCCTGTACCAGCGTCACTGTCTCGCACCTGCCGTGACAGCAGCAACAATTGGGCTGTTGCAGTGACTGTCCCTGATACAGGCTATAGCAGTGCAACAAATGTCTACGTCGCATATGTGCGTGCGTATTTTGGTGAGTAGTGATTTGTGTTAATGAGTACCTCTGTAGAGCCTGTGCAACCCTTTGCTTGCCTGCCACCCAAATAATGAAGCTTTAAGTCCATGTTTGCTTACCTGGAGGGGCTTCGGTTAGTTTTAATTTGGCTATAATCGTGACCTATTCAATCCTGACAGCCATGTAGTATCAGTAGGGCAGAGGATGATAGTTTATCTTCCTGCACTTGAAACACTCTTCACCAAACTCACACTCCCCGCTCACCTTCCACGAGTTAAGTCTAGCTAGGTATATTAAGTACACTCTGCATCTGAATTTGAACTCTTTATTGTACATGCAGGAGGTGTTCCTCCTATCTTCACGGCGACCCCAATCACAACGGCGGGTTCTCCAACCACAAGTTTGAATCTGAACGGTGGAACACTTACTAGTGCTGGGGCAGCTTTCACTGCCGGAGCACTACTGCGATATATTGTGACTATTAGAGGCAGCACATGTAGCTGGGTTAGCCAAACTGACATTCAAATCGTCTGCACGGCCCCTGCTAAGACAGCAGGAAGCTACCCTGTTGTAGTCATCAATGCTGATGTAGGCTCAGCTCTGTCCCCTGTGGAGTTGAGTTATCAAGTTGAGCCCCTTCTGTGAAATGACACTTCCTGGCATCGTCACTGTGAATACCCCCCCCCCCCCCCCCCCCTCCTCCCCTTCCACGTTGTGACACTGCCACTTCTTTCTCAACATTCACCCCCATCCCTCGTAAACAAACCCATCCAATCCCATACCCACCTACATGAAGAACCTTATCCATCCCCACATCAACACCAACCCACTAATCTTACCCCCACACATTTTTCTTGCACCAACCTTTTGATAAACGACACCAACTTAATTATTTTTATTTAGTCAATTTATTTATTATTATTTTTATTTAAATCGATTGCGCACTTTGATTTTTATTATTTTTATTTAAATCAATTTATTTTTTACTATTTTTATTTAAATCAATTGCGCACTTTGTTTTTTATTATTTTTATTTAAGTCAATTTATTTATTATTATTTTTATTTAAATCAATTGCGCACTTTGATTTTTATTATTTTTATTTAAGTCAATTTATTTTTTACTATTTTTATTTAAATCGATTGCGCACGTTGATTTTTATTATTTTTATTTAAGTCAATTTATTTTTTACTATTTTTATTTAAATCGATTGCGCACTTCGATTTTTATTATTTTTATTTAAGTCAATTTTTTTTTTACTATTTTTATTTAAATCAATTGCGCACTTTGATTTTAATTATTTTTATTGAAGTCAATTTATTTTTTACTATTTTTATTTAAATCGATTGCGCACTTTGATTTTTATTATTTTTATTTAAGTCAATTTATTTTTTACTATTTTTATTTAAATCAATTGCGCACTTTGATTTTCATTATTTTTATTGAAGTCAATTTATTTTTTACTATTTTTATTTAAATCGATTGCGCACTTTGATTTTTATTATTTTTATTTAAGTCAATTAATTTTTTACTATTTTTATTTAAATCGATTGCGCACTTTGATTTTAATTATTTTTATTGAAGTCAATTTATTTTTTACTATTTTTATTTAAATCAATTGCGCACTTTGAATTTTAGTATTTTTATTGAAGTCAATTTATTTATTATTATTTTGATTTAAATCTATTGCGCACTTTGATTTTTATTATTTTTATTTAAGTCAATTTATTTATTATTATTTTTATTTAAGTCAATTTATTTTTACTATTTTTATTTAAATCAATTGCGCACTTTGATTTTTATTATTTTTATTTAAGTCAATTGATTTTTTACTATTTTTATTTAAATCGATTGCGCACTTTGAATTTTAGTATTTTTATTGAAGTCAATTTATTTATTATTATTTTGATTTAAATATATTGCGCACTTTGATTTTTATTATTGTTATTTAAGTCAATTTATTTATTATTATTTTTATTTAAGTCAATTTATTTTTACTATTTTTATTTAAATCAATTGCGCACTTTGATTTTTATTATTTTTATTTAAGTCAATTTATTTTTTACTATTTTTATTTAAATCGATTGCGCACTTTGATTTTTATTACTTTTATTTAAGTCAATTTATTTTTTACTATTTTTATTTAAATCGATTGCGCACTTTGATTTTAATTTTTTTTATTGAAGTCAATTTATTTTTTATTATTTTCATTTAAATCAATTGCGCACTTTGATTTTTATTATTTTTATTTAGGTCAATTTATTTTTTACTATTTTTATTTAAATCAATTGCGCACGTTGAATTTTATTATTTTTATTGAAGTCAATTTATTTATTATTATTTTTATTTAAATCGATTGCGCACTTTGATTTTTATTATTTTTATTTAAATCAATTTATTTTTTACTATTTTTATTTAAATCAATTGTGCACTTTGTTTTTTATTATTTTTATTTAAGTCAACTTATTTATTATTATTTTTATTTAAATCAATTGCGCACTTTGATTTTTATTATTTTTATTTAAGTCAATTAATTTTTTACTATTTTTATTTAAATCGATTGCGCACGTTGATTTTTATTATTTTTATTTAAGTCAATTTATATTTTACTATTTTTAATTAAATCGATTGCGCACTTTGATTTTTATTATTTTTATTTAAGTCAATTTATTTTTTACTATTTTTATTTAAATCATTTGCGCACTTTGATTTTAATTATTTTTATTGAAGTCAATTTATCTTGTACTATTTTTATTTAAATCGATTGCGCACTTTGATTTTTATTATTTTTATTTAAGTCAATTTATTTTTTACTATTTTTATTTAAATCAATTGCGCACTTTGATTTTCATTATTTTTATTGAAGTCAATTTATTTTTTACTATTTTTATTTAAATCGATTGCGCACTTTGATTTTTATTATTTTTATTTAAGTCAATTGATTTTTTTCTATTTTTATTTAAATCGATTGCGCACTTTGATTTTAATTATTTTTAATGAAGTCAATTTATTTTTTACTATTTTTATTTAAATCAATTGCGCACTTTGAATTTTAGTATTTTTATTGAAGTCAATTTATTTATTATTAATTTGATTTAAATCTATTGCGCACTTTGATTTTTATTATTTTTATTTAAGTCAATTTATTTATTATTATTTTTATTTAAGTCAATTAATTTTTTACTATTTTTATTTAAATCGATTGCGCACGTTGATTTTTATTATTTTTATTTAAGTCAATTTATTTTTTACTATTTTTAATTAAATCGATTGCGCACTTTGATTTTTATTATTTTTATTTAAGTCAATTTATTTTTTACTATTTTTATTTAAATCATTTGCGCACTTTGATTTTAATTATTTTTATTGAAGTCAATTTATCTTGTACTATTTTTATTTAAATCGATTGCGCACTTTGATTTTTATTATTTTTATTTAAGTCAATTTATTTTTTACTATTTTTATTTAAATCAATTGCGCACTTTGATTTTCATTATTTTTATTGAAGTCAATTTATTTTTTACTATTTTTATTTAAATCGATTGCGCACTTTGATTTTTATTATTTTTATTTAAGTCAATTGATTTTTTTCTATTTTTATTTAAATCGATTGCGCACTTTGATTTTAATTATTTTTATTTAAGTCAATTTATTTTTTACTATTTTTATTTAAATCAATTGCGCACTTTGAATTTTCATTATTTTTATTGAAGTCAATTTATTTATTATTAATTTGATTTAAATCTATTGCGCACTTTGATTTTTATTATTTTTATTTAAGTCAATTTATTTATTATTATTTTTATTTCAGTCAAATTATTTTTACTATTTTTATTTAAATCAATTGCGCACTTTGATTTTTATTATTTTTATTTAAGTCAATTTATTTTTTACTATTTTTATTTAAATCGATTGCGCACTTTGATTTTTATTATTTTTATTTAAGTCAATTTATTTTTTACTATTTTTATTTAAATCGATTGCGCACTTTGATTTTAATCTTTTTTATTTAAGTCAATTTATTTTTTATTATTTTCATTTAAATCAATTGCGCACTTTGATTTTTATTATTTTTATTGAAGTCAATTTATTTTTTACTATTTTTATTAAAATCAATTGCGCACTTTGATTTTAATTATTTTTATTTAAAAGTCAATTTTTATTTTTTCTTTACTTTTTATTTAATCGATGCGCACTTTCATTTTAATTATGTTTTATTTAAGGTCAATTTATTTTTCTATTTTATTTAAATCGATTGCGCCCTTGATTTTAATTATTTTTATTTAAGCAATGTTTTTTGAACTATTTTTTATTTAAATCCATTGCGCACATTTGATTTTTATATTTTTAAAGTCAATTTATTTTTTAATACTATTTTTAATTAATCAATTGCGCACTTTGATTTTGTATTATTTTTTATTTAACGCCAAGTCATTTATTTTTTAACTATTTTTATTTAAATCAATTGCCGCTTTGATTTTAATTATTTTATTGAAGTCAATTATTTTTTATATATTTAACAATTGCGCACTTTGGAATTTTAGTATTTTTATTGAAGTCAATTTATGTATTATTATTTTGATTTAAATCTATTGCGCACTTTGATTTTTATTATTTTTATTTAAGTCAATTTATTTATTATTATTTTTATTTAAATCAATTGCGCAATTTGATTTTTATTATTTTTATTTAAGTCAATTTATTTTTTACTATTTTTATATAAATCAATTGCGCACTTTGATTTTTATTATTTTTATTTAAGTCAATTTATTTTTTACTATTTTTATATAAATCAATTGCGCACTTTGATTTTAATTATTTTTATTTAAGTCAATTTATTTTTTACTATTTTTATTTAAATCAATTGCGCACTTTGATTTTAATTATTTTTATTGAAGTCAATTTATTTTTTAATATTTTATTTAAATCAATTGCGCACTTTGAATTTTAGTATTTTTATTTAAGTCAATTTATTTATTATTATTTTGATTTAAATCTATTGCGCACTTTGTTTTTTATTATTTTTATTTAAGTCAATTTATTTATTATTATTTTTATTTAAATCAATTGCGCAATTTGATTTTTATTATTTTTATTTAAGTCAATTTATTTTTTACTATTTTTATATAAATCAATTGCGCACTTTGATTTTTATTATTTTTATTTAAGTCAATTTATTTTTTACTATTTTTATATAAATCAATTGCGCACTTTGATTTTTATTATTTTTATTTAAGTCAATTTATTTTTTACTATTTTTATTTAAATCGATTGCGCATTTTGATTTTTATTATTTTTATTTAAGTCAATTTATTTTTTACTATTTTTATTTAAATCGATTGCGCACTTTGATTTTAATCTTTTTTATTGAAGTCAATTTATTTTTTATTATTTTCATTTAAATCAATTGCGCACTTTGATTTTTATTATTTTAATTTAAGTCAATTTATTTTTTACTATTTTTATTTAAATTAATTGCGCACGTTGAATTTTATTATTTTTATTGAAGTCAATTTATTTATTATTATTTTTATTTAAATCTATTGCGCACTTTGATTTTTATTATTTTTATTTAAGTCAATTTATTTTTTACTATTTTTATTTAAATCAATTGCGCACTTTGATTTTTATTATTTTTGTTGAAGACAATTTATTTTTTACTATTTTTATTTAAATCAATTGCGCACTTTGATTTTATTATTTTTATTGAAGTCAATTTATTTTTTACTATTTTTATTTAAATCGATAGCGCACTTTGATTTTTATTATTTTTATTTAAGTCAATTTATTTTTTACTATTTTTATTTAGAATCGATTGCGCACTTTGATTTTAATTATTTTTATTTAAGTTAATTTATTTTTTATTATTTTTATTTAAATCAATTGCGCACTTTGATTTTTATTATTTTTATTTAAGTCAATTTATTTTTTACTATTTTTATTTAAATCAATTGCGCACTTTGAATTTTAGTATTTTTATTTAATTCAATTTATTTATTATTATTTTTATTTAAATCTATTGCGCACTTTGATTTTTATTATTTTTATTGAAGTCAATTTATTTATTATTATTTTTATTTAAATCTATTGCGCACTTTGATATTTATTATTTTTATTTAAGTCAATTTATTTTTTATTATTTTTATTTAAATCTATTGCGCACTTTGATTTTTATTATTTTTATTTAAGTCAATTTATTTTTTACTATTTTTATTTAAATCGATTGCGCAATTTGATTTTTATTATTTTTATTTAAGTCAATTTATTTTTTACTATTTTTATTTAAATCAATTGCGCACTTTGAATTTTAGTATTTTGATTTAAGTCAATTTATTTATTATTATTTTTATTTAAATCTATTGCGCACTTTGATTTTAATTATTTTTATTGAAGTCAATTTATTTATTATTATTTGTATTTAAATCTATTGCGCACTTTGATTTTAATTATTTTTATTTAAGTCAATTTATTTATTATTATTTTTATTTCATACATCTTTATGGTTTTATATTTACAAACTGACAACTACATCCCTGGAATGTGGCCACCCTCACCTTTTACCTTCCCACCGCCCAGACCCTGTTAGTTGAACTGTTTAATTGACTGATAATCTTACTCATAATCACAGAATCACCTGGTAATCTTACTAATATTCACTATCATTTGATCCCAGGTACTGCTCCCCCTGCCGTTACAAATGTCAGCCCCACCACCTCAGCAAATGACCTCCGCAGCGGGGATACACTCACAATTACACTTTGCTCGGTTCCATGCACTTTGCTCGGTTCCATCACTGGCAACCAAACCACGGTTACTGTTGGCGGCGTCGCCTAAACTAATGTTGACGTGAAGAGTGCCACCCAAATCACCTGCGTCGCACCTGCCCAGTCAGCAGCAACAACATCAGCAGCTGTGGTGGTGACTATGCCTTCTGTAGGCTATAGCATCTCAGCAACAGTATTAAAGTATAAATCTACACCTCCTGTGCTTGGAAGTTTCCCTCTCAGTCCTATATATGTTGTACCAAAGGTTGGCGGTACCCTTACAGGCACGATGTAAGGCACAAACCCGGGCACGATGTTGTACCAAAGGTTGGCGGTACCCTCACCATTACGGGCACGATGTACGGCACTGGTACAACTGTCACCATTGATGTCACACTTTGTCTAATTGTTGGCACCAATACCGCCACTAAAATCGATTGCGCAGCCCCTCCCAAGGATGTAGGAACCTACCCTGGTGTAGTGATCAATGCTGATGGTCGCTCAGCCCTGTCTCCTGTGAATTTGGCGTATCAAGGTGAGACTCTTTTGGCACTGGTATTGCCTCCCCCCCCTCCCCCCCCCCGACTCTTTCATCTATCTATCCACCCATCCTTGTAAGGCATGTTGTCGGAACAACATAATATGTTTGCTACATTGTGATTTTTCTAATGGTTATTAATTATGGCCCTAGCGTATTTGTATTTATGACATTTGCAATTCTGATTATCTTCACAACTGGTCCAACCAAAACCTACGAAATATAATATTTATGAGGATATAACCATCTGTGTAGGTTTCAGTTCCTTAGTTAAGCTCTGGTTGAAGAGATGTACGGACCCCTCAAACTCCCTGTTCAATTTTTGAGTCAGAAATCGTATTTATATCGTTTCCTGAAACCTCTATCTAATGAGAGGTACGGCAGCTTTTCCCCACCCCCCCACCCTAGATACATTACAGTCTGCAACTGAAATATCACCATCCAATCTTCTTGACTATTTTTTTACTCGTCTCATGTAACACAGGTGGTTTAATTCCTGTGGCAATATCTGTCAACCCTGGTACCTCTGCCAACGGGTTGTCGGGCGGGAACCCAATTACCATAACGGGTAAATAGTTTGGTTCCGTGACGGGCACTCATACTGGTCACATCGTTATTGTTGCAGGCGTTGCTGCTACCAATGTCGTTCTCAGTGACACCTCAATGTCGTTCACCGCACCTCTCCAGATAGCTGCAAAGTCAAATGCAGCTGCTGGTGTTGTTGTTGTGACATTGCCTTCTGGAGGCTACAGCATTAATTCTGCAGTTGGGGTCATATTTGGGACAGGTGCAGGTGAGTTTGAGATCTGCCCCTGAAGTACCGGAAGTGATACATTGATTTCGGGTGTACACCTAAACTGTTGACATATATTGACATCATAAAATTTTCCTGGCGTGGAAGCTATGCATCCCCTTCCATGCCCAACTCAATGTTTGTCTCATAATAAACTTCTGTACACCCAAACAGAAATCATATGATTCTTTGCGGCAGGTACTCCCCTGGTATGTACTGGTACTCCACTCACTTCCGCCTCCGGGACCAAGGTTGTTGCCCTTGCTGGTGGCCCAATACAAATTACAGGATCTGCTTTTACCACAACGGTTGCTACAGTGACTATTGGAGGCTCCACTCGTACGCCCCTCTCCGGCTTCACCCAAACAGATGTACGTATCAAGTGCACAGCCCCTCCAAAGGCAGCAAGAATCTACGATGTTATTGTCATCAATGCTGATAAATCCATTTCTGTATGTGCACAACAGCTGACATATAGGTTAGGTGCTTGTCCTATCTCAATTTGTCTAAACCCTAATTTTAGCCATGACGATGTGTTTGACAACGACTAGATCTTTGCCAATTTGATTCTTTCCTTCCTTCTGATAAATTCCTGCAGAAAACTTCCCTCTCTCACAACTTATGACTGACACTGGTGCCTTTCTCTGCGCAGATTCGGTAAACAAAACTACCGTTACCGGTGTAGCTGCAGTCAGTGACACCGGCGGTAGTACGGTACTCCTCTTACTAACCACCTCTCTCAATTTACGGTCGTCAGTGCCACCTCCATCACCTGCGTTGCTCCTGCGCTTACTGCTGCTTCTCCTGGTACAGACTACATAGTTGCAGTGACCTGTCCTACTACAGGCTTCAGTGAAGATGTAAATGTGAAAGTCACATATGGAGCCTTTTCAGCTGTTAAGCAGCTGATTGGAGTCTCCTGTCTTTTACAGTTAATTTGTGGTCCCTTGGATCATGGATTTGTTACTACAATTTTATGTCCTATTACATGGCATAAATAGTGATCAACCTGTCACCTCGCTATCTAAATCTAACACGTTTCCTTGCCTCAAACACAGGCACCCTTACTGATCCTACTTCCCCCTTGATTAACCCCACCAATTTCCTTCCCTTGTATGAAGGTGTCCTTACCATTACTGGCACTACGTGTACCATAGCATATGGCATGGGAGCTGTGAAAGTGCTTGTTGGAGGACTTCCATGTCCTGTCACCGGCACCAGTGCTCCGACTCAAATCGTCTGCACCGCACCAGCTACCCTGTCAGCTGGATCGTACAAAGTTGTAGTGATTAATTCTGAAGGAGGCTCTACAGCTGTCGCAGACCCACTCTTATATCAAGGTGAGCAGTATCTATAGGCTTGCTACTGACTCTTGCCCATTGACAGTTTTTGTGGGCGACCTGTTGATTGAATGCGCCTAGAAATAGAGATATGTGTACCCCTGGGAGAAGTGTATTACTGGAATATATCAGCAGACTATACCCTAATAAGTTGAATAATTATTACAAGGAAATACAAGGCCACTCTGCACTCCCTGTAAAATGGGTCATCCTGTCTCCTGCCTACCATCCTATTGTCGCTTTCATTTTCCCTTCCTATCCTATTGTTGCTATCATCTTCTCCATTGCCTAATCTGACAACTTTTCTGCCCAACACCTGAACCCAGGGATTCCTACTGAGGATTCTCTCAGCCCCCAGGCTTCCGCCAAAGCACTTTTTGGTGGGGACACTATTACCATTACGGGGACTGGGGTCGGTTCCAACACAGGATCGTCAACTGGTACCTCAGTCACTGTTGGAGGCATTGCATGTACTGGCGTTAACGTCCTAAGCGCCACCTCAATCACCTGCGCCCTACCTGCTCAGACAGCAGCCAAGACAGTGGCTCAACCGCCTGATGTAGAGACCCTGCCTGTTTTAGGCTACACCATTGCAACTGCTGTTGGTGTTGCTTACACAGCATATGATGGTAAGTTTTTTCCCCCATGCTAATAGGCGCTGAACTTGGTACTTCCATTTTGAAGTCTGCAACATGTATATGGACTTCCATAGCAATACAGTTTGGAACTGAAGGGGGGGGGTAAAATGAGTGTTACAGAAATGTGAAAAATAATCTCGTGGTATCAACTAACTGTTGTGCCACATGGAAATGTCATAAAAGTCTGAGGGCCCCACTTGCAAAAGGCTGGCATACATGTGCTATAAACCAGAGCACTAAAAACCCTACAAAGGAGCCATAGAGAAGTATCAAAGGGAAATATTATTCATTCATCAAGATGTTGGGGAAGGTAGAGATAGCAATAGGTGTATTATTACTTTTGGACACCCCTAACGCCTCGAACGTACGGTATTCACGTCTCAGAAAAGTCTCGGAACTTTTTTACTAACTGCTCTTGGCGAAAAAAGTGATGACGACCACTGAAAGCTTATGGTCTAGTTTAGCACTAGTCTAACAGGGGGTTATCATCTGCTAAATGATGAATGCACTCCAAATTGTACCGCCCATCGTAGATGAGCGGCTTGAAAAATTAAAATTTGACACCGAACAGACCCGACAACGAAGTCTCACGTGCTACGTTCTCCACGTACACCAGAGAACACAGAACGGTCCGAACCTGGACAGCACCACTTCTTAGCAATAAGTTCAACAAGACGGTTTGGATGTCGTTGGCAAATCTCCCTGCACTTCAGGTAGAGTTTCCAACGAGTTCCTCATCGCTATCCTGCACTGTGATGGAGAACCTGCCCCCCACCCTCTTCTCCCCCCCAAACCACCCCACGCACACACACCACCACCACCATCACCACCAATCTCGCAACCCACACACACACTGGAAACATCACACACACATACTGGCTAGACTCCCCGTCACTATCCAGCACTATGATAGAGAACCTGCCCCACCCTCTTCTCCCCCCCACACACCCCTCACCACCACCACCACCCTCGCAACCCACACACGCACTGGCTATACTCCCCATCGCTATCCTGCACTGTGATGGAGAACCTGCCCCCACCCTCTTCGCCCCCACCACCCACCCACATACCCCCCCCACACACACACCACCACCACCAACAACAACCTCGCAACCCTCACACACACTGGATAGACTCCCCATAGCTATCCTGCACTGTGATGGAGAACCTGCCCCTTACCTTCTCCCCCCCCCCCCCCCCCACGCACCCTACACACCCCACGCACCCCCCCACCACCCTTGTCACTGACACACACTCTGGCTAAACTCCCCGTCGCTATCCTACACTGTGATGGAGAACCTGCCCCCCACCCTCTTCTCTCCACACACACCCACTTCCACCACCACCCTCACAACCTTCACACACACTGGCTAAACTCCCCGTCGCTATCCTGCACTGTGATGAAGAACCTTCCCCCCCCACCCCTTGCCCCCTTTGCGTAGGAACATTCCTGATATCGTTCCTTCCCAGGCACCATTAGCTTATCAAGTGGTTGTCACTTCCAAGTTCCTATTGAGCTAGCAATGATGATAAGACAGTAACGTATGGTAATTTTGCTATCCCTTGTGTAGGAACATTCCTCACATCTCCAGGTCATCCCTCCCTCCTTGTTTGGTAGGTTGGCTTCATTTCCTGAATCCTTACCCTACAGAACCTCTAGATTTGTAGGTCCACATACCAGCTACCATGTGTGCCTCCCACTTTTTTGCAGTAATCTGTCAAGCTACAAGTATTCAAGCTACCCCCCCCTACTAACTGACGCACACGAATACACACACATACCCCCAACGTCATCATATCACGGGGTCATAAACAAAGCTTGGTTATTTACCCCCTCTCCCACTTCTTTACCCCCTCCCCCAGCTTATTTATAGGTTATTTACTCTCCCCCTTTTATTCATCCAGGAACCATCAGTACAAAAGCGGCGATGTCATCTCTGCCCCCCTTTACTCACCTTTTTGCTTCACAGCCACCCCTTCTGGCAGCCACCCCTTCAACAAAACATATTATATGTAGTCCACACCTGATAATGAACCCATTCCCAATTGTTACTTGCAGCTGGTGCTTAACCTACCATACAATCCATCACCCCTTCTGTCGTACCCCTTACCGGTGGCTCCATTGTTATCGTGGGCACACACACATGGTTTGATGACACTAAAACTATCACTGTCAAAGTCGGAACCGCGGATTGTGGAATTGTCGCCATTATTAATGCCACAACTATCTCCTGCCCAAGTGTTTGTGATAGCGAACGCAGTTACTCGCAGAAGTGATGAGATTGTCACATATTGTAAGTCGGCTCTAGTCTGTGCAGGCAACTCTGGACACCTTCAGGTTATCCCCCCTCCTTGTTTGGTCGGTAGGCTTCTTAACCTGCGTTGTTGTGTCAGGCTGCAAATCAACATCCGATTGCTTGATCCGTATTCATGACAAGAATTGACCACCCTCTTCTGATTTGTTTAGCACCAACATCACACACACTTTTGACCCAGGACATGGTGAACTTTTGACCCAGGACATGGTGAACTTTTGACCCAGGACATGGTGAACTTTTGACCCAGGACATGGTGAACTTTTGACCCAGGACATGGTGAACTTTTGACCCAGGACATGGTGAACTTTTGACCCAGGACATGGTGAACTTTTGACCCAGGACATGGTGAACTTTTGACCCAGGACATGGTGAACTTTTGACCCAGGACATGGTGAACTTTTGACCCAGGACATGGTGAACTTTTGACCCAGGACATGGTGAACTTTTGACCCAGGACATGGTGAACTTTTGACCCAGGACATGGTGAACTTTCACCCTGTCGAGCTGATTTCCTGTTTGTATCTTCATTCTGAGTATTGAGATTCATCCTCCATTACACTTTCACTCACTTTTATTCTGGATGTGGGCAAAAGCGAATGTCTTTAGTTGAGTACTCTTCTGATATCTATTACCATTGCCCCCTACACAGCCACTTGTCCGCGTACCCACAAGCATTAGTGCTCCCTACTCCTGCTTGCAGATACATGCACACACACAAACACACACACTCACTGCCAACATCATCATGTGTTCTTGGTGCATATGCATTGCCTGGTACAGTTCTTTCAATCCCTATCACTCATCCTTATATATGTGGTGATTTGCCGCCCTCTACTCACCTCTTTGCCATAACTACTGCTGCCCCTCCTAGCCTGAAGTAACATTTGACATTTGTTGTTCACACCTAATGCTGGCCCCTTGTGACATTTTGCTGCACTTGTAGCCAGTCCTACCGTAGAATCTATCGTTCCCGCTGCGGGCGCCAGGATTGATATTGTGGGCACAGGCTTTGGTTCCGACCCCGCTGTTTAAGTCGTAAGCGCTGTTTGTGGAAATCTCACTCTTACCCATGTTGGAGCCATCTCCTGTACTGCCCCTGTGCTAACAGGAGGAGCTTATTAAGCGGTTGTTATTTCAGGTTCAACTGCTAGCACAGATGATCAGAAAGTCATATAGGGTAAGTTGGATTTCCTATGTCGGAAAACTCCAGACACCTCCAGGTTATCACTGCTAGCACAGATGATCAGAAAGTCACATAGGGTAAGTTGGATTTCCTGAGTAGGAATTCTTCACACAGTCACCCGAATATTAGCCGGTGTGCTAGGCTGCAAGCCAACATCCTTGTGCAGGACCCCCATTTGCGACATGGATTGGCCATTCCTACTATTGTTGTCACCGTGTTACATGCAGCCCCTGCAACCCAGAATTCCTGGCTTTTGTATTTTAAGTTCTTAAACTATTCTTGGTTATATCCACCTTCCATACATCCTGCTGGAACCATCAAGACATGCACAGAGGTGTCCACATGTCAATCACCTGTTTGCCTAACAGTCACACTTGACGTTTTTTTGTATGCTCCACACATTCTGAACCCTTGTTACCTTGTTCTGCACTCACCGCACCTCCTATTGTTGCATCCCCCTTGCATCCCGCGGCAGCAACATTGACATTGTAGGTACAGGGTTTGGTACCGACTCCACTGTCCGAGTCGGAACCACTGTTTGTGGATCTGTCACTGTTACAGATGCTGGAGCCATCTCCTGCATTGCCCCTGCCCTGAAAGCAGCAGATTATCAAGTGGTTGTCAATTCTGGTTCAATTGCAACCACAGATGATAAGAAACTAACATATGCTTAGTTGGTCCTGTCTCGCAAAGGAACACTTCTCACACCATCTGATCATCCCACTTAGTTTTGTTATCTTATTTTGGGGGGCTTCACTGGAACCCGTGGTTAAAGGTTCACAAACAATCCATGGTTATTGCCCCCCTTTTCCTCTTTCAAAATTATCCTCTACCAAAATCACACATGATGGCCCCTTACTCGTCAACCTTCACTCACCTTGCCTATTTGCCAAACTGACACTTGCCTGACATCCCTTCCGCCACGTTTTTTTTGCACACGCTCCACACCTGCCTCAACCTTTCTGAAGTCACATGTTTTTCTGCACTCGCAGTCGGTAACAGACCTACTGTTAAATCCGTCACCCCTATCGGCCATCCATCATCTGGCAGCAAGATTAAAATCGTGGGCACTGGGTCTGCTACCGGCTCCACCGTCAAATTCGAGACTGCTGTTTGTGGATCTGTCACCGTTACCAATGCCGGAGCCATCTCCTGCACCGCCCCTACTTTGTCAATGCAGGAGGAGATTACAGTGGCTGACACTTATGGTACAGATGTTATGCATTGATGCTATCAAAGTCACATATGGTGAGTTGGGGTCTCATCATGCAGATCAGGGCATCATGTAGATCTGCACATCATACAACACATCTGGTCCGCTCATCATGCAGATCAGGTCATCAGTAATCAGGTCATTCCCACCCCCATTCAATAGTCCCTCCCCATGCATCCCTTTCACAGACTTATCATTCATCCGATGCCAACAAGGATGCGTAGTGCCTTGCATTTCCTGCGGCAGTAGCGGGGTAAGGGCAGGGGGGAAATGCGTCAGAAGGCAGAGGTGAGGGAAGAGTGTGAGGAGCTGGTGATAGCAATCAGAGCAGCAATGGGTACGGCAGTGTGCCAGGTGGTTGTTGTGGTGACATGCTCAGTGGAGCAGGATGGGGTCTCAGGTGTTGAGGTGGATGAGGATGTGGATGTGTCGTCCCCATCAGAAGCAGTTGATGGCTGGGTACAGCGCTACGGCAGGTGGGAGTGCGATAGTCAGAGTTGCAGGTGGTAGGACAGGTGCAGGTGCAGGTAAGGGTGCAATGATCAACACGTCAGAATAGTCTACCAGTTCCCCCCCGTGCAAGTGGGCGGCATCAGGCTCAGCGGGGACAGTTGCAGACTTCCAACCTAGTATCCATGCTTGGATGTGTTTGGCATGGCATGATCGTAGAACATTGTGTCTCTCATCAGACTCATTTTCATCACCAAGAAGACAGTGCCAGATGACCATGTTACCCTCTTGGTAGCAATCAGGACATCAAGGGGAGGTGCAATGACTGGTGACCTAAGAGCTATACATCTAGCATAGGAGTTAGGTGGGGGGCATACATCAGTAAATACATGTAACATCACGTTTAGAGAATCTGAAGCCAGACTCTGTCTGGAAAGTCAGGAAACTCTACAACATGGATCCAATGCGCATCCTATCGTCCAGCATGTATGTGGAGCATCCAGGGCACTAGCCGGTCTCTCTTGCAGGATCCCCCCCCCCCTGGGCTGGGGCAGGTGGCCTTGAGGTGACCTTGGCTGCCACAATTGAAGCATGTCGCTGGGCTGGGGCAGGTGCGTGGTCTGGAGATGGCCATGGCCTCTACAGTTGGAGCATATATTGTGTTGCTTAGGCATCCCTCCTGATGGGAGGTGGCGATGTAGACCAGAGGACGGGTGAAAAGCATGTGTTACAACGACGATCAGCTTCCCCCCTATCTTGCGATCATCTATCAAACGATGATCACTAGAAATAGAGAGAGGAGTTGATGGATGGAGAGAGGAGATGATGGATGGAGAGAGGAAGTCGTCCAGGTAGTGTAGCAAATAACGATGGTCAGTCTTCCCCCCATTCTGATGATCGGTGGACCAGGATCACTAGAATAGGGAGAGGAAGCAGGTCTCACTCTTCCTTGCGACAATTAATAAATTCTCAGGCAGGTAATTGATCGCAAAGAAGGTGATGGGAGTCTTGAGTAGCAGTTGGGATGGGAGTTTGGAGAGGTGGAGAAGGTGAGAGGGTAGCTACAGGGCGAACCAAAGGGTTCCAAGTGTGAGCTGAGGGTAAAACTAGCCGGCGAGTTGCTTCAACGGCGAGCAATCTCCAGCTGGGAGCAGTCTCAAGGGCTAGAGTCGGTAACTGATGTCACCTTCTGGTTTAGGCAGCGAGTTCGGCCGACCAGTCAGTATTGTCGGGATAACTGGTGCAACAATCTCAGTGTGAGTGGCTTCAACGTCAAGCAATCTCCAGCTGGGAGCAGTCTCAAGCAATGGCAGATTGTTCGACTTTGTGTTTCCTATCTAGTGCAGCTGGCGAGCATATCGAGGTTCATTCGAAATCCTCCACTCACGCTGAAAGGGATATGATGGCAATGCGAGTGGCTTCAACTGGCGAGCAATCTCCAGCTGGGAGTAGTATCTCAAGCAATGGTAAACTAAGGTAATTGCCTTCAAATGGCAAGCAGTGGTCAGGTCTTTGTTGTGCAGTGCTTAGGCTCAGATGGCGCCCATAACCTTTCATAGTCGGTAGCATAGACTGCAGGGACAAGACTCTTAACAAGAGGAAGATAGGCAGTCGGCGCAATAGCGGACTGATCAAGGAAATGGTAGCATCGTATCAGTATGGTACTGTACAGAGCAAGGCAGGGACTAAGCACTCTTGGCCTGGGAATCCCTCTCCTCCTCTTGATTGGGTTCTTACTGTTTTGCTGGGTCAAGACAGGTCATTCACCCTCGCTCGCGGAAATGCCTGTTTTGTGTGTGTATAGCGAATTGATTGATTGTATGCGTATTTGTATCTTAGCATACTAAACAGGTGGCATCAGGCTTGAGCCACGGTTCGAAAAGGGTATCTCTTTGCGACGGTCCCATACCACTCCATGACACCCATATCCGCGGATACTAAATCTTGACCACTGTTACCGTGACCGCTCATTAACTCGTGAGCCTACGGAGGGGGCTAGTTCTGCCTAATGCTTGGTCACTACCCCCTGTGATAGATACACACCAGTCACCAGCTCCGGCCAGGATCAGATGGATGCTGATGTTAAAATATAATTTGCAATGCTGCAGTTTGTTTGGAGGAGTCTGGGAAGGCTGTCCATGACCTCTGATTAGTATCCAAAGTTGGGTTGAATACGAATTGTTCACCTAGTTAATGTTTCCTTGCACATATGCTAACTTGCAGAGCTTCAATAATACTGATGTTAATCTGTCAGGCTGCATATAATGGGCGTTCCTGCTTCCCAACGGATTTCCAATCTTACAATCACTTTTGGGGGGTCTTTTGATGCTTTCCAAATGCAATCTTACGATAAAATCGTAAGATTGGAGTCAATATTGACAAAATATGCTCGAAATGAGCTTGAAAGACGGAGAAACGTACAAATTGCGAATGTTACAACGTTGAAATGCCATATTTTGTAACAAAAGGTGTTAACATCAATTCGTGTCTTACAATTATAATTATAAGAAATAAGGGAAAGCGGACGTTTATAAGTCGGCAGGCAGAATTCAGCCTTTACATCTTACAATAAAAATCGTAAGTATAATTCATAAGTAAAAAACGGCTATGTGTCAAACATCTTACTCCTCCTCCTCCCCCCCCTCCTCGTCCTCCTCTTCCTCCTCCTTCTCCTCCTCCATGTCCCCATCCCCATCTTCCTCCTCCTCCATCTCCTCCTCCTCAGCAATGTCTGCATTGTCTCCATCCGATTGCACAGCCTCTGCCCAGGTGTCCTTCTCAATGGATTGACAAGCTATGAGCATGCTTGTGTGGTACTTTCTATGGATCTTCATACCCTTGGTGGGTTCGCAGCTAAATTGAAATGCGTCAATGGGAATATCGCCCGTCCATGTTGCTTTTCTCCTAACCCCCACGGTAATAGGCACAAGCTTGTGGTCCATCCAATCTTCTGGCCAAGATGGGTATTGTGTTTCAGTGTACACCAACTTCTGAGCCCCATAGTACAAGGGCTTTAAATACACACATTCCACTTCTCCATTCACTAGTAGTGATTTGACCTCCACCACGTCCCATCCTCTCAATCCGCTAGAGTCATCCATTTGTACCTTGACCACAGCGACATGACCAACAACCAAATCAGTAGTGGGCTCGTAGGCTATTCTTCTATCCGGCTTCGTCCCTTGTGAAGAATATAAGTACAACACATCCTCCTCCTCTGGCCTTTCCATATTAGGTCTCCAAAGTGTGTGCGACCTTCATAGTCTTGGCAATCTCGTTACTTGCAGGTAAAATGTCTGACACATCCATGGACAAGTCATCCAATGCTGCTATCAAGCGCTTGGCCATTGATTTCTCAGACTGTGTCAGAACACGACTGGTTGCTGACAACTCCGATGGGAAGTCGACAAAATGTTGGTCTTTCGGGTACTCCCCAGTCACAGCATCATCTGGTTGAGTGCTCCAATAACTCTTCTCAACTGTTGAAGAAATCAGTTCCACCACTTATTGCTGGCTTCCCAAGTTTCACGAAGCTTCTCGGCAATATGTTTGAAGGACTGGGCATGGGATGGGCCATCGGCTGCTGGTTCATCCATCGGCTGCTGGTCATCGGCTGCTGGTTCTAGAAGGTCCTCCGCTGCGTGTTGTACACGGACATCAGCTACGGGTCCTGCACGGTCGTCACCGGCGGTTTGTACAGGACCATCGGCCACGTGGCCTGCAAGGACGTCGCCTCCGGGCTTCTCGTTATGAATAGCCTTTCAGACAGCCGCCCAGTTTGCCTCGATATTCTCGAGCTCTTCAATCTTGATCTTGGGGGCTTCCTTAAATACTGTTATGGTGTCCACCAGTGGGAAGCCTTGGAGGACGTAAATAGGTTCAGCGTCATTGTCCCACTGTCATCTCCAAGATCCTGAATCGTCATTCTCCTTGTAATAGACCCCTGCAATTGTTGGTGTGCAAACATGTATTGTATATTAGTGAATCATTTAGGACACCCATATTCCTCCCGACTATACTCGGGAGCATCCCTTGGATAATACATCCTAGGTCCTAGGTACTACTTTCTTTGTATCATTTCATTTCTTTTGAAGACTGTACATGTAAATCAATGAGGACATGGCACACCCATATTCCTCCCGAGCATAATCGGGAGCATTGTGCAGACAGTACATACACGCACGGTAGCATTTAATTTGTAAATATCAGTATATCAAGTATTCTTACCGACTCTCCCGTTGGGACCTTTCGTTATCTTGAATGCGTGTAAACGGCGATTAACTCCTTTGACGGTGCTAGTGCCATGACCGAACAACTTGTAAACGTTGTCTAGGAGGACAGCGGAGAAGTCCCCTATAGAGGTCACGACGTCTTGCCTTGTGTAAGGGCCCATTCTCTTGAATAAGTTACCAACAATGCCCATCAGATGGTCCAGGGTGTACACTTCCATGTTCTTTAACCCTTGCGAGATCACAGAGTACTTTTGGTCAAGATTGCTATGTGTGTGTCCGGGAGGGAGGAAATGGACGTACACTCCCTCAAACCAGTTCATCTCAACCAACAAGGACAAGTATGCGAACATGAAAGCGTTCTTGTTGTCCTTTGCCGCGTTGTCCATTTGCAAGAAGCAATACGGTGGAAGCTGCCCCTCTTCTTCAAGGACCCGGTTGAAGAAATGTTGGGAGAATGATATAGTCAGATTGATGGACTGCGAGTAGAATGGCAAAGCCCAATAACCAATGAAGCCTCTTCCCTGGGAGAATAATCCTGAGTTAACATAGAAGGAAATCATGAAGTCAGAATATTAGCATTATTTTGTTAATTAATCATTTCAAGTTTTAAATACTGTGTATGCTCCCGATTATGATCGGGAGGACATGTCCTACATGCGCTGTATTTGTACTCACCCATGATGCGTGTCTTTAGAAGTTCACCTCCTGCGGTCTTCTTTATATGTGAGAAGTGGCGTGACCGAGGAAGATTAGTATTCTTGTTGGCCATTGCATCAGCGGATGCGTGCAAGAAGAGCTTCGGATACTGTTCAGACAGTTTTTCACGGATGTCATACCTACGCCGACCAATGGAAATCTGATTACGGTGCACAGCCTGACTCTGACGAAGTTCATCAACTGCTGGCTGAAACGTAGTGGTCAGGAGTCTGGCTCGGTACTTGACGCAGTCGTCGCACTTGGCGAAAGGCTGCCAAGTCTGTATCTTCACGTTCCACCAATGAGCATGCCATAGTTTACGCAAACTGCTGTATAATGTTCTGGGAGGAACCATGCCCTTCTTCTTCATGTCCCTAAAGACAGCTTGCTTGCTTGGAAATATGCTGCAATGTAAAAAAATCAAAGGGCGCATGACCTTAGATTTTTTCCTTCCTCTAGATCCTGGAGCATAAGAAGTCTGGTGCGGCATTGACTCCCCAAACTCATCTACGAGAGATTTCATCGCAGCGTTGAAATTGTCCCTCAACACTGCGGATGCACTCCTCTTCCTCCTCACCTTCACAGCAGGTTCAAACCTAGACAGGGTCCAATGGAACGAGGTTAGGTCGCTTATTGTTATGGATGCTCCCGAGCATGATCGGGAGGGTAGAATGGATCATTATACGGTTGCCTGATGTATTGGGTTGTCCAGAGCATAATTGGGAGGAAGCAAAGTGCACTGTAACCATATGAGAATTCGGGATAACTTACTCTCTGTTGTTTTTGATCTGACCACTTATCGCTAGCCATGCATTTGAACCGATTACGGATGCAGCCTGATAAAATGACTTGCAAACGCCAACGCCCAATATCCTGAACGAGCAAAAGAATCGTTAAGTTCGAGTCATAATACATTTCAAAAATCTTTAGGCGCATCAGGCGCATCAGGCGCTTCAGGCGCAAGATCAAATTATTGACAACCTACCTTTGTGAGTAACGGTTCTACACGGATGTAACAATTTCAAATTTCAAATTACAACCTACCTTGTCGACACACTCCTTGTCCCTGTCTTGCGATCCCGCTTGCTTGCCAGTGCATTCAATTCGATGTAGCATCGACGTTGCCTTTCGGCAGGTTCGAGCTCGGCGAATTCATTTCGTCGCTCGCGAATTACATCCTGTGGGAGTACCAAGTGACATGTGTTCTTGCACTTACAGGTAATAAGCTTGTCGAATTGATTCACGGTATCAGAGTTGGTAACTGTGTCGCTCTCTTCGGCTGGCACGGTTTTGATCGCATCGTTGCCACTGGAATTCTCGAAATCTAGTTGTCGACGTCGAGGTACCGGCAACATAGGCTCAATCCAGTGGTGTATGCCCAATCCAATTCCTGGGGTAGCGTCCATTTTGCCCCTTCCCCTCAAAGAAACTAAGCCTGTCAAGATGATAAGAAGGAATCGACAGTGGCCCTGCCGTCGGGTGAGTGATTGCGGAACCCGGGACCAGCCAACTGTACCGGGGTCGATCTGTACCGCGACCAGCAGACTAGACCGGGACCAGCGACTTGACCGGGCCTAGCAAACTGCAAGGGCTAATACTGTAAGAATCAATTCGGGAACACAAGACTGTATTTTGCAGTACGTGAATAACTAGAGGCCATAGTTCGACTCTGTCCAAGGTCCTATCAGTTTGCTTGCTATGTCGGTATTATGCCAAAGGACCCTAACGAGGTGAATTCTTCCAAGAGACCCTTTCTTCCTAACCAACCTACGCAAACCGATTCACGTCGTAAACAAAGGCGGAGAGACATTTTCTCCAACTTCGTAACAACCCATGCAAGGGTTGTTCCCGGGAAAATACCTAGGCCGCAACCTGTGCAACCTAAACCTTTACGCTCTGGTGCTGTAGCTACCCAGCTTGCGCAACCTCGACGACCAGCTGCAGTGCCTGCGCAACCTCGACAACCAGCTGCAGTGCCTGCGAAACCTTGACTGTTGGAACCTAGGACTCTGTCCTTCAATTCAGTTGAGAGCTTTGCGAACAGTAGCATGTCCCCTCCAAAAGGTGGTGGTGCCACAAGCAAGTCTAAACAAGTCCGTGCACCAGAAAACTTACCTGAGGAACGTACACACAGGAGTAGCTGATGCGGTAACAAGTGAAGGGGTAAGTAAGAGGCCACCACGACCACCACCCATTGGTTGGGATGAAGGACCTCACAACCCTGATGGACCCCTTGAATTTACCAAGATCGCCAGAGATGAAAGTGATGCAGACTCCAAATTGTATTGGGCACCATATGTCACCTTCACCTACGTGGGTAATGAAGAGGATCGATTAGGCGTGCACAAGATAGGTATCGTCGCATGGGACAGTGACCGAGATGCGCTTCTTCGCAAGGGTAGAAAGTCCCCCTATCAGCTCTGCATGGACGACTTGATGGACTATGGAGGAAGGACAGAACAAGGTGAAAAGCAAATCTTTATTCCGTGCCCGCATAAAGTCAAGTAAGTTCAGATGGGTGTTGCTTATGAATTTGGACTGTGAGTATTCCGAGTACATGTTTTCTGAATCATTCTATCGTTGGGTTTGACAATGCTCCCGATTATGATCGGGAGGACTGTGGGTATGCCGAGTACATGTTTTCTGTATCATTCTCTCGTTGGGTTTGTCAATGCTCATGATTAAGATCGGGAGGACTGTGTGTATTCCGAGTACATGTTTTCTGTATCATTCTCTCGTTGGGTTTGTCAATGCTCCCGACTACGATCGGGAGGACTGTGTGTATTCCGAGTACATGTTTTCTGTATCATTCTCTCGTTGGGTTTGTCAATGCTCCCGATTATGATCGGGAGGACTATGTGTATTCCGAGTACATGTTTTCTGTATCATTCTCTCGTTGGGTTTGTCAATACTCCCGACTACGATCGGGAGGACTGTGTGTATTCCGAGTACATGTTTTCTGTATCATTGTTTCGTTGGGTTTGTCAATGCTCCCGATTATGATCGGGAGGACTGTGGGTATGCCGAGTACATGTTTTCTGTATCATTGACTCGTTGGGTTTGTCAATGCTCCCGATTATGATCGGGAGGTCTGTGTGTATTCCGAGTACATGTTTTCTGTATCATTCTCTCGTTGGGTTTGTCAATGCTCCCGATTATGATCGGGAGGACTGTGTGTCTTCCGAGTACATGTTTTCTGTATCATTCTCTCGTTGGGTTTGTCAATGCTCCCGACTACGATCAGGAGGACTGTGTGTATTCCGAGTACATGTTTTCTGAATCATTCGCGCGTTGGGTTTGTCAATGCTCCCGATTATGATCGGGAGGACTGCATGTATTCTGAGTACATATTTTCTGTATCATTGTTTCGTTGGGTTTGTCAATGCTCCCGATTATGATCGGGAGGACTGTGGGTATGCCGAGTACATGTTTTCTGAATCATTCTCTCGTTGGGTTTGTCAATGCTCCCGACTACGATCGGGAGGACTGTGTGTATTCTGAGTACATGTTTTCTGTATCATTGTTTCGTTGGGTTTGTCAATGCTCCCGATTATGATCGGGAGGACTGTGGGTATGCCGAGTACATGCTTTCTGTATCATTCTCTCGTTGGGTTTGTCAATGCTCCCGATTATGATCGGGAGGACTGTGTGTATTCCGAGTACATGTTTTCTGTATCATTGTTTCGTTGGGTTTGTCAATGCTCCCGATTATGATCGGGAGGACTGTGTGTATTCCGAGTACATGTTTTCTGTATCATTTTCTCGTTGGGTTTGTCAATGCTCCCGACTACGATCGGGAGGACTGTGGGTATTCCGAGTACATGTTTTCTGTATCATTCTCTCGTTGGGTTTGTCAATGCTCCCGACTACGATTGGGAGGACTGTGGGTTGTTCTTTACATGTGAATCTGAATTTGAATTTGAATCTGAATCTGAATCATTTGCTCTACCAACCTATTTGTCTTACGCAGCTTCTACGGTGACGGTACCGTGGAATTAAAAGTCCACGCGGACGAGCAGGTTTTGGGATGCGGTGTCATGGACGAAGGGACCAAGGAGCGCCAAGAGCCAATGAACATTGAAGTCGTTGCTGGTGGACCAACCTTCAATGTTCGGCTACGCACACTCACTGGTTGAGGTTTCGCGGCGAATGCAGGCCTATGTGTGGAGCTGATGATTTCTGGTCGACACTCACCCTTGCGGGATCCAAGCCAGCCCATATGAAGTTGCTAGCGTTCGGAGGCCCATGTCTGGACCCCTATCATGCATACCAGTTCACATTCTCGCTCTTCGTATGGTGGAGAAAAATGCGCGACGTGCCTGTTAGGGTCGGCAAGGACGGATTTATCGCCAACAAAGAGCTGGAGGAAAGTAAGGCGTGGGTTAAGACATGCGAAGCAAAGCTCTGGAACAATTTCAAGGACTTTGGTCCTGGCGACAGGAGGTCACCTCGATCTTTACCAAAAGGGCCTTCACCTGACGCCGGTAAGAGAGCAATTGAACGGGCTGTACTGCTGCACCACAGCTCAGGTCAAATTTTCAAATCTGATAGGTACATTTTGAATATTACGTACGCTGTGGGATGTACACCGTTCGAAACAACCATTGTGTGCTGACCGCAACTGCCGCTTTCAATTTCGATAGGATATTGCGTAACTTATGCACTCTTTCCATTTCCTTCAGGCTCCGCTAAGAAGGCAGGAAGGAAGCGATGAGATCAGCCCACTACAATCAACGAAGAGGACAGATCACCGACAACTTTGTAAGTTTATCGTATTCAAATTGTTATCTCCTTTCGCAATCGATCACTCGTTCGCGTGAATGAACCATTGCAGTCAAGTCTGTTCCCTGCATTGTAGTCATGTCGATCGCATCAACTTAAACATGCGCGTCACTGACTTTGAATACCGTCCTCCTTATCTCGAAATTAGTCGATGCGCATTGTTTACTCCGCATTGGACGATGTGTGAAGTATAATTGCGCGTTTAAGAATGCATTAGCATGTTCGCGATTTGTATGTATGTTTACATGTCATTGAGGACACCGGATGATTGTTCAATCTTCCGCATTGACTTAGTTGATTAGAAAAAGATTGCGGAAGATTGAACATTGAACATCCGATGTCCTCCCAACTACAATCGGGAGAATTTACATAGTTGATTGGTAAATTACTGCGGAAGATTGAAGATTGAACATCCAGTGTCTTGCCGATTATACTCGGGAGCATTGACATACTTGATTAGTGAATGATTGTGGAAGTTTGAGCATTGAACATCCAGTGTCCTCCCGACCATAATCGGGAGCATTGACTTGGTTGATTAGAAAATATTGCGGAAGATTGAGCATTGAACATCCAGTGTCCTCCCGACTATAATCGGGAGCATTGACTTAGTTGATTAAGAAAATATTGCGGAGATTGAACATTGAACATCCAGTGTCCTCCCGACTATAATCGGGAGCATTGACTTCGTTGATTAGTGAATGATTGCGGAAGTTTGAGCATTGAACATCCAGTGTCCTCCCGACTATAATCGGGAGCATTGACATACTTGATTAGTGAATGATTGCGGAAGTTGGAGCATTGAACATCCAGTGTCCTCCCGACAATAGTCGGGAGGACATCGGATGTTCGACGTACAATCTTTCGCAATCTTTCTCTAATCAACTAAGTCAATGCTCCCGATTATAGTCGGGAGGACACTGGGTGTTCAATGTTCAATCTTCCGCAATATTTTCTAATCAACTAAGTCAATGCTCCCGATTATAGTCGGGAGGACACTGGATGTTCAATGCTCCAACTTCCGCAATCATTCACTAATCAAGTATGTCAATGCTCCCGAGTATAATCGGCAGGACACTGGATGTTCAATCTTCAATCTTCCGCAGTAATTTACTAATCAACTAAGTCAATGCTCCCGATTATAGTCGGGAGGACACTGGATGTTCAATGCTCAAACTTCCGCAATCATTCACTAATCAAGTGTGTCAATGCTTCCGAGTATAATCGGCAGGACACTGGATGTTCAATGCTCAAACTTCCGCAATCATTCACTAATCAAGTATGTCAATGCTCCCGAGTATAATCGGCAGGACACTTGATGTCCAATCTTCAATCTGCCGCAATAATTTACCAATCAACTATGTCAATGCTCCCCAAGTATAATCGGCAGGACACTGGATATTCAATGTTTAATATTCCGCAATCTTCTGTAATCAACTATGTCAATGCTCCCGACCATAGTCGGGAGACACTGGATGTTCAATGTTCTGACCCCTCACTAAGTCAAATATGTTTTATCAATCCCTTCAGGTTTGCTGATCCCAAGAAGAACCCTGCTGGACCCAAGGGCAAAGGCAAGCGTGCTGCGTTGCAGGCTGCAGACAATGCACCAGCCGCAAAGAAACAAATTCCTGTACCCGAAGCCGAGATTCATTCCTCGGAGGAGGATTCAGACTTGAACTCAAGAAGTTCTGTCGACCCTGTGACCGGGCCATCTGACGACGATGATGCACCCAAAACCGCTCCTGAGAAAAGAGGTCGCGGTCAGCCTGGTTCTCAGAAGAAGACTAAGAAGAAGGCGAAGAGATCACCGGCAGGAGAGAAGAATGAGGACACCATTGTAAACATCGAAGCTAATGTGGCTAAGGCTAAGGCTTTCCTGACCGACAAGCATTTTGGTGGAGAGCATTCATTGGACTGCAAGAAGTTCCTCCCTCCAAAGCTACCTGTCAGAATCCGTGTGTTGGACCCTGTTCGAGTCGATCAACGCCTCGCCAATTTTTTGAAAACCACAATGGCCACTGGGAAGGTATTGTTCATGGAATCAGCAAGGACCTGAAGAAGGTATCTCCAGGTTGGGCTAATATGGACCCAAGCAGGCTAAAACAGACGTTCAACACCATCTCCAATGTGAAAGGGGAGCTAGGCGAGCCATGGATCATCGGAGGGTACCACAGCTCCCAAGCCTTCATCAAGTGGGCAGCAAACCGCCCTGGTGAAATTCCTCTGCGCAATTGCTTCGTGTACGGGTTGTCACAGGTGGAGGGTGCCACGTACAACGAGAAGCTTCAGAACGCTCGCCTTCTTTCCCTTTTGGACAACACAAGCAGCCAGTCGACTGAGGGGTACGACTCTCAGCCATTTTTGGTTTCTACCTTCCTGTGGCGTGAATTGTACCTAAAGGCAGGCTGTCCCGCTCGGACTGAGAAGGGGCATCAGTCAGACAAGTACAACAACTTCAAAACTCTGTGTGTCACCGGGGACGAGAAGTTGACGAAGGCTGTTGCTAGCCAGGGGGGTGTCACCGTGCCACGCTTCAAAGTCGTGAGCTTGGACGAAGAGTCCTACAACATGGCTTTTCTGATCATGTCCTCCATGGACGACCGGGAGAAGATCGGCGCCGACCACCTTGTTGAGCGCCTACAGAACGTGGAGCCTCCGCCTCCGCCAAACGATGAGGAGGAAGAGGAGGGGGACGACGAGGAAGCTGAACCTTGATCCCATGGGAAAAGAGCTAAGGGAAAGGCTAAGAACAAGATGAGGTCGGTCCTCGTTAAGGACATGAAACTATGAAGCTGCCATCTGGAGAGCTGAAGTTCTTCCTGAAGTCCGTGACCGACGACTTGTATGTCCACGAGTATGAAGCTTTCAAGATGAAGGACGAAGTGGACCAGGTCACGTTCACTACCGCGGTAGGTTCATGTTGTATATTAAGTTATTTTCAGACATGATCGGGATGACTGTGATGAAGTACGGTGGTGTGCCATTTTTCGTTATTGACAGCGATTCACTTCTCGCATTGGACGATGCTCCCGAGTATGATCGGGAGGACTGTGGAGTGTGCCATGTCTCGTTATTGACAGCGATTCACTTCTCGCATTGGACGATGCTCCCGAGTATGATCGGGAGGACTGTGGGTGTGCCATGTCTCGTTATTGACATAGATTCGCTTCTCGCTTTGGACGATGCTGCCGAGTATGATCGGGAGGACTGTGCGTGTGCCATATCTAGTTATTGACGGCGAATCCCTTCTTGCATTGGATGATGCTGCCGATTATGATCGGGAGATGCTTCCTAGTATGATCGTTATCATGACAAGAAAACTCTTTTATTCGCAGACGTTTGCATCGGCATACAAGGCTTCGTTGGTTCATTACAAGACAGTAGTATCAGCGGGCTTCGTCATCTACATCATCGACAGGCTTCTCAAGCAACACAATGTCTTGCCTGTGTCCTTTCTTGACGACTTGAAGTTACGCTTCAATTCTGGTTCGCCGCTTGACCTTGAGGCAATGGGCTTCACGCACATGCACGCCTTCTTGGGCAATAACGCGGAACCCGCCGTTACCAACAACCCCCTTCCGCTGGGTGGCATCGCCTTCAGCAGCAAGGCAGCTTCTGAAATCTTGATTGGGGGCATGGCCGATGCTTCGATTCCCGCACATCAGGTCTTTGCCGGGTGGCTGAGGGACTATACCGCCCAGAGAAGGGAATGGTATGGTATACCACCTAGGGATGAAGTTTTGATGCCCAAGCTAACCATCACCGAGGTCACGCAAGTGGAAGGTCTGCTGAGTTTCGCGACAGACAAGGAAGCGCTAAACCAGCTTCTCGACAGGTGGTTTTCTGTGATCAGGACAAGGGTCCAGCAAAAAAACCAGGCACTGAGTATCAGTACCCTGGCCGCTAGCATTGACGACATGAAGTTGCTAGTTCAGCCTGACCAGAAGTACCCAATGGCGACAGACGGCCTCCAACAACCAATCTGTGTCCAAGTTCCTCGAGGCATGCCGTGAACTGCTTTTCGCAAACCCCATTCCACCTCGCAGTGTCCATCTCGATGCGTTGAACACCATCAGGGGAGTCGTGGGTTTCCTCGTCATGGACTTTACAAGGCGGAGGAAAGATGGAGGAGCAGCGATTCCGATGTCGAACCTGACATAGGAGTTCTTGTTGTCATTGAGGGTAAAGTACGGTGATTTGCCAGTGTGGAAAAGGGGAGAGCCTTCCGAAGACTTTTTCCGTCTCTACGATGGTGGACAGATGTATCCACACCTGATGTCGGCAGCTACAGCAGTGTTCATGGACGCTGACCATCAGATTGGAGCCGGTCGGGTCCAGCTAGAGACGGCAACAGTCAGCGCGCACCTGTACAACATGAAGGCGAAAACATTCCAGTGTGATGACATCCGTAAGGTGCGTAGATGTTTAAAATGATTGACTACAAGTTGAAAAGTTGACGCTCCCGATCATAATCGGGAGGATGATGTGTTAAGCATGTCTTTTCACCACTTCAAAATCCATTACACATAATCCTTCCGATCATAGTCGGGAGCATCACGTTGTTCAACTTGTCTTCCAACCCATAATCTAACTGACTTGTACATCTTTCGTTTACTCTTGCAGGTGCCTGGCAAACTGATCGACTTGGTGATCATCGACCCCTGTCTCCCTGGCGATGAAAAGGGACCGTTGTGGCTCGTCGATGAAGACTCTTGGAGTTCGACTGATGTGATCGACATGCTGCGGAACTTAGCAGGCCAGAATCGGAAGTTTGCCTCAGTGTGCCATGTGGTCGTGTACACCAACCAAGAGGAAGGCAGCAGGTTCCTTGTGGCTTTCAGAGAAGCTGGCGTGGCTGACATTCGCCTTACCCACATTACACGCATGGGGCCAGACTTCAAGACACATTCCACCAGCATCGCCATCTCGGGGATCTTGCATCAAGGTGCGGGACAAGCGGGCCCGTCCTCGAAAGCTTCCAGTTCTTCTTCTGGTCTTGCCGCTGCCATCACGGTCTTCCTACCGCCTATTGACGCACAGAAAAGTGCCATTGGACGCCCCGACATTAGCGGCTGCTCGATGAGTCCCAAACAAGTTGGATACCGCAGGAGAAGTGTTGCCGAATTCCGTCACTTTGTGCGGGAGCTTAGCTCCGTTGGCAACTATGTGATGTGCATGCAAGCTGGCAATGCCTCGGGCATGCTAGCGGCTTTGCTAGAGAGGAGGAACGCCATTGGCTTGGACTGTATCACTCAGAAGCTTGGGGCTGCTGCATGGCGTTTTGAACATGTTTGCAAAACGGAGGCAGGCTATTCTATCACGTCTCGAAGCCTGTACTGATGCAGATGATGAAACAAGGGTGAGGACGGCGGTACTGGTTCAGGAAGACATCGACGCAGAGTTTCGCGACAACCCTGCTGAGCCCAATGAGGAAATGATGCAAAAGCTACAGACGTGTCTCCAGACATTTCGCGAGAAGAACGCACATTGGACTGACGAGGAGTTCGAGGCCTGCAAGGAGAAGGTTCTGGAAAGCTGCATCAGTGCAGCAACAGTAAAAGGGCTGATGAATTCCAGGAAGTTAGAATGGGCCCTCGTTGGGTATCGTGTCAACTTGTTCCCAGAGCAAGACGAGTAATGTGCCAGTTAGCACTAGCGAGTCAGTAAGCTAGCTCCACTAAACCTGCCATCACCAGTGTTGAAGTTAGCACCAATGGACTTGGTTGAGCATCAGTGCACCATGTAACATCGTGCACTAGACTAGGATTGCAGATTTCACGATTTAAATTTGTGTTGTACATAATGAGCTTATGAGGTAGCACCATGGCGTCAGTTAGCACATGATCTGTCAGCACTAAGTGCAGAAGTTAGCACCAATGAACTTGTTGGCAGCAGTGCAACATTAGCATTGTGCACAAGTTTCACGAGTGTACTTGTTTGCACCATCCAACACACATTTTGAGTGATTTCAGGATTCTAGGATGGCAGTTTGCAGATTTCAGGATTTAAATTTGTGTTATGTACATAATGAGCTTATGAGGTATGAAATTATGAATAATAAGTCCTGAGTTAGGAGTTATTAGTTCTGACTTGTATAAGGTACATATAAGTTCTGAGTTGCGAGTTATAAATTATGAGGTACACATAAGTACAGATTCGGAGTCGTAAGTACTAAGTTGTAATTTTGAACTGTTGAGTTGTGAGTTGTGAGATAAATAATTATGAGCAATGCGTTCAAGACTTGTAAACAAGCTTTCACCTTCCTCTTGACTGTCCTCTACAATTGATTTTGTATTCGAATACTTTCTCTCTCTCCAAACGAGCAAATCAATGTTACAATTGAAATTGAAGGGAATAGTCTCTTTCTCCGGAATACAACAAAACAATCTTACAAAATAAATTGTAAGATATTTTCGTAAAAGCCACCAAAAAAGCAAAATCAATTAATTTGCGAGAACGATCTTACAATATTTATCGTAAGATTTCAGTAAAATAAAAAATCCGTTGGGAAGCAGGAACGCCCATTATATAACATCTTATCAAGGATGCCTACACTGCACCACCTGGTCAATGATGATGGTACTATTACTGTTAGTATGTTTGGAGAATTAAGCCGTTGGGGTGAAAGGATCCCCACCCTGGCGATAAACAAATAAGAAGCATTGAGCCACGATAACATAATCTGATATTATATGAAATAATATTGATCACTTCGCTGGGAACCGAACCCGAGCACATGTAAGCAAGAGTTCAAAATCATATTCGCCGGTGCCATCTTTGCCCCTTAACACCAGCCCGGGCTCCCTTAACACAACGCCCCACCCCACCAGGCGTTATCATTACCTCCCCCCCACCCCCACCCCCACCCCCCACCCCCCACACACGAACACACACACCTGGAAAAATGCGTAGGAAGGCAGCAGTCTTGGTTACGTTAAGTGGGAAGGTTTCTGAACACCTCTGTGTAAACAATGTCCTCCGGAGCATATCCATCCCTGTTGACAACAAGTTTACCTATCAATTAACCGGTACCTTAAGTATTATTGGTTACGGCATCCAGCCCTGTTGCCATGATCATTCCCAATACACGGACACATGCATGGTAGGTAGCGTGCCCAGTGGCCATGTGGCTCATGTCCAGGGGCCACCTCACCAGCTTGATGATGGCCGGCGCGGGATGCCTTCGTACTGTCGAATTATTAAAAATCGTGGCGCCCCATGCCCAATCAAGCACTCGCAATCTGGAAACATTAAAAATAGTGCCAGCTCGGTGTCCAGGTGTAACACTTGGGAAAATAGAAAACCATGAACATTAAAAATCGTGGGTGGGGGGGGACTTGGATTTGAAAGACGGTGAGCAGCCCAAAGTTGGCTGAAAAACCATGTAACAACCTAATCAAATCCTACACCTGCACAGCCAGCCCTGAAAAAAAGGTAATGATAACGCCTGGTGGGGCGCGGTGTTAAGGAAGCCCGTCGTACGCGGGTGGGGAGCGGTCTCCTACCTCAACTGGACAAGCTACCATCGCGGTTGACGACGACCTGCAACGCCAAGAGCGACCGAAGGGGGAGTCGAACCCCGACTCTTCATTCGCTAGCAATCTGGTCTACCACTAGACCATTGTAATCGCTAAAGAGGCTAGCCCTGAAAAACCATGTAACGACCCAACCCAATCCTAATCCTTGGCCACCATGTAACAATCCAATCCAATCCTGCACCATCACGTAACAACCAGGGATGGTTGAACAAAACGTCTGAGGGTCCGTTGCGTCCTGCTACGCAACACGGGGAGGGTCTGTTTCGTCGCAGCTTCAGTGGGATGGCTGCATTGCAGATGGGTCGGTTGCAGGTCAGGACGCAGGCTATGCTGGTTGGTTCTGCCTCAGGAATAGGGCTATGAAATTGGTTGCGTCTTAAGAAGGAGAGCTGGGGGTCCTTCTGAGCAACCCTGGTAGCACCACCACCATGTAACAATCAAATCCTAATCCTGCACCACCACCATCCTAATTGAAGGGACCATGTATCTGTTGGGCCTCAAAAGAAACCACAAGAGGCCCTAATGTAGCACCTACAAAACACCAAGGTTCATAAATAGCCTTTGCATGCGCTACAAGTAGTACCTTAAAGAAATCCTTGCTCACTACATACTAATTCTGCACCATTTCCCTGGTAATTATTTATACTGCGAATACGGCGAGCATCCAAATTTCTGGCTGGAGCCATGAAACCACTTTCAAGTTCAAGGTACTCATCCTGCACCGTCCTCTTGATTGAAGTAAGCATGCGTTTATTGATGAGCTTATCATCATGATGAACTCAATCGAAGCAAGTTCCAAGGAGGGAGGTGGGAGGTATATCACTGGTAAGTGCAGAAAGTGTTGGTTTTATGTCACGATGTGTCTTTGATTACAGTCCAGGGTTAAGTGGCCAATTAAGGCCGAGGGACTTCATAACCCCACGAAGTATACAGCAGCACACACCGCCATTTCATGTTATCTTTCTGTTGGTTCAGTTTTGGCACGGGCACATTTCGAGTCCGGTATGGCACCAGAAAAATGATGACCATCATAAGCACACGGGCACACATACTTATACACAGTGAGCTAAGGTGCCTCCTTACCTTGTCCTTCTGTGCTGTACCGCCCAGTCCTGCCACATCATTCCTGAGGTAACTGATTGCTATCAGGACATTCACAACTTACTCTCCTTTGTCCACCTGGCCGTCCAGCTACTCCACCCACCCACCACCCACATATACAGGCACGGCATTCCCAACCTACTCTCCTATTACCACCTGACCGGCTGGCTACTCTACCCACCCACCACTACCCTCACACCCATACTTTAAATAAACAAACAACAGGAAGACAAGAAAAGGGAACAGAAACAGACAAGATGCAAATGCATAGGCCCATGCAAAGATGCAACCCAAGAGGTGCTTTAGAGAGACTAGACTAGCAATGGTCCTACCCACTGCCGGGTACCGGCTCACTAATTATTAGGACCATCTAGTCTCACATTGCCCTACAGGCCCTCAAGGGTAGAAGAAAGGGAGCCCCAAGTACTGGGGGCATCCACTTCCATGGAAAAATGAACTCCCGGGTGGTGATGGGGGGTCCCGGGGGTGCTCGTGGGGGCGGTCATGGAAGAGCTGGTGGTCCAAGAAAAGCTGGTGGCCCAGGAAAAGCCGGTGGACCAGAATAAGGTTCTGAGGGACCTGGAAAGGGTCCCCGGGTGGACCCCTCACACCCAGGCACAGCACTCCCATCCTGCTTCCCTACGACCACGTGGCCTGACAACAACAAAAGCACATGCACACATATACGTATACACAGTGAGCTAAGGTGCCTCCTAACCTTGTCCTTCACAGCTGTACAGCCCAGTCTTGCCAGCTCATCCCAGAGGCGACAGATCGCTATCAGGGTAGGACCATCAGGTCTGCTAGAAGGGGCTCAGAAGTTTGCACCTGGACCCAAGCCACTAGTGCCCCCCCGTGTATCACACATTCTAATGATGATGATGATGATGGGTACATTAATATATTTTCTTTTTAGTTACGAGCAACAGCTTCTAGGGCGCTCCCCTTACTGGATATTGAGGCAAACCAAATGTAACCTAGTGCACCTTGAAGCATACACAATCAGCTGTCCATAACTGCTGAAATATGTCGGGATAACTCAGTGGCTGACCCAAGCAAGAAGCTGCCTAGCAGATACAACTCGTAGTAAAAAATAAAAGCTCTGGGTTCATGACCATATACTGGTAATTTGGCAAGTCTTCGGCAGGTCTTGGACATTTTTTATTCGGCTCGGACGGGTGCATTAGTTGTGGGTATGAGGGGTTCTGCAGGGGTGCAGAAAAGGGTCCCGAAGACCAGGGGGCCCTGAGGCTTAGGAAGTTACTCGTGTACTGCATGGCTGTCAGATGACGATGAGAAAGACAATTTGAAGCTACTTATGTTGTCTTCGAACTAGATTCATGACTGAAACACAGGAAGAGGAACAGGAAGAGGAACAGGAAGAGGAACAGGAAGACAGGAACAGGAAGAAAGTTGGTAGCAAATTCGAAGGTACGAAGGGTGCGCACGAATTGTGAGCGAAGCTGGCGGCATGAAGATGGAAGGAGATGACGAGGCGGGTGACGCTGGGTGGGTGGATACCGAGAAAAGAAAAAAATGGTAGAAGGGATTTTAATCGGGGACCAAAAGAGCTAAGGATGATAGGGTCTGGTGAGATGACGCGCCAACCAGCAGAGATGAGGGCCGCATAGGGGGTGGAATGCCGAGCGTGTTTCGTGGCAAGGGTGGTGGGATACTGTATCCCTGTCAGGGAGTCCCAAGTGTATGTGAGTTCGCAATGGTAGACTATGTGGGTACCCGAGGGCGGAAAGTTCGGGCTGGGTGAAGGAGGCAGTATGGGAGGGGGCGTCAAAGAGCGGGAGACTGGCGAGGGTTTGGATCTCTGGGCGAAATTTGTCGACCAAGTTAGTACAGGGGTTAGAGGAGACCTGCATTGGAGACTACAGAAACTACAGAAAATACGACAGTTGCGAAGGGCGCGCGAAACTGTCATGCCAGTAGCAGCAGTGTAACAACCCTACTATACCAAATGCAAAAGACTTTTGGTGTGAAAGTGCAGGGCGCGTGAACCTGGGTGCGGGGATGAAGGACCTGGGTGCGGGGATGAAGGACGGGCGTTATACCGGGGGGGACATTTACGCCGAGGAAACCTAGGGTTATAGGAAGTAAGATACCACCCACCCACCCATCTTCCACCCGTCCGTACTTTTGTGTGTCTCCCGTCGGTGTTGTACCCTGATGGATGGACCCTTCCTTTACTTACCTTGCATTCGCGTTCTCTCCATCAAGCTTGCGAGCTAGATAACTCTCCCTCCAAGGCGCCCCCCCCCCCCCCCCCCCCAATGCCCAACGCGCCGCGCGCCCCTTCCGTGAGTAGTTAAGGATGCTTTATGTGATCATGCATGTCCCAACAACCACCCCGAATCAACTGGATATTCAATGAAGCCTTTTCATTTCTGGGCAGGGAGCTGGTAGAGCCAATGCATTTGCTCAGGCTTATTTCTCGCCCTCAATCCGCGGCTTCAAGTCCGTCTAAGCGAACTCTCAAGTATACCCACGCACACTTGTGAGCGATTGCGCTCTGCTGAACCCCGAGTTCTAACTTCCATCCACAAATCTCAGGGAGTCGGGGGCGGGGCGGGTACATGACTTCCCAGCTTATTTCCTCCAGGCGTAAACCTTCCTCCCGGCCTCGCCCTTGGGAACCTCACTCGCAAGAGCGAACCTGTCTACAATAATTTAATGCCATAGGGCTCTTATATGCATTCGTGAACCTACCGACGAGTCTTCCTTCCTGTAAAAGCCCCCCCCCCCCCCCCCCCCCCACCCCCCCCACCCCACCCCCACCCCACCCACACCCACACCACACCCACACCACCCAACCCATTCACCCAACCCATGCTTTACACCTAAACAGTGACTGTCTACAACATTCCACAACATTCCACAACACCGACTTCAAAGGTGCATCCTCATTTTTCAACCCCTTTCCCATCAACCTGCCTTCAGCCATCCTCTCTGTAGCTCGGAGGCCCCAGGATTTAACTCCACTGGCAGCAGTGCCCCTGGGCTCGGTGAACCCTCATTCAAGCTAGTTCAACACCATGGGAGCATCTTGCTTCAAACCACTAAGAATCTGTCCGGTAGGCTACCCCTTGAATAGTGTTTTTATTTTCAGCTTAAAGCAACAGCTTCTAGGCAGCTCCCCAGCCTCCCCTGACTGGCTGTTCAGCCAAAGCTAATGCAACATAGTGTATCTGAAAGCTGACAGAATCTGCTGTCCAGAACTGTCAAATTTTTGGGGCTTAGCCCAGCGACTGGCTCAGGGAGCTGCCTATCCCTAGAAGCTGCTGCTTGTAGCTAAACAGAAAAATTAAGCCCTTGTACGGTAGAATGCATTCGAACACAGCCAGGGTTGGGGCTGGGGCTGGGGATGGATGCGGCTGCCTGAGGCTGGGGATGGACGCGTGTGGGTGTGGGGGTAGGTGTGGGGGTAGGTGTATGGGATCTGGTGTGGATGTATCTGCATGCATTGGCAAGTACCTACCTGTCCTGAATACAAAAGCATGGTAACTACATGTATCGGAAAGCACCTACATGTACTTAATACATAACCATGGTAACTCTCTGTAGGAACCAGTGAAGGAGAACACACAGGTTTCAGACCTCACGTCTCAGTTGAAGGAGTCCAAAGCTGATCAAGAAAAGTCAGCTTTGGAGGTTTTGCACCTCAAGGAGCGTCTGGAATCAGCTGAGAAACTGGCAGCAAAAGAACAGGAGTTGGCAAAAGCTCTTGGTTTTGAGGTGATGTCCTGACATATTAATATGTCATTATTTTTGATCATTTCAGTTGGTGGGAGGTTCGGTGGCGCAAGCATGCTAGGCTGTTATGAGGTGATGCCCTAGCATATCAATACGATTTTACAGTTTATAATTTCAGTTCATAATTTCAGTTCTTTATTTAAGTAGATAGCATGTAGGTAGTGCCTAGATATAGTCCAATGCGTATGAATGTGACTAAGTGGAGTAATGTGGACTGGAGGTTTGGGTATGTTCACGCCATATTGATATATGTGAGAGTGGGGCCAATGGGGAGATGACACAGAGTGACAGTGAGGTCAAGGTGGGACGTGAAGCAGTGTAACATGGGGGGGGGGGGGGGGGGGGGATATTAGTATGTCTGCTAGATTACAGTGGCAATAGTTTTGTCACTGGCAACACTGGCTATTGACTGGTAATCCCTAAGTCCAGTGAACGCGAGGAAACTTGGTGATAACTTGGTGAGTCGGTATTAAATCTATTACGTGTGCGTCTTGGATAATGTCAGAGGACAGAAGCTGTAGCTCCACATGCACCAGCTAAATACAATATAATTAAATAATGGAGATGATATTAAATGCATAGCAAGACTACGTCTTGGGAGTAAAAAATTGATTGTTGAATCAGATAGGAGTACCTTTCGCTCTGGTAGAATTTGCAGGTGCTGTGATATAGTGGTTGACGGTAGAAGAGTGGTAGAATATGAAAAGCATTTTATGTTACAATGTCCTTTATACGCTGAGGATAGAAAACATCTTTTTGAGAAACTGAAAATTGAAACTGAATTGATTGATAAAGACTTGCATGAAGCTGGTCATGAATCATGGTTCCTTTGAAGGATGGAAATACCTTACAACTTGTGTTGAAAGATGAATAAGTATCGCACAATTAAATTATCATCCCATTAAGGATGATGATTTAATTATATTGTAGAATTAAATAATCATCGTAGCACAAACACAGGGCCCCCGTCGTTAAACCAATTGTTTGGAGTTCGATTCATCAATGCTTTTTTTTAGGTCCCTCCAGTCACAGTTGGGCAAGTCCCTTAAGCCTATTGGGCCTACCCCTGGTCCATAACATACATACAAACACATAAACACACGCATACATACATACATGCATACATACATGCATACATACATACATACATACATACATACATACATACATACATAATACATACATACATACATACATTACATAACCCAACTTAACTTCATACCTACAACATAACATACATACATACATACATACATACATGCATACATACGCACTACGTCCATACGTACGTACGTACGTAAGTAATACAACATACAACCTACATAATACCATACATACATACATACATGCATGCATGCATGATGCATGCCTGCTACATACAAACCAACCTACTTACATTACTACATACATACATACATACATACAAAAAAACCTACATACATACCTACATACAATACATACATACATACATACATAACATACATACATTACTAATACTACCATACATAATACAGACAGTACCATACAAACATACAAATACGTTAGACGTACTGTACATAACATACATACCATTACATACAACATACAATACCACATACATACCTACATACATGCATGCATGCATGACGCCACCTACTTAACTACATACATACATAATAATACATACATACCTACATACATACATAGATACATACAAAAGAAATACGGTACGATACAGACATACATACATACATACATACATTACATACTAACATACATAACATACATACATAACATACATCCAACATAACATACATACATACATACATACAGTACGACGTACGTACGACGTACGTACATACATACATACATACATACTCAACATACTACAAAATACATCCATACAGAATACATACTACGTACGACGTCCAGTCGTACGTACATAATTAATACATCCATAACTACATACATACATACATACATACATACATACATACAACACACATACAACATACACACGTACGTAAGTACGTACGACATACCTACATACATACATATATACATACCTAACTCATACTACCTACATGATGCATGCATGCCTGCCTACGTACTTAACACCTATACATACATACATAACCTACATACATCCATCCACCATACAACATGCATGCCATGCATGCATGATACCTACATACATACATACATACATACATACATACATACATGCATGATGCATGAAGCCGCACGCATACATACCTACTACATACTACATTACACGTACGTACGTAGTACGAACATACATACCTACATACAACATACATACATACGGACTACGTACGTACTTACGTCGTCCGTACGTACCTACATCCATACATACTACAACTACATACATACATACATACATCCATACTACATCATACATACATACCTGCATGCATGCCATGCAGCATTGCATGCATACATACATACATACATACCTACATACATACATACATGCAACATGCTGCATGAACTATGCATGCAGAATGCATGCATGCTTTACGTTCGTACGTAATTACGTACGTACGTATGTACGTACGTACGTACGTAATCCATTAATACATACATACATAACATGCATGATGCATGCATGAATGCATGCATGCATTACTACATACATACATTCCATACATACATACATACATACAACATACATAATTACATACCACACACGCATACCTACATACATACATACATGCATGCATACATACATACATACATACATACATACATACATACATACATACATACATACATACATACATACATACATACATACATACATACATACATACACACATACATACACACATACATACATCTATATATGTGTAGACATACATGGATTCCCACGATGCCGATGCTAGCTGCCCGCATGCCGAGGCTAGCTGGCCATCGGATCAATTAGGGGGTTACTAATAGGTTCTTGACTGAGAAGACTTCGAGTGCATAGAATTCAAATTCCCAGTTTATTTTTCAGTATGCAACTTCCACTCCTCCGCATCAAGATTACACCTGCGCGCCATCGCCCTTTTTGCCTTTTGACTGAGCTGAATACCCATCCAACTCCCTACCCAGGTTTCGAAAATGACAGAGCAGATGAATGCAAAACGATAAATCTTCTTCCGCATTCTACATACATACAATTTTACATACATACATACATACAATTTTACATACATACATACATACATACATACATACATACATACATACATACATACATACATACATGCATGCATGCATGCATGCATGCATGCATGCATGCATACATACATACATACATACATACATACATACATACATACATACATACATACATACATACATACATACATACAAACACACACACATGCATACATACATATATCTATATATATGTAGACATACATCAATTCCTGCGATGCCGATGCTAGCTGCCCGCATGCCAACACTAGCTGGCTATCGGATCAATTAGCGTTTAACTAATAGGTTCTTGACTGAGCAGACTTCGAGCGCGTAAAATTCAAATTCCTAGTTCAGTTTTCAGTATGCAACTTCCAATCATTTTTTGCTATGTGGGTGCTATGTGGGTCTAGTGGGTTTTTTGCTTTGTGGGTGCTTATTCTTTCTGTTGAAAGCACAGAGTCTAATACACCCTCGCGTTGTCAAGTAGATTTAACATGAAATGTAACTCCTCCGCATCAAGATTACACCTACGCGCCATCGCCCTTTCTGTCTTTTTGACTGAGACGAATACCCATCCAACTCCCTACCCAGATTTCGAAAATGACAGAGCAGACATAGCGCTTATTTATTGACAGAACAGACAGAGCGCTTATTTATTCTGAGTGATTGCAATTGTTTCGCTGTCCTGGACTTCTTATAGTACCATGCCTACAAAATTCAATCCTTCCTCGAGTTTGTTCGTTTTTTTGCCATCTTAAGCAAATATGGTGCTAAGGTTGATTGCATATAACCTATTGCTTCTTGGTGCCACCATGCTACACCACCATGACAGAAGAGCAGCGAACATAGCCAGTCAGTGTGCAAAGCAAGCTTTTAAGAACGACGAGGAAAGGGGCCATGAAAAACAGCGTCGACGTTTAGCCTATGCTACCATGGGGGCTACTAAGTCTGCAAATCAAAGCCTAACCGCTAACCAAAACAGGCGCAAAGCATATGCTACCATGGGGGCTGCCATAGAGGACTACCTGTAATTTCCTGGTCAAAACAACAGCTGCAGACCCAACTATGTTACGCGCAAAGAAGAAACTGCAGGTATGTCGCTTTGCAAATTGCGATTGCGCACGCCCGGTATTCTCAGCGGATTCGGCTTTCGCAAGTTTTTGGCAGGTTGGATCCATAGCCGGCTCTTGTTCCACTTCGTATTTCTGCATGATCTAGGCCCATAGCTGGAGTGTAAGGGATGAGGTAGGGAGAAGGGGATTACGAGTGTATGCCGGTGGTTGGGGAAAGAGAGAGTGGGGGGGGAGGGTCGAGGGTTGCCCACCCTGGGTGGGGTGAGAGGAGGGGGAGAAAGAGAATGTGTGTACATGGGGTGGGGTGAGGGGCAAATCATTGAACGAGAGATTGAGAAATGTGTCGATGCTGTGGGGCTGGTTCGGGATGACTTGGAATGGTATGTGTGTGATACAGATGAGTAGGGGGGTACATACAAGGACGTTACCCTGACCAGAACCCAGGGCCTGGGTGGGGGGTGACCAATCAACAGCTACACGGGCCACCGCACTAGGCGAGCATGCTAACCATGCTTCACATAATTGGGGTTTGTTTAAGATAGTCATCTACACGGAAACCCATTAGTAACATAGCTACACGGAACATAGCTACACGTAAACCCATTAGTAACATACTAATGCAATTAGCTTACAAAGTTATTAGGTTAGTAGCACTAATTTGTTATAAGTCACCATCGGCCACAACTTATGCTTAAAGTTGACAAGACAAAAAGGACCAGGCATCATAATGGTGGCCACACATGACTAACATGGCCATAGCAACACATGCTCGTGACATTCCCTGCCAACAATTGGGTACAGAAAAAGAGTCTCTACCCCCTTTTGACGATCCTTACCCACCTTGATTTAATCTCTCCTTGCAGGACCCACTTGCAGATTTGAGCCACTTACATGCGCTTATAAAGTTACACACCAGATAAACTATCATCACCTGGTTTTTATATGTTCTCCAATATGGATTGGAAATTCTTGGTTTTTTGTTGTGTTTGCAGGAAGATGACGCTGATTGGGAAGTTGGGGGTACGCCAGAGGTTGTCAATGAGACAGTGTGGACAGAACTCTCAAAGAAAATCCAGGATGTGGGAGATCTTTTGATCGCGCAACTTGATAGTGAAGATACAGAAAAGTGGGAATGGCTTTGCTCATTTGGCAAGTCAGCGAGCAAGGCCCTACAGGGTGCACCTTTTGTAGGGCCAGCGTTTGGCATTGCTGGGTTATTCTTTGGACAACTTGGAGTTGCATTTGAGAACTGCAGAGAGGTCATCTTCATGTCTCTTGAAATTCTTCTGATGCTGGAGATTTTTTCCGAGATTGGGAGAACTCAAGGCTTCAAGGACGACTACTGGAAGAAGAGCGCAGGCAGGCTGCACATACAAATGCTCATGCGGGTGAGAACTCATTGTATTTTAAATATTTGTGTCAATTGTTTAAGTTGAAGGCCAACAAATTAAAACAAAATACAAATTTGCTCATTAGTCAAAATCCACAAAGCTTAACCTATGCTGCACACATGTGGTTCAGGCATGGTGCTCATGTGCAGGTTGGATGTAGAAATGCATGTGCGTGTGAGAGCCTGGAAGCATTTTGCGTTATAGCAACAAACTATTACTTGCAGATCAAGTGGGTGCACTAATGAATTCAGACTCACATTGGTGTACACATGTTGCACCATTGCCATACATGTGTTGCACTTGTATTATATATGCATGGTTGTTGTGATACACACATGATGATGTACAAGTGGTGTTTGTTTGATCATGTATTGAGCATTGTGTTAAACCACCGCTCAGGGCTTTTTATTTCCGCTATATATAGCGATCGCTAGTTTTGACCCCGTTTTGGCAAAATTATCGCTTTAAAAATGTAAACAACAAGTTGTTGTTGTTGCTGACCTTTGTGGCCCCCCAAAACTGTCAAAATTGTGCACTAATGGCCATGAAGCTAGAAAAAAACACTTTCAGATTTGAAAAAAAGCCCTGCCACCGCCACTACCGCCACCACTGCCACTTTTACATATGTGTATATATATAAACATACAGGAATTTTGCTAAATGCCAGCGGGCCGGCCAGCGGAATTAACGGAGCGAGATTTCGCTGTGAAGGTCTTTGAAACCACCCGATGACTGTCCTTAGTACTTCCGACTTCCAAACTTCACTTTTCAAACTTTCCCAGCCCACCTTAGCCACCACACCATTCGATTGTATGACCTTTACTGCACTTCTCCACATTCATTATAAGCGCTCATTGTATCTTCAGTGCTCATTCTGAGCGCCCATTGTTCTCATCAGGCACCCAGTCTATCCTCTGCGCTCTTCAGCCTGCGAGGGTTGCCACCATTAATTTCACGCATGCGCACTTTCGCCATGCTATCGCATCACATTCATCATGGTTGACAGCTGGTTGTTGCGAGAAATTCGACTTTCTCCAGATCGTCATGGCCATTCCATTTCTTGCGCTTGCCCTAGACTGTTGACCGGATGAAAGGCGAAGTTTTCCCAACTGTACCACTGCACGAGAAGAAGAAGCTGCAAGTTTGTAGCTTTGCAATTGTGCTGATCCGGCGTTCTTGGCATAATCGGAATCTGAGCGTTCGCAAGCCGTTGGTAGATTCAATACACAGCCTGCACTTTCTGCATGATCACAGCCCACAGCTGGAGTGAAGTGTATGTGGTAGGGATATGGAAGGGAGGGTGGAGATGGCTGGGTGGTGTGGGGGGTAGGGGGGTATATTTGGGTGGTGTGGAGATGGCCGGGGGGTAGGTGCGTTTCAAGGGGGATAAACAGAGTGTGGGGACCCCCCATCCCCATCCCCATCAAGGGAATGGGGATGGGGGGCAGGAATATTTAGGGGGAAATTGGGATCATGTAGGTCCTGGGGGGTGAGGGTGGTGGTGTGTGTGTGTGTGTGTGTGGGGGGGGGGGGGGGGGGGGGGGGGGGGGGGTATATTTAGAGTAGGGAAAGGAAGGTGGTATGTGTTAGATAGTTTGCCAATGGGGAAATATCTTGACTGTGTGCATGTGAGTAAGGGGAGGGAGGGGGTGCAAACAAGGGCGTTGCCTGCTATGTAACCCAGGCCAGAACAGGACCCAGGACCTGGGTGGATGGGGTGCAGGGTGGCCAACAGCCACACGGGCTACTGTACTAGTATATATATATTACATTTACATTACATATATGTAGTAGTATGTATAAATATATATTGCCATAGCTGTAGCCATATCCGTAGCTTCTTAAAGCTTCTCTACTGTGTTCAGTTTACCATCCACATTTTATTTGCATTTTAACTAGTCACTCAGAGATATCGTCCATCCATCAGTTGTAGGGTTGGGCTGCGATATAAACATATTCATTACGTCTGATAAGCTTATATTAAATATTTTACCAAAGCATAAATGTTTCGAGTCCAACCCTAATCATGTGCAATTGTCACCACACTTGCTCATTGGCAGGCATTGAAAAATGCCAATGCAGCCAAAACGGCAATTACGAAACAAGACGTGGTCAAACGTACTGCCATGGCTGGGGCAAATAGAAGACGCATTGAAGAGGCATCGGAGAAACTACACACAGCTCGCCGGAACTTTTGCGAAGCTCTCATCACCAATACCGTGTTGAACTTGGAGGCAACTTTGGCTGTGATAGCTACCAGTGCCAAGCAGGAAGGCAGCGATGACATCATCCTCAAAGGCTCGACCATGTCCATGCTGTACAAGAGCCCTCAAACTGAAACTGTTGGATGCAACTTTGCAAACTATCTGCAAGGAGAACCTGAATGCATGGCGTATATCGACAAAACAAAGCACAAGTGAGTGCATATCACAGAACCATATGAAATAAACCAGCATGTATGCTAGATATAAACTAGTAAGAAATCCATGCTGCATAGTCAAAGCCTGATGGTCAAGACATATGGATAGACCTTTACCAGCATGCTCTCCATGGTAGTTGTTTGTGTACCAACCGGTTGGACCCCTTGGGTTTGTGGGAAGGAGCCTTATGTTCCACAAGTGTCTGCATGTCTGCTCGTTTGTCCGTCCCTCCCTATATCCCTCCCTCCTTCAGTCTGTCTTTCTGCACGCCCATCTGTCCGTCCGTATGTCCAAAATAGCTCAGCTTTGATACCCTGACCCTGGCCAGCATTGATTTGTGCAAATTAAGAAATATAATCTGGTGGAGGACTGGTGGAGGTCTATGAAAGTTGTAGCATGCAAATTTGGACCAAGTTGACATGCTACTACTGCAGGTTGGAAAGTGGTATCCCTTGATGATCCCAGCTTGTTGCTGCACGAAGTTTCCTACCCAAACTTTGAGATATAAATGGCCATTGAAATGGCTCCAGTTGGTATGTTGTCCCTAGCTAGTAGTTTTAATTTACCCAGAGCAACCATATCCACCGCAGCGTATCTCTGGAAAATGGATGTATAGACAGTTTTGGGGTGGATGTGGACCGTATACCTGTCTGCATTACTAAATTTGTGTGTGCATGATTGTAATTTCTTCCCATATTCTTGTGAATCCATAGTTGCACTTTCAGCCAACTGTGTCATTTGTTGCCATGCTTGCACTTGCTATCAACTTGTAAAGATTAAATGTTGATAATTGGTCATTATATGTTAATCGATATTGATTTCCGCCAGTTGTATTGTTATAAACTTCAGCATGCTTATTTTATGTTTTCCGAGTTGCCCACTAAACCGTTGTCTGCACTTGGCATATTAGTATATTACCATTCCACCTTGCCGGCTGTGTTCATGTCCCACCCTGTACCAGTTTCCACTGACTTATTTATTCAACCCTCCCTTTCTACCCACAGGTGCATGCAACCAGCAGTCAAAGTCTACAGGGTCACTGGCAAGGACTTCAGAGATGACGAAAACAAAATAGAGCCAGCCGTGATACTCTGTGTGTGTGGCAATCACTCAAGGAAAAACGATGGCTTCCTTAATAAGAAAAATATGAGAAGTATTGCAGAACTTGTATATTCCAAATAGGAACATGATTTTCATGGGGAGGGTAGATGAGGTTATATCTAGGTTGAAGAAAAAGTTAACTTGGTGGGTTGGTTTGTTACATGGTTTTTCAGGGCTGGCTGTGCAGGTGCAGGATTGGATTAGGTTGTTACATGGTTTTTCAGCCAACTCTGGGCTGCTCACCTTCTTCCAAATCCAAGCCCCCCCCCCCCCCCCCCCCCCCCCCCCCCCCCCCCCCCCCACACACACACACACACCCCGCACGACCTACCTATCTATCTACAGTATAAGTTGTGTTGTCCGCCTGACGACCGCGACCGTGCGGGGTTCAGGGCTTACCTAGCAATGGTACCGCTTATCTGGCAAGCATTTTCCTGCTGGTCTGGCACATTTTCACCTCAACCGTCAACTGATGATCTGGCAGACTAGCACATGTCCACCTCAACACTTGATTTTCAAATTGAACTCTACTCTTTCTCCCCCCCCTACTTTCACCTTGCGTCTGCGCTAAGCACGCTCTTTGCGCTCCGCGATCTAGCAATGTCTTGGCCCACACAATAATGGAAGCTGTGCTCCCTCACGCAAGCATGTTTTGTCTTCAACTTCCTCTCCTTTCCCAGATTATTCGCACGGGCACTTCTGCTGAATCCAGCGCTCCTTGCCTGTGTCGCCCTCTATTTAACTTCGTGGACCTAGTCTGTCCAAACTCGTTGTCCACTAACTTTGCTGTGAGCTCTCGCTGAACCACCTGACGAGAGATACTGGTATTCCTAAACACGACATATCGCACTCACGATCTGTATGTTTATTCCCGCTTTAGTTCATCGCGCCCCCAGGTGTGGGTTATATTTCCAGATCTCAGATCTTTGGGTGGAGCTTTGCACGCCACGATTTGTTTCTAGTTTTCTACATTCCCAAATGTTACACCTGGGCATCGGGGTGCCACGATTTTTAATGATTCCAGATTGCAAGTGCTTGGCTTGGGCATCGGGCGCCACGATATTTAATGATTCAACAGTGAGAAGGCATCGCGCAGAGGCCACTATCTAGTTGGTGAGGTAGCCCGTTGGCATGAGCCAAATGTCCACTGGTCACACTACCTGCCGGGGTATATCCAGCTGTCGGTAAGACGGGGTCACTGCCCTAGTGTATTTGAGAAATGCAACTAAAACACATTGGGCCAACAAACCTCATTTGTTTGTTGCTAACTTTTAACCAGAAGAATTTTATTGACCAAGTTTGATTTTATTAAAATACCCGTGAGTATTTGAGTAGGCCTTGGCAAGGGCACTCCACTGGACCTGCAAGGACGTTAATGCGACTTAATTATGTCTTATCCAAGTCTTAGCCTAAACAAGACGAAACTCAATAATAGGCAAAGTTGGCGCCAGCGAATATGATGAAATGAAAATGAAATGCTCTGCACCCAAGGACTTTAAGACTTCTTGTAGTCCTTTTACATCCCGCGAGTCCCCTCTGTCATTTCAGACCTCGTTACAGACCATTTACAGAGGGAACTATGCAAATGGTCTGTAACGAGGTCTGCCAAAGTCGGTAAAGGGCCCCAATATTGATAGTGTCATATTTTAATATCAGCGTCCACCTGAACCTGGCCGGAGCTGGTGACTGGTGTGTATCTATCACAGGGGATGGTGGCCAAGCATTATGCAGAATTAGCCCCCTCCGTAGGCTAACTAATTAATGAGCGGTCAAGGTAACAGTGATCGAGCTTTAGTATCCGCGGATATGGTTGTAACGGAGTGGTATGGGTCCGTCACAAAGGTATACCCTTTTCGCCAGATGCCCCCTGTTTAGTATGCTAAGATACAAATACGCATCAAATCAATCAATTCGCCATACACCCACAAAACAGGCATTTCCAAGAGCAAGGGTGCATGACCTGTCTTGATTCCCATACATTTCCAGCCCAAACACACCACCCAGATGCCTTACACAAACACAAACACAGTCCACAAGCGCCACCACTTCCCACGCACATGATTCCCATGCAATTTCCAAACCAAACACACCACCCACATGCCCTACACATAAACACAACACACACAGTCTACATGCGCCACCACTTTCCACGCACATGATTCCCATGCAAGCTCCACACAATCCACACCAACCCACAGGCTCTACACATAAACACAAACACACAGTCCACATGCGCCACCACTTCCCACACACATGCATGATTCCCATGCAATTTCCAGACAAAACACACCAAACCAAATGCCTTATACAAACAAACAGTCCACAGGCGCCACCACTTCCCACGCACATGATTCCCATGCAATTTCCAGACCAAACACACCACCCACATGCCTTACACACACACAAAGACATAGTCCACATGCGCCACAACTTCCCACGCACTTGACTCCCATGCAATTTCCAGACCAAACACACCACCCACATGCCTTATACAAACAAACAGTCCACAGGCGCCACCACTTCCCATGCACATGATTCCCATGCAATTTCCAGACCAAACACACCACCCACATGCCTTACACAAGCACACAATCCACATGTGCCACTACTTTCCACGCACATGATTCCCATGAAAGCTCCACACCAAGCACACCAACCCACATGCCCTACACACAAACACACAGTCCACATGCGCCACCACTTCCCACGCACATGATTCCCATGCAATTCCAGACCAAACACACCACCCACATGCCCCAAACCCAAACCCAAACACACAGTCCACATGCGCCACCACTTCCCACGCACATGATTCCAATGCATGATCCAGACCAAGCACACCAAACCACATGCCCTTCACATAAACACAAACACACAGTCCACATGCGCCAACACTTCCCACGCACATGATTCCCATGCAATTTCCAGACCAAACACACCACCCACATGCCTTATACAAACAAACAGTCCACATGCGCCACCACTTCCCACGCACATGATTCCCATGCAATTTCCAGATCAAACACACGACCCACATGCCTTACACAAGCAAACAATCAACATGTGCCATCACTTTCCACGCACATGATTCCTATGAAAGCTCCACACCAAGCACAACAACCCACATGCCCTACACACAAACACGCAGTCCACATGCGCCACCACTTCCCCCGCACATGATTCCCATGCAATTCCAGACCGAACACACCACCCACATGCCCTACACACAAACATAAACACACAGTCCACATGCGCCACCACTTCCCACGAACATGATTCCCAAGCATGATCCAGACCAAGCACACCAAACCACATGCCCTACACATAAACACAAACACACAGTCTACATGCGCCACCACTTCCCACGCACATGATTCCCATGCAATTTCCAGACCAAACACACCACCCACATGCCTTACACACACACAAAGACATAGTCCACATGCGCCACCACTTCCCACGCACTTGATTCCCATGCAATTTCCAGACCAAACACACCACCCACATGCCTAGTACAAACAAACAGTCCACATGCGCCACCACTTCCCATGCACATGATTCCCATGCAATTTCCAGACCAAACACACGACCCACATGCCCTACACACAAACACGCAGTCCACATGCGCCACCACTTCCCACGCACATGATTCCAATGCAATTTCCAGACCAAACACACCACCCACATGCCCTGCACACAAACACAAACACACAGTCCACATGGGCCACCACTTCCCACGCACATGATTCCCATGCACGATCCAGACCAAGCACACCAAACCACATGCCCTACACATAAACACAAACACACAGTCCACATGCGCCACCACTTCCCACGCACATGATTCCCATGCAATTCCAGACCAAACTCACCACTTCCATGCCCTACACACAAACACAAACACAGTCCACATGCGCCACCACTTCCCATGCACATGATTCCCATGCATGATCCAGACCAAGCACACCAAACCACATGCCCTACACATAAACACAAACACACAGTCCACATTCGCCACCACTTCCCACGCACATGATTCCCATGCAATTTCCAGACCAAACACACCACCCACATGCCCTACAAACAACAACACACAGTCCACATGCGCCACCACTTCCCACGCACATGATTCCCATGCATGATCAGAACCACAACACACCACCCACATGCCTTACACAAGCCAGCAATCCACATGCGCCACTACTTTCCACACACATGATTCCATGCAAGCTCCACACAAAGCACACCTACCATCATGACCTACACCAAACACACAGTCCACATGCGCCACACCACTTCCCACGCACATGATTCCATGCAATTTCCAGACAAAACAACACCACCCACATGCCTTACACACACACAAAGACATAGTCCACATGCACCAACACTTCCCACGCCCGTGATTCCATGCTGATCCAGACCAAGCACACCAAACCACATGCCTTATACAAACAAACAGTCCACAGGCGCCACCACTTCCCAGCACATGATTCCCATGCAATTTCAGACACAAACACACGACCTACATGCCTTACACAAGCAAAACAATCCACATGAGCCCACCACTTAACACGCACAAGATTCCTATAAAGCTCCACACCAAGCACACCAACCCACATGCCCTACACACAAACACACAGTCCACATGCGCCACAACTTCCCAGGCACATGATTCCCATGCAATTTCCAGACCAAACACACCACCCACATGCCTTATACAAACAAACAGTCCACATGCCACCACTTCCCACGCACATGATTCCCATGCAATTTCCAGACCAAACACACGAGCCACATGCCTTACACAAGCAAACATCCACATGCGCCACCACTTCCACGCACATGATTCCCATGCATTTCCGGACCAAACACACCACCCACATGCCTTACACACACACAAAGACATAGTCCACATGCACCAACACTTCCCATGCACATGATTCCCATGCAATTTCCAGACCAAACACACCAACCCACATTCCTTATACAAACAAACAGTCCACAGGCGCCACCACTTCCCACGCACATGATTCCCATGCATGATCCAGACCAAGCACACCAAACCACATGCCTTACACAAGCAAACAATCCACATGCGCCACCACTTCCCACGCACATGATTCCTATGAAAGCTCCACACCAAGCACACCAACCAACATGCCCTTCACACAAACACGACAGTCCACATGCGCCACCCACTTCCCATGCACATGATTCCCATGCAATTCCAGACCAACAGACCACCCACAAGCCCTACACACAAACACAAACACACAGTCCACATGCGCCTCAACTTCCCACGCACTTGATTCCCATGCATGATCCAGACCAAGCACACCAAACCACATGCCCTACACATAAACACAAACACACAGTCCACATGCGCCACCACTTCCCATGCACATGATTCCCATGCAATTTCGCAGACCAAACTCACCACCACATGCCTACACAAACACAAACACACATCCACATGCGCCACCACTTCCCACGCACATGATTCCCATGCATGATCCAGACCAAGCCACCAAACCACATGCCCTACACACAAACCAACAAACACACAGTCCACAATGCGCCACCACTTCCCACGCACATGATTCCCATGCAATTTCCAGACCAAACACACACCCCATCCTTATACAACAAACAGTCCACATGACGCAACCACTTCCAACTTTCCCACGCACATGATAAACTGCAATGTCTTCCAGATCTAACACACCACCCACAATGCCTTACCCAAGCAACATCCACATGTGCCCATACTTTTCCGTCCTCCACGCACCATGATTCCTCTGAAGCTCCACCCAAGCCACAAACCCACATGCCCTACACAAAAACACACAGATCCACATGCGCCACCCTTGCCCCACGCACATGATTCCCATTCAATTTGCAGCAGACCAACACCCACCCACTGCCCCTACACACAACACACAGTCCACGATGCCGCCACCCACTTCCCCCACGCACATGATTCCCATGCATATCCAGACCAAGCACACCAAAACCATGCCCTACACATAAACAAAACACCGTCCACAGGCGCCCCACTTCCTCCACGCACAATGAGTCCCATGCAATTTCCCAGACAAACATCGACCCACATGCCTTAGCACAAGCAAACAATCCACATGCGCCACCACTTTCCACGCACATGATTCCTATGAAAGCTCCACACCAAGCACACCAACCCACATGCCCTACACACAAACACGCAGTCCACATGCGCCACCACTTCCCACTCACATGATTCCAATGAAATTTCCAGACCAAACACACCACCCACATGCCCCACACACAAACACAAACACACAGTCCACATGCGCCACCACTTCCCACGCACATGATTCCCATGCATGATCTAGACCAAGCACACCAAACCACATGCCCTACACATAAACACAAACACACAGTCCACATGCGCCACCACTTCCCACGCACATGATTCCCATGCAATTTCCAGACCAAACACACCACCCACATGCCCTACACACAAACACACAGTCCACATGCGCCACCACTTCCCACGCACATGATTCCCATGCATGATCAAGACCAAACACACCACCCACATGCCTTACACAAGCACACAATCCACATGCGCCACTACTTTCCACACACATGATTCCCATGAAAGCTCCACACAAAGCACACCAACAACAGGCCCTACACCACACACAGTCCAAATGCGCCACCATATCAACACGACATAGTCCCATGCATTTCCAGACCAAAAACACACCACCACATGCCTTACACCACAAAAGAACATAGTCCACATGCACCACACTTCCCACGCACATGATTCCCTGCAATGAGCCAGAACCAAGCCACCAAAACACATGCCTTTATACAACAAACGTCCACAAGGCGCCCCAAGCCAAAGTCCCAAGCAATGATTCCCATGCATGATCCAGACCAAGCACACCAACCACACTGCCCTTAATACATAACAAGCAAAAGTCACATGCGCCACAACGTCCCACGCACAATTATTCCCATGCATGATCCAGACCAGAACACCCACCCACAGGCCTTACAAACAAACAGTCCACATGCGCCACCACTTCTGCACGCACATGATTCCATGCAATTTTCAGACCAAAACACAGACCAAACACACCACCCACATGCCTTTACACACACACAAAGACATAGTCCACATGCACCAACACTTCCCATGCACATGATTCCCATGCATGATCCAAGACCAAGCACACCAAACCACATGCCTTACACAAGCAAACAATCCACATGCGCCACCACTTTCCACGCACATGATTCCTATGAAAGCTCCACACCAAGCACACCAACCAACATGCCCTTCACACAAACACACAGTCCACATGCGCCACCCACTTCCCATGCACATGATTCCCATGCAATTCCAGACCAAACAGACCACCCACAAGCCCTACACCACAAACACAAACACACAGTCCACATGCGCCTCAACTTCCCACGCACTTGATTCCCATGCATGATCCAGACCAAGCACACCAAACCCACATGCCCTACACATAAACACAAACACACAGTCCACATGCGCCACCATACTTCCATGCACATGATTCCCATGCAATTTCCAGACCAAACTCACCACCCACATGCCTTACACAACACAAACACACAGTCCACATGCGCCACCACTTCCCGCGCACACGATTCCCATGCATGATCCAGACCAAGCACACCAAACCACATGCCCTACACACAAACACAAACACACAGTCCACATGCGCCACCACTTCCCACGCACATGATTCCCATGCATTTCCGGACCAAACACACCACCCACATGCCTTACACACACACAAAGACATAGTCCACATGCACCAACACTTCCCATGCACATGATTCCCATGCATGATCCAGACCAAGCACACCAAACCACATGCCTTACACAAGCAAACAATCCACATGCGCCACCACTTTCCACGCACATGATTCCTATGAAAGCTCCACACCAAGCACACCAACCAACATGCCCTTCACACAAACACACAGTCCACATGCGCCACCACTTCCCATGCACATGATTCCCATGCAATTCCAGACCAAACAGACCACCCACAAGCCCTACACACAAACACAAACACACAGTCCACATGCGCCTCAACTTCCCACGCACTTGATTCCCATGCATGATCCAGACCAAGCACACCAAACCACATGCCCTACACATAAACACAAACACACAGTCCACATGCGCCACCACTTCCCATGCACATGATTCCCATGCAATTTCCAGACCAAACTCACCACCCACATGCCTTACACAAACACAAACACACAGTCCACATGCGCCACCACTTCCCGCGCACACGATTCCCATGCATGATCCAGACCAAGCACACCAAACCACATGCCCTACACACAAACACAAACACACAGTCCACATGCGCCACCACTTCGCACGCACATGATTCCCATGCAATATCCAGACCAAACACACCACCCACATGCCTTATACAAACAAACAGTCCACATGCGCCACAACTTCCCACGCACATGATTCCCATGCATGATCCAGACCAAACACACCACCCACATGCCTTATACAAACAAACAGTCCACATGCCACCACTTTCCACGCACATGATTCCCATGCAATTTCCAGACCAAACACACGACCCACATGCCTTACACAAGCAAACAATCCACATGCGCCACCACTTCCCACGCACATGATTCCCATGCATTTCCGGACCAAACACACCACCCACATGCCTTACACAAACACAAAGACATAGTCCACATGCACCAACACTTCCCATGCACATGATTCCCATGCAATTTCCAGACCAAACACACCAACCCACATTCCTTATACAAACAAACAGTCCACAGGCGCCACCACTTCCCACGCACATGATTCCCATGCATGATCCAGACCAAGCACACCAAACCACATGCCTTACACAAGCAAACAATCCACATGCGCCACCACTTTCCACGCACATGATTCCTATGAAAGCTCCACACCAAGCACACCAACCAACATGCCCTTCACACAAAACACACAGTCCACATGCGCCACCACTTCCCATGCACATGATTCCCATGCAATTCCAGACCAAACAGACCACCCACAAGCCCTACACACAAACACAAACACACAGTCCACATGCGCCTCAACTTCCCACGCACTTGATTCCCATGCATGATCCAGACCAAGCACACCAAACCACATGCCCTACACATAAACACAAACGCACAGTCCACATGCGCCACCACTTCCCATGCACATGATTCCCATGCAATTTCCAGACCAAACTCACCACCCACATGCCTTACACAAACACAAACACACAGTCCACATGCGCCACCACTTCCCACGCACACGATTCCCATGCATGATCCAGACCAAGCACACCAAACCACATGCCCTACACACAAACACAAACACACAGTCCACATGCGCCACCACTTCCCACGCACATGATTCCCATGCAATTTCCAGACCAAACACACCACCCACATGCCTTATACAAACAAACAGTCCACATGCGCCACCACTTCCCACGCACATGATAAACATGCAATTTCCAGATCTAACACACCACCCACATGCCTTACACAAGCACACAATCCACATGTGCCACTACTTTCCACGCACATGATTCCTATGAAAGCTCCACACCAAGCACACAAACCCACATGCCCTAGACACAAACACACAGTCCACATGCGCCACCACTTCCCACGCACATGATTCCCATTCAATTTCCAGACCAAACACACCACCCACATGCCCTACACACAAACACACAGTCCACATGCGCCACCACTTCCCACGCACATGATTCCCATGCATGATCCAGACCAAGCACACCAAACCACATGCCCTACAAATAAACACAAACACACAGTCCACAGGCACCACCACTTCCCACGCACACGATTCCCATGCAATTCCAGACCAAACACACCACTTCCATGCCCTACACACAAACACAAACACACAGTCCACATGCGCCACCACTTCCCACGCACATGATTCCCATGCATGATCCAGATCAAGCACACCAAACCACATGCCCTACACATAAACACAAACACACAGTCCACATGCGCCACAACTTCCCACGCACATGATTCCCATGCAATTTCCAAACCAAACACACCACCCACATGCCCTACACACAAACACACAGTCCACATGCGCCACCACTTCCCACGCACATGATTCCAATGCATGATCCAGACCAAACACACCACCCACATGCCTTACACAAGCACACAATCCACATGCGCCACTACTTTCCACGCACATGATTCCCATGAAAGCTCCACACCAAGCACACCAACCAACATGCCCTACACACAAACACACAGTCCACATGCGCCACCACTTCCCACGCACATGATTCCCATGCAATTTCCAGACCAAACACACCACCCACATGCCTTACACACACACAAAGACATAGTCCACATGCACCAACACTTCCCACGCACATGATTCCCATGCATGATCCAGACCAAGCACACCAACTCACATGCCTTATACAAACACAGTCCACATGCGCCACCACTTCCCACGCACATGATTCCCATTCAATTTCCAGACCAAACACACCACCCACATGCCTTACACACACACAAAGACATAGTCCACATGCACCAACACTTCCCACGCACATGATTCCCATGCATGATCCAGACCAAGCACACCAACTCACATGCCTTATACAAACAAACAGTCCACAGGCGCCACCACTTCCCACGCACATGATTCCCATGCAATTTCCAGACCAAACACACCACCCACATGCCTTATACAAACGAACAGTCCACATGCGCCACCACTTCTCACGCACATGATTCCCATGCAATTTCCAGACCAAACACACGACCTGCATGCCTTACACAAGCAAACAATCCACATGAGCCACCACTTTACACGCACAAGATTCCTATGAAAGCTCCACACCAAGCACACCAACCCACATGCACTACACACAAACACAGTCCACATGCGCCACAACTCCCCAGGCATATGATTCCCATGCAATTTCCAAACCAAACACACGACCTACATGCCTTACACAAGCAAACAATCCACATGAGCCACCACTTTACACGCACAAGATTCCTATGAAAGCTCCACACCAAGCACACCAACCCACATGCCCTACACACAAACACACAGTCCACATGCGCCAGAACTTCCCAGGCACATGATTCGCATGCAATTTCCAGACCAAACACACCACCCACATGCCTTATACAAGCAAAAAGTCCACATGCCACCACTTCCCACGCACATGATTCCCATGCAATTTCCAGACCAAACACACGAACCACATGCCTTACACAAGCAAACAATCCACATGCGCCACCACTTCCCACGCACATGATTCCCATGCATTTCCGGACCAAACACACCACCCACATGCCTTACACACACACAAAGACATAGTCCACATGCACCAACACTTCCCATGCACATGATTCCCATGCAATTTCCAGACCAAACACACCAACCCACATTCCTTATACAAACAAACAGTCCACAGGCGCCACCACTTCCCACGCACATGATTCCCATGCAATTTCCAGACCAAACACACCACCCACATGCCTTATACAAACAAACAGTCCACATGCGCCACCACTTCTCACGCACATGATTCCCATACAATTTCCAGACCAAACACACGACCTACATGCCTTACACAAGCAAACAATCCACATGAGCCACCACTTTACACGCACAAGATTCCTATGAAAGCTCCACACCAAGCACACCAACCCACATGCCCTACATACAAACACACAGTCCACATGCGCCACAACTTCCCAGGCACATGATTCCCATGCAATTTCCAAACCAAACACACGACCTACATGCCTTACACAAGCAAACAATCCACATGAGCCACCACTTTACACGCACAAGATTCCTATGAAAGCTCCACACCAAGCACACCAACCCACATGCCCTACATACAAACACACAGTCCACATGCGCCACAACTTCCCAGGCACATGATTCCCATGCAATTTCCAAACCAAACACACGACCTACATGCCTTACACAAGCAAACAATCCACATGAGCCACCACTTTACACGCAAAAGATTCCTATGAAAGCTCCACACCAAGCACACCAACCCACATGCCCTACACACAAACACACAGTCCACATGCGCCACAACTTCCCAGGCACATGATTCCCATGCAATTTCCAGGCCAAACACACCACCCACATGCCTTATACAAACAAACAGTCCACATGCCACCACTTCCCACGCACATGATTCCCATGCAATTTCCAGACCAAACTCACCACCCACATGCCTTACACAAGCAAACAATCCACATGCGCCACCACTTCCCACGCACATGATTCCCATGCATTTCCGGACCAAACACACCACCCACATGCCTTAAACACACACAAAGACATAGTCAACATGCACCAACACTTCCCATGCACATGATTCCCATGCAATTTCCAGACCAAACACACCAACCCACATTCCTTATACAAACCAACAGTCCACAGGCGCCACCACTTCCCACGCACATGATTCCCATGCAATTCCAGACCAAACACACCACCCACATGCCCTACACATAAACACAAACGCACAGTCCACATGCGCCACCACTTCCCACGCACATGATTGCCATGCAATTTCCAGACAAAACTCACCACCCACATGCCTTACACAAACACAAACACACAGTCCACATGCGCCACCACTTCCCACGCACATGATTCCCATGCAATTCCAGACCAAACACACCACCCACATGCCCTACACATAAACACAAACGCACAGTCCACATGCGCCACCACTTCCCACGCACATGATTGCCATGCAATTTCCAGACAAAACTCACCACCCACATGCCTTACACAAACACAAACACACAGTCCACATTCACCACCACTTCCCACGCACATGATTCCCATGCATGATCCAGACCAAGCACACCAACCCACATGCCCTACACATAAACACAAACACACAGTCCACATGCGCCACCACTTCTCATGCACATGATTCCCATGCAATTTCCAGACCAAACTCACCACCCACATGCCTTACACAAACACAAACACACAGTCCACATGCGCCACCACTTCCCACGCACATGATTCCCATGCATGATCCAGACCAAGCACACCAAACCACATGCCCTACACACAAACACAAACACACAGTCCACATGCGCCACCACTTCCCACGCACATGATTCCCATGCAATTTCCAAACCAAACACACCACCCACATGCCTTACACACACACAAAGATGTAGTCCACATGCACCAACACTTCCCACGCACATGATTCCCATGCAATTTCCAGACCAAACACACCAACCCACATGCCCTACACACAAACACACAGTCCACATGCGCCACCACTTCCTAAGCACATGATTCCCATGCAATGCCAGACCAAACACACCACCCACATGCCCTACACATAAACACAAACGCACAGTCCACATGCGCCACCACTTCCCACGCACATGATTGCCATGCAATTTCCACAAAACTCACTCACGCCACATGCCTTACAACAAACACAACCCCAGTCCAACAATGCACCACCACTTCCCCCGCATCATATTCCTGCATGATCCAGACCATCACAACCAAACCACATGCTCTAACAAACCCTTAACAAAAACACACATCCACAATGCGCACCCACTTCCCACGCACTTGTTCCATGCAAGCTGCATCTCCAAACCCACCAACCCCCATGCCCTTACACACAACCAAGACCTCAGTTCCACATGCGCCACCCACTTCCCACGCACAGGATTCCCATGCAATTGCCATACCAACACACCGCACCCACATGCCTTTCCCAACACAAACACCAGTCCACATGCGCCACCGTACTTCCCACGCACCATGATTTCCCATGCTGACCACCAGACCAAGCACACCAACCTACCTGACTACACATCACACAAACCACGTCCCCTGCGCCACCACTTCCACGCACATGATTCCCGCAGCGGCTCCAGACCAAGCACACCACCCACATGCCTACCATAACCAGCAAACAAAAACACACAGGCTACATCTCGCTTCACCAGATGTCATGAATCCCATAAGACACTTGGGCGGGCTGGGCCCTCGAGGCTGAGAGACTCTGTCGCCTTCCAAGCAATACACCGTCCACCCATGCCACACAGGGATCAAAGTGTCTGCGGAATCTTGATTACCGATTCGAGATGGGATAGGTCATTTGAAGTTCATTCGCTCCTCGGACAACACCGGATAGGGCTAAGGGGGGCGGAAGGGATTGGTAAAAGAGGGAGGAGGGGAAGGATGGGTCGCAGGGTAGGAGGGCAAGAAAGGGTAGCAGCTTCCAAAGCGTGAACGTTGCATGCGATGATATAGGCACAGCGAACGGTGAGGGGGGCGTCGTAGAATAAAGCCGAGGACTACTCTTCATTCAATGGGCTCCCCCAGCGATTGTACCGCCCAGCAGTACGAAAGCGAACATTTGGGGCAGCTTGGCTCCAGAAGGCCCAAAGTCAAATAAGGAGCCAGGCCAAACCCATAGAACATGGAACGGTCGGAACCTCGCCGAGCACCAATTATTAGCAATCAGGTTCGGATGTCGTTGGCAACTCTCGCTGCACTTCAGGTAACACCCATGCCCTGTGCCCTACATACTCCATGCCCTTGAGCCTGGGAGAGGCTGCATGTGTTGGACTGCTGGTTGGATAGGAGCATCCAGCGGTCCCGCCCATGCATGCACCTACTATCTGGAATGCACGCACGCAAAACTAGATGTGCAGACACACACACTGTCACAGACACATACACACACGCACAGACACACACGCACACAATGACAGACATCCAACCCAATCCAGGCTGACCTTCTGGCCTTGAAGTCAAAGCATGGGGGTCAGCTGAAACTTAAGAGCGAGACAGGGGAAGAATCACCTTTCCCAGTCGTATTGACATTCATGGCGGACACTCCAGTGTCAGGCATTTGAATTTGAATTTGAATTTGGGGCAGTTGGAATTTAAGATAGGGAAAGGGAAAAAATCAACTCTCCCAGTCGTCTTGACATTCATGACTGTCTGGCACGCCAGTGTCAGGTAAGAACATGAGTCTGTCGACTAGCTAGCTACGGCCACCATGCATCATGACTGAAGGCAACATGTGTCTGTTGACTGGCTAGCTAAGGCCACCAGGTATCATTCCTGAAGGGAACATGTGTCTATATCATGCTAAACTGCAACCATTTCATGCGAGATTTGTACACTCTCTCTCTCATGGAAAAGTGTCCAGCTTCATATTACACGCATACTCATAGGTGGACACTGCTCCTTCCCTGTGCCGTGCAATCTACCTGCGCGGTGCTAACTCCCTGGATTCAACATCACTACCGGTATCTTTGCTGATAGTGAACATTTCCCGCCCCATCACTCTCTGCCAAGTTTAATACACCCTGTAACCACCCCGGCAGCACTGTCTCACCCTTTGCCACCTGTCCATCGTTATGAACAATTTATACTCTAAACATCTGAATCTGAACCAAGGTGATCCTTTCTCGCAATTGCAGGTACTCCTCCCACCGTAACTGCCGTCAGCCCCATCATCCAGCCCAAGCCCCTTCTCGGTGGTGACACTCTTACAATTGCGGGCGACTTGTTTGTCGATGGCGCTACTGTTAAGGTTGTTGATGCTAAACGATCACCTGCGTCGCCCCCTGTGACACCGGCAGGAGTGTATGCTGTCTACGTGACCAACCCTGGTACAGGCCGTAGCATCGCAACAACTGTTGTTGTCAAACATACAACTTATTGTGGTAAGTTGTTCCCTTACGAATAAGCATTTCCCCCAAAACTCCTGTTTTGTATTTCAGTCAAATATCAGCCCACGGCTGCTTACAGTGTTTCACCGGGATACTATTCAATATTTAATGGCATATGACTCCTTAAATAAACCAGCAGACTGTGTTGGGTGATTTAGAACACGGTGATAGAAACTGACGTATCCACTGATGAGTGCCAAGTGGGATGTGGTGGTACCTTCTTTCCTGATTGCTGATAAATTGCACCATGTTACAGTTTCCATGCATCTCCACCACTTCATCTCCACTTCGCCCACAACACCTGCTCATCCTGCTGCTGTCGTAACTCTGTAACATCACACTTTTTTAAATTACCCATTCACCTAAATCTAAACCCAGGTGATTCATTCCACAATTGCAGGAACTCCTCATGTCATGGGATCTGTCATACTCGTCACCTCGCTGGTGGCAACACTATCATGATCACGGGTCCTTGTTTGTCACTGGTACCACTGTCAGTGTAGGAAGCATAACTGGTACATCCACTGTCGTTGTTAGTGCCATCTCAATCACCTGCGTCGCCCCTCCTTAGTCAGCAGGAAGCTATGCTGTCGTAGTGACCAATCCTGATACAGGCTACAGGGCTGCAACAGATGGTTTGCTCACATATGCAGCACATTCGGGTGAGTTATATCCTTTGTGAATGAGCTTGTTCATGATTTTATGTCATTGTTTTGCGTCTAACTATCCTTTCCCACTGGCTGATGTACAACGCCCCCCCCCCCCCCCCCTCCTCCCCTCCCCCCTGCCATTCCTTCATGGTGGAGTGCCTAGGTGTTTTGTTCACTGTGGTATCCCGCTTCATTACACCCATGCAACTTTTAGCTCTTCTGCTTAGCTCCCACCCCCCACCCATACCATTATTTCACTCTACACTGCAACTGTCCACTGTCTAGTATCAAGCAAACTATACTTGTGAATTCAATTCAATAGTAAATTACAACGGATTCTGAAGTAAGGCGATAGTGCGCCGAATGCAGGAACTGAACCCACAGTAACAGGTTCCGTCATCATGCTGGAGATGAAGCTGATCAAGACACAAGATCTGCACTAGCTGGTGGTGATCACCTTACAGTGACGGGCACAGGGTTTACCAATGAAACAACCAAGATAACCATCAGAGGAACCCCCTGTTATGAATCCACGCCAGTTGTCAAGTTTACTGATGAGAAAGAAATCATCTGTTAAACTTCTGCCAAGCCAGCAGGAAGCTATGCACTTGTAGTGACGATCCCGACACAGGCTTTGGTACGGATATTATTGAGATAGCTTATCATTCGGGTGAGTTGCTTCCCAAGTCCTGACACCCTCACTCGTTTTGCAGCTGTTGTGCAACCTGCCACCCCACCTCATCCAGGCACCTGCTATTTTAAACCAAAACTCCTCAGCAGGGTCCTCCCTGCAATTGTGCATAAAATCTTCAGCAGGGTTCTGTACATGCCATTGAATTTATTGTATGTGTCAGGGACATTATGTATATTTCATCTTATCAAGGGTCAGGTGGCAGAAGTGGGATCCTATTATAGATGGGCCAGATTTCATCTCACACATAGGTACTACTATATTTCATCACACATGAGTACTGCTACATTTCATCATAATCCCCCTTGCATACCCCCCCCCCCCCCCCCCCCCCCCCCCCCCCTGCATAGCCTTCCTGTAAACTGCCTTACAAAATTCCTTATCATATAATTTTTACTCTGCACACTATCCTCTGCCACCCTTTACTCACTGCTTTTTCGTCAAACTACCACATGTCCTGCCACCCGTATGACATATTTTGATCTTTTCTACCCACATCTAATTCTCCACCCTTGTTATGTTACGCTGCAATCGCAGCCATTCCTAACGTGACAACTGGCACCCGTACCGACGTACCCCTTGCCTGCGGCAACAGTACTATTGTGGACACTGGCCTTGCTGCTGACTCTACTGTCAAAGTTGGAACCACTAGTTGTGGGTCTGTCATCATTACCAATGCTAGATCTGTCTCCTGCCTCGCCCCTGCCCTGACAGCAGTATACAGTGATTGTCACTTCTACTTCGACTGCTAGCAAAGAGGTAAGTTGACTCTCCCTTGTGTAGGAAAACTCCTGACACATCTTGTTGTTTGGTAGTTATGCTTCTTCCCTCTGGCTTAACTGGAACCTGCGCTGGTGTTACCAACATGATATATCTTGTTGTTTGGTAGTTATGCTTCTGTCCTCTGGCTTAAATGGAACCTGCGCTGGTGTTACCAACATGATATATCTTGTTGTTTGGTAGTTATGCTTCTGTCCTCTGGCTTAACTGGAACCTGCGCTGGTGTTATCAACATGATATATCTTGTTGTTTGGTAGTTATGCTTCTTCCCTCTGGCTTAACTGGAACCTGCGCTGGTGTGTTAACAAACATGATGATATCTGTGTTTGGTTGTGTTATTGTTGTCTCTGGATTAAACATGGGAACACTTAGATGGTGTACAAACATGTATATTTGTTGTTTGGTAGGTTATGCTTCGTCCTATGGTTAAAATGGGAAAACCAGCGCTGGTAGTATAAAAATGATAACTTGTGGTTGGGGGTTATGATTCTTTACAGTGGCTTAACTGCGAAACTGAGAT
>JACBWV010000610.1:150935279-150978208 GCA_013435795.1 Chlamydomonas sp. ICE-L | reverse complement strand
CAACCCATGCCCCCACGCACATGATTCCCATCTGCAAGCTCTAGAACAAACGCCACAACTCTCAATGTCCCTACACACACTCGCCACGACAAGTCCACCTGCTCCACCCCTTGACCCATGCACATGAGCCGGGGCAAGCTCAGACAAACATACCAACCCACATGGACACACACAACTACCCACGCAGCACACCCCACAGTCGCCAGCACCACCACTGCCCTCCGCCGCTAGGAGGGCAGGGCAGCAAGCGTCCAACCAAACCAAACACACCAACCCACCGGGCCCGACACAACACCACACGCACACACCCAACCGGCCACGGCGGCCCACGGGCCCACGCACGGAGGCCCAGGACGCGCCAGACCATAACACACCCCCAAGGCCCCCCCCCCCCACCCCCACACACACAGGACGCCCCCCCCCCCCCCCTCCCCCCCCCCCCCTCCCCCCCCCCCCACCCCACCCCCCCCCCCCCCCCCCCCCCCCCCCCCACCCCCCCCGCCACCAACTACCACCCCACCCCTACCCACCCCCCCCCCCCCCCCCCCCCCCCCCCCCCCCCCCCACACACACACACCCTAAATTCACAACAGCCCCCAAATCCCCCCCCCCTCCAAATTCACACACAACCCCCAATTCTCACATACCTCCCCCCTATAAAACATCTTCCCAAAACAAATATGTGTGTACTGCCTACCCCCGTCCCCACCACCAACCACCACCACCACACCACACCACCACACCACACACACACATAGCACCCTCACATACCCCCCACAACCCACATGCACTAAACACTCAACAACACTACATGTAGGAACGATCACGGCTGACTCCTGTCAACAGTGTGGCAGAGCAGCCTACTATCTGGGTACAGTCCCTAAAAAACAGTCTCTGGACAACTCCAGTAGCTTTTTGGATTTGCTTTACGGTTTAGCACTCCAGATCAGATGCTTCCAGCCTGGCTACATCTCGCTTCACCAGATGTCATGAATCCTATGAGACACCAGGGCGGGCTGGGTCCTCGAGTCTGAGAGGCTCTGTCGCCTCCAAGCAATGCACCGCTCACCCATGCTATCCAGGGATCAAAGTACCTGCGGAATCTTGATTACCGATTCGAGATGGGATCATACGCTCCTAGGACATCACCGGATATGGCTAAGGGGGACGGAAGGAGGAGGAAGAAGAGGGAGGAGGGGAAGGAGGAGTCGCAGGGTAGGAGGGGAAAAAAGGGCAGCAGCTTCCAAAGCGCGAAGGTTGCATGCGATGCAGTAGGCACAGCGAACGGTGAGAGGGGGGGGGGGGGGGGGGGGGGGGGGGGGGGGGGGGGGGAGGTAGAATAAAGCGGAGGATCACTCGGATCACTCTTCATTCAATTGGCTCCCCCACGCGCCCCCACGAGGATTGTACCGCCCTGGCGGAACATTTGGGGCAGCATGGCTCCACTGTAGGCCCAAAGTCAAATAACGGAGCCGGGCCAAACGCACAGAACAAGGAACGGTCCGAACCTCGCCGAGCACCAATTCTTACAATCAGCCCTACGCAGGGGCCCCTGGCTCGGGTGGTTTTTTGCTCGCAGACAACCGAAGAAGCAATGGCATTTGGAGGAAAGAGGACCTTTCTGCAGGGTAAGTTGAACCCTATGCGGTAAAATGCTGTTTTATAGCTGGCCTGTCTTCCTATATGCCCCCCCCCCCCCCCCCCCCCCCCCCCCCCCCCCCCCCCCCCACACACACACACACACACACATACACAAGCACACACAAACACACACACCGAGCAGGTGCAGTGCCTGTAAAAAGCTGTCCACTTTCCCTCCCAGACAGGGCCAATCATGCTAACCTGCAGCTACTTGATGTGCGATTCTGTACCATCTCCCTTACCTGCTTCTAGCTTCATAATTCACACATACACACAAACACAAGTGGTCCCTGCACCTTTTTGCAGCTATCTCCCTGGCTCCAACATCACTTCTTTGCTGATCGTCAACATTGTTTGCTCCATTACTTTCTGCCACTCTTCACACACCCTGTTACCACCCCTGCAGCACTGTCTCACCCTCTGCCATCCCCTCGATCTTGATTGACAGTTTGTGTAAGCTCAACACCTGAATCTGAACCAAGGTCTTGCTTTGCCGCAATTGCAGTTACTCCTCCAACCGTAACTGCCGTCAGCCCCATCGTCTAACCCAAGCACCTTCTCGGTGGTGACACACTTGCCATTACGGGCACCTTATTTGTCGATGGCGCCACTGTCAAGGTCGAAAAACGCCAACTGCGTGGCCACCTTTGTTAGTGCCACTTCCATTACCTGCGCCGCCCCTGTGATGCTAGTAGGAGCGGATGCTATCTTAGTGACCAATCTGGATACAGGCCGTAGCATTGCAACTGCTGTTTAGGTCAGATATGCCGCATATTTGGGTGAGTCGCACTCCCTTTGCAAAGCAACACTTCCCTTGTCGCCCACCTCTGTTTTTAGTCGGGCACCCCTGCCCTGCCATCCTGTCACCCTGACACACTGTCACACCCACTGCCACATCGGTAACCCTAAATTTGTCCCCTTGAGATGTACTTTGACAGTGTTTTAGGAATTATATCTTCAACCACCTAGATATTGGGGGGTGAGAGGTTAAGTCTTGCTGTTAACAGATTTCATATTAGTGTACAACTGCAGTGTATAACTGACAAGGGTGTGTGCCAAGTGGGATGAGGTGGTATTTTATTTCTGATGGTGAGATGTACTGCCTATTACACTGTACTCCTATTGTGCCAACCATCAAAGACCCTGCCAGTGTCACCCTTCACACTACTCCCTGTCACCCTGCCTCGATGTACCCACACTGCCTTAATAACCCCTGCTACCTTCACTCCTTGGTTGAAGTTTTGCACAATCGCAGGAACTCCTCCTACTGTGACATTCGTCCTGCCCGTCATCCAACCAAGCACCTTAATGGTGGGAACACCTTGTTTGTTGACGGTGCCACTGTCAGTGTTGGAGGCACAGCCTGTACTGGCATTGTTGTTTTTAGTGACACCACTATCACCTGCGTGGCCCCTGCCAAGTCAGCAGCTACTGTTGCTGTCGTTGTGACGAATCCTGATGCAAGCTACAGTGTCGAAACGACTGTTGTGGTCACATATGCTGCTGCACCAGGTGGGTTGCAAACCTTGCAAAAGAGCATGTACCTGACTTGATCTTTTTGTCTATTCCCATCACCCTTTTGTTTGTATCCCGTCCCTCACACCGTCAGCCCCCCCCCCCCCCCCCCCCCCCCCCCCCCCCCCCCACACACACACACACATCAGCAACCAACATGGTTTATAGGTCGTATGTTGGTACTCCAGACATTCCCGAATGATTTCTGCAATAAATGATGACACCTGCTTTGATAGGAATATAATATTAGGAAGAGTGACATGCGGGATGCAGGACTTCTTCCTGATTGCTTGATTGTTTTGTCTTTCATTACCCACATTGTTTTTCGTACTGTTCGAAGTCCTGTCAGTTTCAACTCCACAGCACCAGTGCCTGCCTGCCAACAGAGACGTAAAAGATGCATGCAATCCGACATGTTACCATGCCGTCCAGCAAAGGCCTGAGTCAAGAAGGGGGTAACAATATACTTGTGACTGTCCTTGTGAGGGGTTCAAATCGTTATTGTGCTTGTGCTTGTTCATTTTTGAATTCATGTGTTCATCATCTTGGTTCTTTGGCTTTGGCTTGTTTTTTTGTGATTGATCCTTGCAGACGACCGAGGAAGTTATGGCCTTTGGAGGAAAGAGGTCCTTACTGCATGGTAAGTTGGACCTTATGCGGAAAAGCTGGTTCCTAGCTAGAATGTCCTTGGTCTAGGCCTTCTCCCCCCACTCCCCCCCCCCCCCCCCCCCCCCCCCCCCCCCGTCAAAAAGGCATGCAGAATTGTTTGGAGACAGTCAGTGTCCCCACTGTCCCACCAATGTTATGGGCCCCTTCCTCCATTTTGAGTTTGTGGTTTTGATAATGCTTCTGATTGATTTGTAGGCAGTAAGTAAGATTCCCTCCACCACCCCATCACCCCCCATCGCCCTGCTATGTTGTAGGAGGTCTTGATTTAGTTTACTTTAGTTTTGTATTTTCCCTTATTAATTCACAAGCAAATTCTGCCTCCCTCTGCAGACAGAATTATATCCTGCAGATCTCCATCATCCAGTTTCATGATGCACACATACTCACACATGCATGTGGTCCATGCTCCTTTGCAGCAATTCACTGCACAGGTATCCACTGCACTGTTCTTTTCGCTTGGCAGAGCAGATAATCAATCTTTTACGCCTTATTTTATACCTCAGCCACACACCGGCATATCCAATCACCACCCTAGCAACACTGCATCGTTTCCAACTTGATGTACAAACTTATGTGGTACATTTAACCTGAAGTTGAATCGCTGTCACACTATTGCAGTGGTTCCTTCTACAGTAATCAAGGTCAGCCCCATCGTCCAACCCATGCACCTTCTTGGTGTCGACACTCTGACTATTACTGGCACTCTGTTTGCCACTGGGGCCACTATCTTGTTTAATTTACATTACACCTCGAAGCGATTGTATCACACTGCCCCTACTCCAGTTATCTTCAGTTATATGTTGAACGTCCAGTTATCAACATTGTACAATAACAACAACATCAACAACAACATATATAGCTGCACCACAAGTCTGAAATTATGAATTCCCTAATTGCAGGAACTCCTCCTACTGCAACAGCTGTCACCCCCGTCAATCAAACCAAGTTCCTAGCTGGTGGTGATGTCCTCACCATCACAGGCACCCTATTTGCCGCGACCAGCACAATCAGCATCGGTGGCACAAGCTGTTACGCTGCAGGTGGCACCTCCGTTACCTTCACTAGTGCCATCTCCATCTCATGTGTCGCCCCTGCAAAGCATGGATGAAGCTACGCTGTCTTAGTGACCAATATTGACACTGGGTATAGCATGGCTGGAAATGTTGTGGTCACATATCAATCTGGTGAGTCACTCTCAATAGTCGAGGTACCCTGACACCACTCCTTGTCTAGTTAAAACCAAACTTTTATTTACCATTGTGACTCCCCTCCCCTTCCTGCCACCCTCCCTTTCCTCACCTTCCTTTCCTGCCACCTTTGTCACCCTCGTTGCGACTCCCCTCCCTTGCCTGCCACCCTCTCCCCCCTGTCACTCTTCAAATCAAGTCAGAATCCCATCCCCCAAAATATGAGGAAGAGCTGAACCCTAAACCTCTCGTCAAAAGAAGCAATTTATATAAGAGAGATAGGTTTCTCATACCTACTCTGATACCTCAGAACAACACTTCACGCCTCTGTCACTCGGCACTGTCATTCTGCCATCCCCTGTAAATTTGACTCTTTTTTGCAATTGTCTATGCAACACCTAAACTTTTCTTCATTCTCACGTTTTCAGCAACACCTCCAACTTCAACGCTTGTCAGCCCCACTACCCAGCTACCTGCTGGTGGTAACCCTCTCACCATTACTGGCACTGCGTTTGTGGGATCTACTGCCACCGTTGGAGGCACTGATTGTCCCATCGTCACCGTTGCTGCCACCTCCATCACTTGCAAATCCCCTGCTATGGATGGTGGAATCTATGCTGTTGTGGTGACCAATGCCGATTCAGGCTTCAGCGAGGCAATGAATGTTGTGGTCACATATCAATCGGGTGAGTTATAATTTCTAGAAAGTAAATGCAGTCCCTTTACACCCCACTTTGTATCCCCCCCCCATTCAGATTGATGAAGGTGTTGCTTGCCCCTTGCCATCAACAGCAATATGAATTGAGAATTTTGTTAGGCCATACTTGCTGAAGGTCCTCCCTAAACTGCTGAACTAACTCACCCATTGAACCCACTGAACCTAATGAACCTGCTGAACCCTCTTTGCAGTCGCAGCGACGCCTCCTGTCGTGACTGCTGTTACCCCCATCAACCAGACCAAGCTCCTTGCCGGTGGTGACATCCTTACCATCACGGGTACTTTGTTTGTCTGGGGCTCTGGTTTATCTGTCATGATTGGCAGCATGCCCTGCACAAACCGTGACCAATATTAGTGCCACCACCATCATGTGCTTTGCCCCTGCAATGATGGAAGAAGGGAACTATTCCGTGAAAGTGACCAACCCTGATACAGGCTTCAGCATCGTAGAGGATGTCATTGTTCAGTATACATCATATAATGGTAAGTTGTCACTTGTAAAGGAGTCTCCATCTTATGTGCATCATCCTTGCTGCCACTGACCATGGCCCCCTTTGGGAGCTTGGTGGTGAAGACAAGACTTACTGTATACTGCACCTATATCTACAGTCTTTCTCCCAGTTACGGCCCCAGCCATTAGTTATCGTGAATGTCACACCACTGTCTAAGTCTGACCACTGGTAATTGTTTTGACACCTGCAGGAACTTCCCCTACCGTTTCAGCTGCGAGCCCCATCATCCAACCCAAATACGTACTTGGTGGTGACAAACTTACCATCAAGGGAACCTTCTTTGCTGCGGGAGCCACTGTCAGTGTTAGAGGCACCACTTGTCCCAATGTCAGTGACACTTCCATCACCTGCATCGCTCCTGCCAAGCCGGAAGGAAGCTATGCTGTTGTAGTGACTAATTTGGATACAGGTGTCTCAACAAGTGTGAAGGTCATCTATGCAGAGTACACAGGTGACTTGCTATACTTGCAAACTCCTGGATCTAGTTGCTTTCTGTCTTGTCTGCTAACACATTTCAAATTTAAACAACCTGCATCACACTACATAGTACTGACATTCACTCCCCCTGTTTCTTATCCCAGACAAGAACAGTAACTCGATCTGTGCCCGCCTTATCCTTTGCAGGAATTCCCTCTGTCATAACAGCAGTCAGCCCCATCATCCAAACCAAGTTCCTTGCTGGAGGCGACAACCTTACCATCACAGGCTCATTGTTTGCTGCTGGCGCCACTGTCATGATTGGAGAGACTGCATGCACCAATATGATCTTTGTTAGTGCCACCACACTCTACTGCATCGCCCCTGCTAAGCCAGCAGGAGGCCATGCTGTCGTAGTGACCAATACCGATACAGGCTTCAACATGGCAATGACTGTTGTGGTCACATATGTACCGTAAATTGTATGATTTGTTGTTGATGATAATATATTGGACCAATCAATAACAAGATGTCATTCGGGTTGTATGCAAGTGTGCAACCCCTCCCTGTCCTTAGTTGATGGTGGTGTACTTATTAGTTTTTGTGATTAGATTAAACGCTAAAAAAGTATATGTTTTGCCACAATTGCAGAGAACCCTCCTACTGTGACATCTGCCAGCCCCATCATCCAAGCCAACAACCTTTCCGGCGGCGTAAGGCAGGGGCAGCTTACTATTACGGGTACCAGGTTCGTCATGAACGCCACAGTGTGCGTTGGAGGCACTGCGTGCAACAACGTCATCTTTGTCAGTGCCACCTCCCTCAACTGCATCGCCCCTGCCAAGTCTGGAGGAATCTACCCTATTGTAGTTATCAACCCTGACTCAGGCTTCAGCGTTGCAACACATGTTGTGGTCAAATATAACACTGGTAAGTGTCTCCTTGCAGAATGCCAACCTGCTTGCTTGAGGTGTATGATTATCTTGATGATTGCCCCCCCCCAATCATGTCATTTTGTATTTTTACAACGGGAGTGAAAACAAATGTTTCCTGTCCAATTTGAGGACTGTCCCCCCCAGGGCCCCCACACCACAACCACCCATGAACCAGGCACAGTATCACCAGAAAACTAGATCCACACAACCTTTATTATTCCAATCTGAAACCTTGTGATGTATTGTAATTGTAGGATCTCCTCCTACTGTAACTTCCGTCAGCCCCACCACCCAAGCCTACAACCTTCTAGGCGGCGACAAACTTACCATTACGCGTACCTTGTTTGCCATGGGCGCCACTGTCAGCATTAGAGGCACTGTCTGTATCTCTGTCATCGTTGATAATTCGACATCCCTCGCCTGCGTCGCCCCTGGTAAGTCAGCTGGAAGCTATGCTGTTGTAGTGACCAACAACGGATTCAGTACTGCAGAAATGTTGTTGTCACCTATGCATCTGGTGAGTTGCTCTCCTCCATAGCCACACCCTTCTAACTGGATTTACAAATGTAGGAAATGAATAAGTCACAGGTGCTTGCTTTCTAGTTATCACATCTGTTTACTGGATAGTTAGATAATAACTGTTTGTGACTAGCTGGTCAGCTGGTGGTCAATCCTGTTCCCCCTTCCTGCGCATCCCTGCCCATCTGACTTCCCTGCTCTTGCTTTTCCATGTTCATCGAGCTTCATCGGCCAAACATTTGTGCAGCTGCAGCAGAACGCCACCTTGACACTGTCAAAGGAGGCCTGCATCTCTGCTCAAGGTGCCAAGCCTGCCTTTGTCTCTTCCTTCCATTTGGAAACTGCTGAGGCCTAGAACTCTGTCAACCCCACACATTTGATCAAGGATGGTGACGTTGCAGTACTCATCAACAACATACTATTTGCATGTGGCTCTGCCAGACACCGCCGCAATTTGTTGCAATCTGCCCCTTCCATCGTCGCTGTGCCCTCAACGCTCAGTGTAGTTATGAGTCCTGAGGATGCCATCTCTACTACAGCCGGATTCACAGCTGCAGCCTCTTCAGCTTACACCACATCGCAGTTTGCCACAGACTACGCTGTTTATGGAGCAGCTGTGACCGTCGCTGCACCCACTCAAGTGACATATGCCTATCCTCCTTCTCCTGGTACCTCACTCTCTCCTGGTTCAAACCTGCTCAACAGTTTGATGTCATTTGAGTTCATGGGCGTTGATTTTGATGCCTTCAAGGCTAACACATCATTGGTGGCAGTCTTCGAATTCAATCTTGCCGTTGTGTTGAGCGCTGCAACTGGAGGAATGTGTTGGAATTAAGGTCTGGCTCTGTCATTGCGCCCACCAATGTTACGTACACTTTTGGCACAACAGCGGATCAGGTGGCAGCCTATGAGAAAATTATGTTAGAGAACCCTGGTTCAATCTTAACTAAGGAATTCCTTGCTTTGTATGGATTCTCCAGTGTTATAGCACTCCGTACAGGAGACTCAGGCAGTGACAGCAAAGCGCTGGCCCTGGGACTTGGACTTGGTCTTGCACTGGGAATCCCTCTCCTCCTCCTGATTGGGTTCTTACTGTACCGCAGAAGGACAGGACAGGTCATTCACCCTAAGGAGGGCACAGCTAATTCTGCCTAAGTCTCCTTAGCCTACCATGACAACTCTAGCCAAGTTTAGATGCATCCAAATATGATTTGCAATCGTTTATATACCTGTGCTGAGTATTCTGTCTGAGCTGATTTCCCATTTCCAGCCTGTTATGGGACTTTTAGTATTAAACCAATAGGGCCACTGTGCATCCAGAGGAAAGACCTCCCCCTGGCTTAAACAACAAATGAGAAGCATTGTTAGGATCAACTGCGACCTGCCTTCCTAGCCTACCATTACAGCTGTAGCCAGGTTCAGATGCATGCAGATTTGATTTTCAATTGTTTATAGACCTGAGCTCAGTATTCTGTCTCGGAGACGGGAGCTTAGTTTCCATGCCGCATGCTGTCATGGGAGTATTCCTGATTATTATTCACCCCTCTAGGGTGAGACTGATTCGAGGATTGGCAGCAGTTTTCAGTAGAGTTCACGTCTAGAACAAGCACATATAAAAGCTGGCACCTCTGCCTTAGCATTGTGGATAGTTGATTAGGCTATTGAACGAATAGTGCCACGGGAAAGACCTCTCCCTGGCGTACAGAACAAATGAGAAGCATTGGTAGAACAAACATTGACCTGAAAGTTTGGTATTTTATTGATTGATCACCCTCCTGGAGCTATCCGTATTCCTGGCCATATTGTTTACCCCTTTTCTGCAATTGCTGGGTTGAAATGACTAAAATACATGTAATCAATTATTCATAATCTGGCCTGAATCCTGTTTTCTGGTATGAGCTGTGCCTGTGACTTCATTTTTAATAATAATTAATAAAGTTTCGGCCCAGTCCAGACGTGAACGGTACATCCTGTCCTCCTGAACGGTTTTTGTCCAGCGGCAGGTGGCGTAGCTTGCCCCTGCCCCCGCTCCGGGCCCCGCCTTCGCCCCTGCCTCCGCCCGGTGGCCCCCGCCCCTGCCCCACGCACAGTCCTGAGGTGGGGTCCGTGGGGTAATTATAGCATAAGTGCCTTAGGGGATTGTTTCGTCAATTGTGATGCTTACATGTTTCACCTCGATTTTTTGACGACAATTCTGCTCCCAAACCTATGTAAACGCACATGTTTAAATGGTTCAAATTTGAAATGTTAGCTCAAAACACCCTTAAATCAAATTGTTAACCGTTAATTGTAGCTATTTGGCCCAACCTTAGCTCCTTTTCGTGAATTGCAATGCTCATATGGGCTCTAGTGAGAATTTGTCCGGTAAAAATAAGTCTTGTAATTCATATTATTCATACTGCAAGGAGTACGAAGCAAAATACGCTCGTGCTGTGTTGGACTTTTTAAGAGTGATCAAATTTTGCTGCGGTGGTGTGTGGGGGAGGAAGAGGGTGGGGGGCAGGTTCTCCATCACAGTGCATGATAGCGACGGGGAGTGTAGCCAGTGTGTGTGTGGGTTGTGAGGGTGGTGGGCAGGTTCTCCATCACAGTGCAGGATAGCGACGGGGAGTCTACCCAGTGTATGTGTGGAATGTGAGGGTGGTGGTGGGGGTGTGTTCAGGGGAGAGGGTGGGGGGCAGGTCCTCCATCACAGTGCAGGATAGCGACCGGGAACGTAGCCAGTGTGTGTGTGGGTTGTGAGGGTGGTGGTGGTGTGTGTGGGGGGGCAGAGGGTGGTAGGCAGGTTCTCCATCACAGTGCAGAATAACGATGGGGAATCTAGCCAGTGTGTGTGGGCTGTGAGGGTGGTGGTGGTGGTGTGTGTGGGGGGGGGAGGGTTGGTGGCAGGTTCTCCATCACAGTGCAGGATAGCGACCGGGAGTCTAGCCAGTGTGTGTGTGGTATGTGAGGATGGTGGTGGTGGTGTTGGTGGTTGTGTGTGTGTGGGGGGGGGAAGGTGTGGTTGGCAGGTTCTCCATCACAGTGCAGAATAACGATGGGGAGTCTATCCAGTGTGTGTGTGGGTTGTGAGGGTGGTGGTTGTGTGTGGGGGTGGGAGAGGGTGGGGGGCAGGTTGCCAGGTTCCCAATCACAGTGCAGGATAGTGACCGGGAGTCTAGCCAGTGTGTGTGTGGGTTGTGAGGGTGGTAGTGGTGTGTGTGGGGGACATGGTGGTGGGCAGGTTCTCCATCACAGTGCAGGATAGCGTCGGAGAATCTAGCTAGCGTGTGTGTGGGTTGTGAGGGTGGTGGTGGTGTGGGGGGGGGGCTGAGGGTGGGTGGCAGGTTCTCCATCACAGTGCAGGATAACGACAGGGGTCTAGCCAGTGTGTGTGTGGGTAGTGAGGATGGTGGTGTTGGTGGAGGTGTGTGTGGTGGGGGAAGGGTGGATGGCAGGTTCTCAATCACAGTGCAGGATAGCGACCGGGTGTCTAGCCAGTGTGTGTGTGGGTTGTGGTGGTGGTGGTGGTGGTGTGTGTGGGGGAGATAAGGTGGGGGGCAGGTTCTCCATCACAGTGCAGGATAGCGACGGGGAGTCTAGCCAGTGTGTGGGGGGGTTGTGAGGGTGGTGGTGTATGTGTGGGGAAGAGGGTGGGGGGCAGGTAAACACCTTCTGGGTGGAGATCTCCTTACCATTACGGGCACTTTATTCAATGACGATGATGTCCCTGAGGGCGCTGCTACTGTCAGTGTTGGAGATGTGACCTGTACGGATGTCACCGTCATAAGTGCTTCTTCAATCACCTCTGTCGCCCTGCCATGTCAGCAACAGGAGACACAGCTATTGTTGTGACCATTCCTGATACAGGCTATAGCACTGCAACTGCGGTTGTGGTCAAATATGCAGCATCTCCTGGTGAGTAGCTGTCTTGTGTGTGAGCGGTTCTCCTGCAATCCTGTACAACTTGTTTCTTGAAAATTGTCTAGATATGTTTAATCATGTATTTTTGAATAATTCAGTTGTCTGCCCTAAACTTTGTGCACCCTTCCAGCCTGTTTCCCATAAATTTTACTTTGCTGCCTGTTGCTTACACACACATTCCGTTTCTTAAACAATCTACCACTTTGCCGCATTGCAGCATCTCCTCCTACCGTAACAGCCGTTTCTCCTATTGCCCAAGCCAATAACTTTGCCGGCGGCACCACCATTACCATTACAGGCACCAATTTTATTGCCGCCCCTGCTGTCAGCATTGGAGGCGACGCCTGTATCTCCGTCAACGTCGTCAGTGCTATCCATCACTTGCCAAGCTCCTGCTATGCTAAGTCGGGAGGTATCCATGCTGTCGTAGTGACCAACCCAGATACAGGCCACAGCGTGGCAACAGATGTTGTTGTCACTTATCAATCAGGTGCGTTATACTGCTCCTACTGTCTAGTTGCGTTTTCAGATGTGCACTTGACTAAAGTTTGTTATTCAACATGGTGGAAAGATTTGTTGGTTGACTTGTCAATCATGTGATCCTACTTCACTTACCCAGCATTTGCCCAGCATGTTTTTCCATTGGCATACAACAAATTACATACTGTAATACACGATGTTTGGTCTACAATCTGAATAATATCAGACTAATAAGGTAGGGGCGCAAGCCCGACCAGTCCTACGTGCAACACAATTGATGAAGTCAGAAGTGGATGGGAGTGGATGATATGGATTCCCTACACATTCAGAATCACAGTGCAGCTTCTCTCATCCAATTCTGTCAATTTTCATTTTGGGAAAAGGCTTGGCTCGATACCATTAAGGTAGGGGCGCAAGCCCGACCAGTCCAACATGCAACACAATTGATGAAGTCAGATATGGATGGGAGTGGATGGTATAGTTTCCTACGCAGTCAGAATCACAGTGCAGCTTCTCTCATCCAATTCTGCCAATTTTCATTTTGGGGAAAGGCTAGGCTTGATGCCATTGAGGTAGGGGCGCAATCCCGACCAGTCCTACGTGCAAAAACAATTGAGGAAGTCAGAAGTGGATGGGAGTGGGTGGTATGGATTCCCTACACATTCAGAATCACAATGCAGCTTCTCTCATCCAATTCTGCCAATTTTCATTTTGGGGAAAGGCTAGGCTTGATGCCATTAAGGTAGGGGCGCAAGCCAGACCAGTCCAACATGCAACACAATTGATGAAGTCAGAAGTGGATGGGAGTGGGTGGTATGGATTCCCTACACATTCAGAATCACAGTGCAGCTTATATCGTCCTATTCAGTTGGCTGGAAGACTCTCTCCGGCCTGCAGACGGCCTTGACTGCTGTGTACCACTGGAGGGAGGCTATCTCGTTTAGGGGCAGCCGGAGAAGTCCACAATAGTCTCACGAAGCTTGAACGGGCCACTTGCCACTGGAGGGAGGCGACCTATAACGCCGCTTATAATAATTGCATTTGGCATCTTCATTGGGAATCTGCATAGAAATAAAGAAGGCCAAATCGGCATGTCTTCGAACTGCGAAATAAACAGCCTAAGGTGCGTTCTGCCTTCGAGAAAGATATACGCTTCTTAGATGCAACGACCCAAGGGGTACGAACAGGCGCTTTCTCGAATAAGGGCCTCGAATCGCAGGTTCGCTGAATCGCAGGTTCAAAGGAGTGACCGACGTGCCAGCTCATCGGTCGTGCACCGCCACCTCATCACATTGATTTGCCGGCTCAAAAGGTTGTACAGCGCCACCCCATCGCATATCTGTGGCGACTGCGCATGCTAGTTCCAGGCGCAGGCGCTTGGAAGCGGGCAGCCTGGGGCAAGATACTCGCAACCTCTGAATTTCGGAAAATTTATGCCCAATGATGCGAAAAGCTTCCTCTCTTTCTTTTACAATGCTGCACATTCGTCTGTCTCTTAGCGGGCCTCCAATTATCCAACCTCGTACACAGCGGGCCCCATCAAAATGTTGATAGCCCTCATGGTATCCCTAACCGAGTGGGTTACAGGATGGTGCGCTGTCAGCAGAAACGCGCCGCAATTGTTGTTGAAGCAGGAAGCGCTTGGGGATAGGATAGTTGTCCTGCTCACTGGGCTGTCCGAGCGCAACAAGACGGAGCCGGTGTGAAAATCTTACCTGCGCGCCTTGTTAGGGCGCACGTACTATCTTCCGGCTTCTTTTCTGCCTGCCCCCGATTAAGTCTGCTCCTGCTTCTGTCCATGTCCCGGCTTCTGTCTCTGCCTCACTCTTGACCAGTGGATAATACAGTTCTCCACATACTCAGATCGTGCAGAATACCATGGCGTTGACCTGACAAACAAGATGGGAAGGATCTGTCCCCCTCTTGTCCACACACACACACTTCAGCACTCACACACTTCAGTACACACACACACCACACACACACATACACACGCAAACACTCGCACACACAAACACACACGTCCACACACACACACACACACACACACATACATACACACACACACACACACACACACACACACACACACACATACATACACACGCACACACACACACACAAGCTCACACACACAAACACACACACACGTACACATACATACACACACACTCACACCTACACACATGCACGCAAACACGCACACTTACACGCACGCACAAACACACACACAATCACACACACGTACAAACACATGCTAGCACAAGTACACACACACACATAGACACGCACACAGACACACACGCACACAGACACACACAGACACACACACGCACACACACACACACACGGACACACACGCACACATGCACTCAGACAGACGCAGCAGCAAGTCCTCCAGGGACAGCAGCAGCAAGTCCTCCAGGGACAGCAGCAGCAAGTCCTCCAGGCACAGCAGCAGCAAGTCCTCCAGGGACAGCAGCAGCAAGTCCTCCAGGGACAGCAGCAGCAAGTCCTCCAAGGACAGCAGCAGCAAGACCTCCAAGGACGGCAGCAGCAAGTCCTCCAGGGACAGCAGCAGCAAGTCCTCCACGGACAGCAGCAGCAAGACCTCCAGGGACAGCTACAACATAGCCATCTAGGACAGCAACAGCAAGTCCGCCAGAGACGGCAGCAGCAAGTCCTCCAGGGACGGCAGCAGCAAGTCCTCCAGGGACGGTAGCAGCAAGTCCTCCGGGGACGGCAGCAGCAAGACCTACAGGGACAGCAGCAGCAAGTCCTACAGGGAAAGCAGCAGCAAGTCCTACAGGGACAGCTACAGCATAGCCAGCTAGGACAGCAACAGCAAGTCCTCCAGGGACAGCAACAGCAGGGCCTGTCAGGACAGCTCCACCATGGCCTGTCAGGACAGCTACAGCAGGGCATGTCTGACAAGCAATACCAGGGCATCCTCTCCCATCTATCTAGCATTGTTGGCATTATTGTCGATTTGGATGCAGTGAGAAGAGCTGATGATTTGGAAAGCAGGTATTTGTTGCACGACGAGAATGGGAGGCGAGCCCAGCAGCTTGATGCAAGGTTTTCACTGCTGGAGGGGCTTGTGTCAGACAGCAGGGTTGGGCAAGACGCTGCTGGAACAAGTTTGAAGAGGAAGCATGGGTGTGCGTATCCACCCGGGAGCAAACCATCTTGTGTGGAAAAGAGGCAAGCATATGCCCGCACACTGAGCAGCCGTGCTTACACACAGATAACATCAGCAGACTCCTCTCCACAAGCATCTATGCCAAGTGAGAGCCACAATGGACATGAGGCCTGCCCGTCAGATCGCCTGATCATCCGGAAGGAGCATGGCAAACACAAGCCTTTGGACGAGATTGCGTTGCCTTTCACTATGCCCCTTGGATGGATCATTCCCAATACCAACAGGGGCGAGTCAGCAGATGTGTGGACATCATGGTGTGGGAGGCAAATAGGTGAGGTTTGGGATTCTTATAAATTATGAGACATATTCCTCGTATTCTTTCTTATACAATTTTTATTATTCATAATTTCATGTGATCATACAACATTCATCATAACGCTTGGATGGTACATTGCTCCTGGCTCAGGGACAACTCACTCAAGATAAATTGCTTCTTGATCATTGATACTCACTTCTTATTTTTCTCTGCGACGTACAGGTGAGGCCAGCTTGGACAATGTACTGACGGACTGGGACAATGGTTTGTGGAACAAAAACGGTGCACCTCTTGCTCCCCTTAGGATATTGGAGCACTCCATATTGCGCTCATTTGTGTGGCGTTGGGGAGGGGATGGCAATAAGATGAGAAATCTGATGTATTGGAAGGTACTGGTGTACGCATTGCATTGTCGGGTTACCGGGGGACCTCGTTCGCAATCAGATGTGGACGGGGACGTGCAGCATGCACCTATGGATCTACAGGCAGCCAAGGAAGACTTGGGCAGGGTACAGAGGGACATTGGACCTGAGACTGGTCTCAGCGGATTGTCAAGAGGTCTACTTGAAGGACGTCAAACACGGGGTGTGGAGAAGGAGTTCTCTCCGGATGTCTACGAGAAGAGGATGCCAAAGGACAGCCTGTCCCTGATCACAAGCTCAGAATGGGCAACTAGCCTGTAGGGTGGTGTTAGGGGGGAACATGCATGAATGTGTACAGGCTGTCTTGCAATGCTATGACTGAGAGCGTGTGTGTGGTGCGTGGACTGGAGGGAGTGGTGGGTGTGTTGTGGTGGTGGTGATGGTGGTGGTGGTGTGTGTGTGTGGGGGGGGGGGGGGTCCAACTCATTTCAGCTTCTGTGAGAACTACAACGTTGAAAGGGTTTGGCTGAATAGTAGGGAAGGTGACAGGTGGGAGGGAGGAAGGAGGTAGGTGGTATGACAGAAGCAGAATGGAGGCATGTGGGATGAGGGAGGCAGGTGGGAGGTAGGTGGGTGGCAGGTGGGAGGTGGGATGAGGGAGGCAGGTGGGAGACAGGTGGGAAACAGGTGGGATGTGGGAGGCAGGTGGGAGGCAGGTGGAAGGTTCCCAGGTGGGAGGCAGGTGGGAGGCAGGTGGGAGGACGGAAGCAGATTGGAGGCAGGTGGGATGAGGGAGGCAGGTGGGATATGGGAGGCAGGTGGAAGGTGGGAGGTAGGTGGGATGAGGGAGGCAGGTGGGAGGCAGGAGGCAAGTGGGAGGCAGGAGGCAGGTGGGAAACAGGTGGGATGTGGGAGGCAGGTGGGAGGCAGGTGGAAGGTTCCCAGGTGGGAGGACGGAAGCAGATTGGAGGCAGGTGGGATGAGGGAGGCAGGTGGGATATGGGAGGCAGGTGGAAGGTAGGTGGGATGAGGGAGGCAGGTGGGAGCCTGGAGGCTGGTGGGAACCATGTTGGGCTGTGGGAGCAGGTAGGATGTGGAGGCGTTTGGTATGCAGGAGGAGGGTGGGATGGTTGGCGGCAGGTATGATGTGGATGGGGGTGGGAGGCGGTAGACGGTGGGAGGCAGTAGGATGTGGGAGAGGGTGGGAGGCAGGTGAAGGGGGTCAGGCAGGTAGGATCGTGGAGGCGTTTGAGCATGAGTAGGTGGATTTTTGGAGGCAGTGGAAGGTGTAGGTCAGGTAGGATGTGAGAGGTGGTTGGAGGCAGGTGAAGGTGGGAGGGCGCGTGTAGGATGTGGAGGAGGGTGGAGGCAGGTGAAGGTGGAGCAGGTAGGATTGGGGAGGAGGTGAGAGGCTGTAGAATGTTGAGGGGGGTGGTAGGCAGGTAGGATTTGGGAGGAGGGTGGATGCAGGTGTTAATTTGGGGAGGCAGGTTGATGTGGGGGAGGGTGGGAGGCAGGTGGGAAGCTGGTAGATGTGGGAGAAAGGGTGAGAAAGTGCAGGTAGGATGTGGGAGGAGGGTGGGAGGAGGGTGGAAGGTGGGAGGCAGGTAGGATGTGGGAGTTCGGTGGGAGGCAAGTAGGATGTGGGAGGAGGATGGGAGGCAGGTGGAAGGTGGGAGGCAGGTAGGATGTGGGAGGAGGGTGGGATGCAAGTGGAAGGTGGGAGGCAGGTAGAAGGTGGGAGGCATGCAGGATGTGGGAGGAGGGTGGGAGGCAGGTGTAAGGTGGGAGGCAGGTAGGATGTGGGAGGAGGGTGGGAGGCAGGTAAGATGTGGGAGGAGGGTGGGAGGCAGGTAGGATGTGGGAGGAGGGTGCGAGGCATGTGGAAGGTGGGAGGCAGGGAGGATGTGGAAGGAGGGTGGGAGGCAGTTGGAAGGTGGGAGGCAGGTAGGATGTGGGAGGAGGGTGGGAGGCAGGAGGAGGGTGGGATGTGGGAGGCAGGTGGAAGGTGGGAGGCAGGTAGGATGTGGGAGGCAGTTGGGATGCAGGAGGAGGGTGGAAAGCAGGTGAAGGTGGTAGGCAGGTATGTATTGGTGGAGGAGGATGGGAGGCGTTGGAATGTGTTAGGCAGGTAGGAGTGGAGTGGGTGGGAGGGAGGATGAGGGTGGGATATGGGAAGCATGTGGAGATGTTGGAGGTAGGTGGAAGGTTTGAGCAGTAGAAGCGTGGGAGGCATTAGATGTTGGAGTAGGTTGGATGGGAGGAGAGGGTGGGTATTGGACGCATTGGAGTTTGGAGGTAGTGAGGTGGAGCAGGAAGGTGGGAGGCAGGAGGAAGATGTGGGAGCAGGTGGAAGGTGGGTAGCAGTTGAAAGGTGGGGCAGGTGGAAAGTGGGAGTTGCATGTTTAAGTGGAGGCAGTGGAGGTGGGAGGCAGGTAGGATTAGTGGGAGGCATTTGGATGCAGGAGGAGGTTGGGTTGGGGAGCAGTGGAAGTTGAGGCAAGTAGGTTTTGGGATGCGGTGGGTAGGAGGTTGGAGCAGGTGTGAAGGTGGGAGATGTAGAGGTGGGCAGGTAGAAGGTGGGAGGCAGGTGGAAGGTGGGAGGCAGGTGGAAGGTGGGAAGAAGGTGGGAGGAAGGTGGAAGGTGGTATGTTGGAGGGTGGGAGGCAGGTGGAAGGTGGTAGGCAGGTGGGAGGGAGGTGGCAGGTGGGATGCTATACCCACGGAAGCAAGGGACCAATAAAAAATATCGGACAGTTTAAAGACTTGTCTCTCGATCAGTGCACATGACTCTCAGCCTCAAGGTTGGTCACTGAAGGCTCGTGTTAATTTAAGTTTGTTGACATAGTTTGTAACACCCGATCAGATGAGAATTTAGTTAATACAGGTTTTTCCAGCCGACACTGGGCTGATCATAGTCCTCCAATTAGAAGTCCCCCCGTGATAAAAAAAAGCAAACCTCCGTTACTATCACACGAATAAGGGACCACTATAAAAATACCAGAGAGTTTAAAGACTTGTCTCTATCATTACTCAAGACTCTCAGCCTTAAAGCAGGACACTGAAGGCTCGTGTTTATTATAATTTGGTTACACACTCAGTACCTTTAGACCAGAATTGAATTGGGTTGCTACAGGGTTTTTCAGACGACAATGGACTTCTCTCCATCTCCCTATTACAAGACCCCCCTTGATATAATAAGCTATCCGCCGTAACAGTCACAGAAACAAGCAACCACTATAGAAATAGCAGAAAGTTGAAAGATTTGTCTCGAACAGAGCACAAAAATCTCAGCCTTCAGGCTATTCACACATGGCTCGTGTTAATTTTAGTTGGGTTACATGGTGTAAAATATATTGTGTCGATCAGAAGCGAATTGAGTTGCTACAGTTTTTTTGCCGACACAGGCCTGCTCACCGTCTCACAATTCCAAGAGCCCCCGTGATATACCGGTTTAACGGTATATAATATATGTTACTTGCTCTACATCCCCTTTTACCATCCCCAACATCAGCCCTGGAGGCTGGAGCCTTGTGCACAATCTCAAGTTCAAAATGGGTGCAGTCGAGTACGTTACAATATACGCTAGATAGGCAAATAGCCATGAAGCTAATAAATCAAAAAACAATTAAGCACGCGACGCACTTGAGCAATGTTGCCAAACATAGCAAAAAGGCACACGCGAAAGCGAAAGTCAGACTGCCCATGATAGAGAATAACTAGGTAGAGCAAGGCCCTAGAAAGCTATCGGTATTTCAAACAAGAGATTTAACTAGCTTCAATCACTAAGGCAAGTCACTAAGGCAAGATTCTAGCTTGAACTTGATCCATACATCTTCTTCCTGGCATTATCCTTAACGCCTGTGGGAGATTGGAGAAGGCAAACAATGTTGATGTTGAGGTAGGGCAAGGGCAAGGACAGTGACAGTGACATGGACTGAGCGAGACAGAGCGAAAGCGAGAGAGAGATCCAACAGTGCAGACGTCCGAACAGCACACACGAGTTCCAACAGCGAGCATTAGTCCCGGAAGAGATTTCTGCCATCGTCCCATAGCAGCATCAGTTCCCATCCCATAACAATACGCCTACTGCGCATCCCCATTAAGTGCGCAACAGTAGCCCACCAGCCGTCTACGAAGAAAAACAACAAACGATTACCGCAACGCAAACCACCTGTTATCAAGCATGGATTCTATACTTGTAGCACCTCGTCGATCAATCGCACCTTAGGATCGGTGCCAGCTTGTAGGCTGTCCAGTTGTTCATAACAGTCTGGTGCTTGCGGCCCACCCATGCATGGAAGGCAGGGATCGACGGCTGTGATTTCTGCAATGCTGTGCAGAAGTCCGCCACTCAGCATGCGAGTGAATGGACTACCAGTATGTCCTTCCAGACTGCAGTGGCAACGAGATGCATGCTCATTAACCAGCGCAAACGAAATGGAATTCAACCTACAAGCGCACCTTTGCCTGCGCACCGCAGCTCTTTGCGCTGCTGGTCTGCTAGTACAGACATGAAAACATCGGAGGGACTGTCAAGCCACTCGTCAAAAGTTAAACTGTCCAGCCAATCAGCCTTGCTTTTGATGAAGCGTTTGAGGACCTTGGCCTTTCTTCGCTCAAGCCTCAACAGAAACCGTGCCATCTCTGCCTCCCTCTCTTCATTGAGCCTATGTTGGAGGCGAGTAAGCATGATGGTGGACCGCGATAGTTAAAATTAAAGGCATCTTATGCGCGCTGTCTTATATACGCTGACAGAGTTGCTGTCGCATTTATTTTCTCACTCCTTCCTGAAGAAGCTGCGATTAGCCGCGGCCAAGTGGCACGTGTTCATGTGGTCCATGTGATTCGTACCACGTGACTTGCACGCTCCGATTGGGGAAGGCGGTCGGGGGGGCCTAGGACCACTCGTGGGTCCGTGCCAGGCAGCCGTGTCACCCCCATGTCACCCCCCTAGATATGTGATGATTTGCCCTACTGCGTTATACTGGCCTGGTCTGTCTGCCGGGGCATGCCTCCCGTCCGCACCCACGACTTCGCCCGTCCTCTTCCTTTCTTTATCTATACATTATAGTGGGCTTCGCGAGGGGTTGAGTCGGTAGGAGAGTAGGGTTTCTGGGGGGCTGAAGAAATTAATGCGTGGTGGGAGCTACGGTCGTGGAATGCTACAATAGCATGGAATATACTACAACATCAGGCATGCACAACTAGGCGCAGGCTACAGCTACTGCTGTGCGCTGTGCGGACATCAATGCGCGTTCTGGACTGTGCGAAAATCAACGCGTGGCTGTGCGAAGATCAACACGTGGTTATGGACTTCAGACTGTAGACAGTTGCTTTAGAGTTTACGGAACGCGTTTCTAGCTCAGTTTACTTGAGCTGTGTTGCAAACGCAATACTGCTGCACGGAAATGAATGCGCCTTGTACACGTGTGGCATTGAGACATGGGACCTTGGACCTTGGGATCTTACAACTTGTACCTTGGGACTCCACTTCTTGATGTTGCTCCTATCGATAGTGTAACACACAGGAAAAGGAGTTAGGGAGCGCGCTTTAGGGTAGGGCCAATCTGCACACGTCACCGACTGCTGTTTAGTCGGGTAGTGTCGGCTGACAACTAAGCGACTGATAGTCAATCAAGTAGTGCCGTAATCTAACTAATTCCAAGTCTAGTGGACGACAATTACCGTCCTTGGACAAGGGACGCGCAACCGCGGATCGTCGGACAGAAGGTCTTCGGACAGCTATTCAATATCTTAACTATACAAGCCTAATGCCAGCCACAGGTACTGCCTCTGAGCACGTACTTTCGGGGGGGTCTTCAGGGTCTCGAGGCCGGGACAAGGATATGTCGCTGGGGCCGGGCTGGGGTCTTCAGGGTCTTGAGGCCGGGACAAGGATATGTCGCGGAGGCCGGGCTGGGGTCTTCAGGGTCTTGGCAAATCAGGGTCTCGGGTCGCGACAAGGATATGTCCGACAGGGCGATGCGGGGAATCAAAGACAACTCACGTAGAGGAGACTGGGACAAGAGACGGGACTCCAGGGGTGACTCTTGACTCGGGGTTACAAGTGAATTAAGATATAATAAAAGACTCAGGCGTAGGCACTCTATTTATAGGCCTTCAGAGGGCGGCGACTCTAGGTCACCATAAACCATGGCTTGGCCCCCTTCAATTGGCGGCGAACTAGATTAGAGATCGGGACGATTGGACGGTCCCCTACTATAGCGACGGAACCTTCCACAGGTCCGCGCCCTAACTTCTACTCGAAGCTCTCATATCTGACTGTACTGCGCTACGTGCGCATATATTCGTGTCACACCCGAATCGAGGTGTAACACCCACCCCCACTACCTCAAGCAAATGATGCCCTCATCATTAGAACTGAACCCTAAGACTTTCTACTAGGAGAAAAGAACAAAAAAAATACATTAATCTTGGCTTGGATCTTGGACTTGAAATCTTGGACTCGGACTTGGATCGTGGACACTCGGACTTATTACTACTTATCTACTATGTACCGGAAAGTGCAGGTACTTGTATCTGGGTCCTATGCTACTACAACCGTTCTATTTAGTCCCAAAAAATATTCCTCGGGGGGCACGGGTGAGTACAAAAAAAACTAAATAGAATGTAGTCCACATCAAGGCGCACGCCTGGGGCGTGAGCTGGTGCCAGGTAGGCGGTGAGGTCGCTGGTGGCTGTTACCATCAGTGTCCTCGTAGTCCTCGCCCTGCTGGTTGTTGAGCAAGGGCAGGAGGGGGGACTCATTGTCCATGGGCTCTTCAGTAACCCTGGTGTTGGGCCCTGGTGGCACAAAGTGTCCGGTTGTGCAGTGCGGCAAGCATTGTATCAAGACTGGAGCTTGAGCTGCAAGTGTGGGTCTAAGACAACTCATGGCTCGTATCATTTTTTTTCCAGGGTCTAGACGTCTCTAGTTCCATTTTTTTTCTTCTTCTAGATAAATCATGTGTTCGAGGGCTAGATCCCGTTGGTGCCAGGTCTGCCTCGGGGTCTTGGGTCTTGGGTCGTGGGTCTTGGGTTCTAGGTTTCATGTTGTTCGATGGCCAGATCCCGGTGGTGCCAGGTCTGCCTCGGGGTCTTGGGTCTTGGGTCTTGGGTCTTGGGTCTTGGGTTCTAGGTTTCATGTTGTTCGATGGCCAGATCCCGGTGGTGCCAGGTCTGCCTCGGGGTCTTGGGTCTTGGGTCTTGGGTTCTAGGTTTCATGTTGTTCGATGGCCAGATACCGGTGGTGCCAGGTCTGCCTCGGGGTCTTGGTTTTTCTTGGTGACTTGTTACACCTCAGGGTTTTGGTATACCCTAGGACTGATGGCTTGGACTCGTTACACCTTAAGGAATTTGTACACCCTAGGACTGATGGCTTGAGACTAGTTACACCTTATCAGCTTGGATAACACTCCGGAGAGTGGACTTTGTGTGTGCAGCACGCCAATCTATAAATGCGGAGACGAGAGTAAGTTACAAGCACAGGAGACTCATTAAGGGGCACCAGTGGAGGAAGGAGCGGCAGCCTGTACCCTGATAAGGGTACAGGCTATACAGGTGACGCAGCCAACAGGAAGCTGTCACTGAGTCAAGAAGGATGACACAGCCTACGGGAAGCTGTCACAGTACTGGCAGAGCCGATAGTTCTAAGGAAGTACATAAGTAGTCACCAAGTCATAAAACGCGTGAGAGCACCGCAATTCATGCTGACACTCCACCTATGACACAGGTGACATACAATACTACTTCTCCACCTATGGCACTGGGGACACAGAACTGTATGTAACAGATAAAAAAAAAATTAAAGAACTCCGAAAAATCGAGAGAACTTCAAATGAAACCCAAAGGGTGAAAGGAAGGAATGAAACAAGGCAAAAACAAAAGTGTGCCAAGGTAGAAAAGGATGAAAAAACCGAATATCAAAGTTGGGGAACAACGGTATAGAAAACCCGATCCGGGAATAGGAACCTAACGCCAATCAATGATAACCAAAGAGACAGATTGAAATATCGTGTGAGGGCAGCACACGAGAGAATCAAAGCCTAAAGGACGCAGACAAAAGGACACTAGAGTCCACGATATAAAAAAAAATCGATGGAAAAATCCACTACCGTAAAAACCATTCTTAGCATAGAATCCATGACTAGGTTGGGATGAAAAATACATGATGAACTGGTTTCTTACTCAAAGATGGAAGTAAGAAGATTTATGAAAGTTAATTATCATATGTCCCCAGCTACGGCACTAACGAAAAAACATTCTAGGAGGTGGGTGTCGCACCGCAAAGAACTTGTACGCTCAAGACAAGCCAAGCGCCTAACCACAAGCAAACCAAACCTGCAGCAACTGAAAATCCAAAGGATGCGGAGATAAATTTCAAGAAACTTGTAACCAACAAAGGAAACACAGTTCAATGAACAATAGGAGTTTAGACGTACAAACACAGTACAGAAAACTGATTGTCCACTTGAAAAATAGTAAACGCATAAAAAAGGACGTCAAAGAATTGACTGCAATGGATGGACTGAAAGGGCGCTTGAAATACACTCGGAAAACAAGAAAGAGGTGAGCGGCGGTACATCTGCAAGTACAACTGCAAGCGTACCCAGCCCACCAATTAACATTAAAATCCGAAGGGAAACAACTACTACACTCCACAAAAAGCTCTAATCACCTAAGGGGCTGGTGATCTAAAAACAGTGTGGAGTAAAAAGAAATAGCCAATCTATGATGAGCTCCACCGATAGAACCATCTGCCTATGGAACTAAGAGACAGAAACCAACAAGACGCTATAACGGTGGTCTGAACTAATTACCACCTTCCATCAAAACCAAGAAAGACAGCTGAAAGGAAGCTGCCTAAACAAAGCGTTGTAACGCTCCACCAATCTAGATTACCCTATAAGACAGTCTAGGCGGTGCTGAGGAATAGGCACCCACACATAGGGCCATGTTAACCTACGTATGAGAACCAGCAGCACCTAAAACAATGAATCCTGGGTTGACTGTAACACTCCAGCCATACGCAGTATCAAACTAGACCAGTGTTCAAGATCATCACTTGCGCTATCGGCAACGGCTACGTCATCACAGTGACTATTAGGCAATGGACCTGATCCAGGTACCACTATGATCGAAGGCTGTCTAAATCCTAAAGCTTCACCGATAAAACGTGGCACAGAGGAGGGCCTGGCGACCCCCTGAGATTCGGCTAAGATTATAGTTTGGATATACAACTCCCACCCGCCCTAAAACTTCACACACAATACAGCAAGATCAGGCCCTGGTCTAGAATGCAACAATGATACATCCAGCCAGGCCAGCCAACAACAATTGGGGTTGTTAAAGGGCGTAGGGAATTACCGGCGCCACGTAACATATCACCGTTTGATGACAGGAGGGATGCAAGCGGGCACGGGGACCCATACTAATGGGAGAGCCCAGTAAGACAGTTTAGACTAACTGGAGATAGAGAGTACATCACTACTCACAACTAACTGGCGCAACATCGGATCCCAAATATAATAACCCTTACTCACCAGGGAATACCCAACCAGTCTACCAAATAATGCCTTTTTAACTAGCTTGTTGCGTGACTTCCCAATACTAAGGTGACATAGCAAGGGCAACCAAACAAACGCAACAACGACACATCAGGTGCAACCCCAAAGAAAAGCTCCAAAGGAGTCTTGTCTCCCTAGATGAACAGCCGATTGCGAAGATAACACACTAGCACCATGCTGAGCAGTGTCATCATCAACAACTCATGCATGCCCCAACTAATCGAGATCAACCACGCCTCTATACCACTTAACTAAAAATTCCTAAGCCCTATCAGAACTCAAACGTTTGAACCCAAACTCACGGAGCTGAGGCATACACCTAAGGGGGGAACCAGGGGCACGGGAAGACAAAGTAGCAACCTCCGTCGAACCACGGAACGCACCCAGGGGTCCCAAGGAGCCTAAGAGAGAAAAAATATCCACCAAGATATCATGCCAAAGATCCTCCACGGCCGCTGGACTAGGGCCAGGACGGCGTCCACTTCGGCCTGTAGCATGGGCGAAGTCCGGCGCTGCGAGACCTGGGATCACAGAAGGTGGGGAAGCGTTAGGTCGAAGTCGAGATTTGAGGTATGGGAAAAAGGAGACGAGAATGACAGTGCAGCAAGTCACACCTGGTGCAGAAAATCGCACCAATGGCAGAAAATCGCAAATCGCAAGGGCAGAATTCGAACATTTATCGCTAGGATGCGAAGAGCAGAGCCGAGGCATGTAAAGGTCCTAATATCCCGCCGTCGATGATCAGTCAATCCCAAGTCCCCCCCTCTATTGCTCGACTCACCCGGTTGGGGGGTAGAGGGAGCAGCACCCGTAGTGGTGCTGACCATACCCCCCTGCTTCCTACCACCTCCAGAATCTCCAGGTCCAGACGCGTAGGTCGTCCTCCTCTGGCGAATCCTACGGCAGTGCCGGCGATCCGCCAGCTTGATCGAATAAATTCTCCAGAAGGTAGCACAGAGCGACTAGAGCGCAAGCTCATGCCAGTAGCCGACCGTCGGCTGGGCAGAGCAAAGGGGGCAAAGACGACGTAGACATCAGCAGGGAGCTTGGTCGGCTTGGCAACCTCCGGTATGCAGGCAGAGCCTCAAACACCGGAGAAAGGTTAGCGACGTCAAGGACGCGAGCAGACGAAGACGGGGTATCTCCACCGATGTCCAGGCTAGTCGCCGACTTGAGTCTGCACGTCACAGTCATCTACGACAGACGGGAGGAGGCGACAGACGGCAGGGGAGGAAAAGGAAGAGAAGATGGAGGAATGACCGGGGGGGGTTACGACCACGATGGCGGAAGGACTCTCATGACCGCTAGCAGAGGCAGCTGGTGCACAAACGTCTAGCCAATCATCAAGAGGAGCCGTTCCTCCGTTGGAAGGATTGGTCGCAGCCATCGCTGAGAATGATACTGCGCATCCCGCGCGTCCAGGAAAGACCATCCATGTCATGGAGTTTCTCAAAATGGCGGGAGGTCCTCGCGGAAGTTGCATCGCAAAGCAGTGGTAGTAAATGAAGGACCGTATAACCTATCAGCTTGGATAACACTCCGGAGAGTGGACTTTGTGTGTGCAGCACGCCAATCTATAAATGCGGAGACGAGAGTAAGTTACAAGCACAGGAGACCCATTAAGGGGCACCAGTGGAGGAAGGAGTGGCAGCCTGTACCCTGATAAGGGTACAAGCTATACAGGTGACGCAGCCAACAGGAAGCTGTCACTGAGTCAAGAAGGATGACACAGCCTACGGGAAGCTGTCACAGTACTGGCAGAGCCGATAGTTCTAAGGAAGTACATAAGTAGTCACCACGTCATAAAACGCGTGAGAGCACCGCAATTCATGCTGACACACCTCAGGGTTTTGGTATACCCTAGGACTGATGGCTTGGACTGGTTACACCTTGGGGACTTTGTACACCCTACTACCCTAGGACTGATGGCTTGGAACGCACAACTGGATATTTCGGGAGATGGGTCAAGGGACAGAAGTGCGTAGTACGTTTTTTCTACCTTTGCGGATAGACAAAACGGACACAACACCCGCTTTTCCCAACTCTGCCCTTGAGGATACAACGTAGTGGATGGTTGTTTTGTTCCTTATGCTGCCCTTGAGGATGGAATATTGGTGATATTGTACCTTTCTTGGCTCGAGGATAGAACGTAGTGGATGGTTCTTTTGTTCCTTTATCCGGACGTCATGTACATGACCGAGACGGCAGTTTCAGATTTCACTACCAAATGCGTGCCGGAGAGATTACTTCCTGTTGTACCTCCCATAGCCCCATCGGCGGTTTTGGGCCTCCCTACATGGGCACTCTTGGGTCCAATGTCCAAGCTCTCGGCAACGGAAACACCCGTCATTGGCCCGCAAGTATTCCCTGCCCTCTGGGGTCAAAGGAGGAAGGGTCGTGCCATCCCCGTTCCTGTCTTCCTGCCTAGTTGAGCTTGGGAAGTACCCTTGTCGAATTGGGCTTGGGTTTTGTCCCCTCCTACTCGCATTTGGGTGTTGCCTCAATTGCTCGTGCATCTCTTGACCAACTTCTTCTCTCACGGCTTGGATGATCTGGAACATCTGATGCGGATCCAAGTGAAAAAATTGTTGATGCGGAGGTTGTTGAAGTTGATGCGCATCATCCTCCATGTTATCCATGGTGACATCCTTTTGCCGGGGTTGGATGTCTAGAATCAATTGCTCCCTCAGGGCTTGCATGATTTTGGGTTAGCTGGACTGGGTCTATGTGGGCGAAGTTCTGGAGTAGTTGACCGTTTCGGACAAGTGGCGCTAGGTCAGGTGTTTGCCCCACTTGCGGACATTGCTTAGCATTCACGTCTTTCATGCTCACGTCTTTCATGCTGAATCACAGGGGGTGTAGAGACGAGGAGCGGAGGGGAGAGTAACGTTTACCAAGGCTGGTAAACTTGTAGCCCTAGCTCGGCTTGTAGTCCAAGGGCTCTAGCTAATTCCTTCATATTTTCTATTTTAATGACATCTAGCTCCATGCGTCTCTGAAGGCCATGAGACTTGGTTGGGGGCTTGGCTAGGGCGAGAGGGCTGCGCGCTACCGGCATGTGGCCAGAGAGATGTCCAGCACTTCCGTATATTCTCCCGTGGACTGGCTGGCGAGCGCAGGCGTAGACTACGCCGCGTAGTAAGCGCCGCGTAGTAAGCGACTGGTAGTCAGAGGGGTGGCCACGTGATTAGCGGTTGGCCTCGAGGCACTGCAGGGATATGGGGTATCGCTTGCATGGGTGTGAAAAAATGTCACGGGTAGTAAGCGACACGTGGTGGGAAGATCACGTGATATGAGCTTGCTCTCGAGTGACTGCAAGGGTATCGCTTTGCAGGGGTACGACAATGACACAGATACTCTGTAGCGTGGGACCACACCTAAGCTCCGAAACCAAGTGTAACACACAGGAAAAGGAGTTAGGGAGCGCGCTTTAGGGTAGGGCCAATCTGCACACGTCACCGACTGCTGTTTAGTCGGGTAGTGTCGGCTGACAACTAAGCGACTGATAGTCAATCAAGTAGTGCCGTAATCTAACTAATTCCAAGTCTAGTGGACGACAATTACCGTCCTTGGACAAGGGACGCGCAACCGCGGATCGTCGGACAGAAGGTCTTCGGACAGCTATTCAATATCTTAACTATACAAGCCTAATGCCAGCCACAGGTACTGCCTCTGGGCACGTACTTTCGGGGGGGTCTTCAGGGTCTCGAGGCCGGGACAAGGATATGTCGCTGGGGCCGGGCTGGGGTCTTCAGGGTCTTGAGGCGGACAACCTGGGGTCTTCAGGGTCTTGGGGCAAATCAAGGTCTCGTGGTCCGGACAAGGGTATATATCCGACAGGTGCATGCGGGATCAAAGACAATCACGTGAGAGACCTGGGTACAAAGAGACGGGAACTCCATGGGGATCTTGACTCTTGTTACAAGTGAAAAATTATGGGTAAACACATTTCCCACAAGTTAAGCAGTATTGTATCGTACCCTTTCTTTAATGGCGGTGTGGGGGTGTGGGGGTGTGGGGGGACCCTTAACTGTAATAATACGCTGTCGTAGACATGGGTGCCGCGATGTCGCCCGCGGAGACCACTGACGGAAAGCCCTTGTTGAGAGGATCACTACTCGTCTATGCAACCCCATTTTTACCCCCTAATTATAAATATTGACGGAGATCTTGCGCGTACGGCTCAACCCTGCCCCCTTGCTTTTGGTTGAACCATTCCCGTGCATGGGAGCGACGGGGGAACTAAAGTCGGTCAGATGGAAGAGGCGGGATGACACGGCAGGGGAATAGAAAGATGGATGCTGGCAATTGCAAGTGAATACCTGGATGCTGGCAAGTGGATAACTGGATGCTGGTGAAAACCATCGTCATATGAACCCTAGAAATTGATTTTAGTCCGAAATATTCGGAAAAGTTCGGAAATGTTAGCTTGGTATAAAAAGTCCACAAACGGGCCCTGCGGAATTGGCATCATCATGACTATTCCTCGACTAACCACGCTCTTTGCGGCGTGTCTTTGCTTTTGGGCTACTACTCAAGCGGCACGACTTCTCGACCAAGATGAGCATTCTGTGAGTTACGCAGACTGGTGATTGGAGTCTGAAGTAGCCTGTGCTGTTCATGCCAATGCTTCGTATTGTAGCCCGATCCTTTCTCTTACATTACATGAACTGCATTCCACAACACAGGCGGGACGAAGTCTCTTGCAAGACGAATATTCTGAGCCGCTCATCGAATTTTCCAGAGTGAGTCACATGGACGGCTGCATCGGGTATGTATTGTTGTGCATGCTTCGTGTGGATGTGCAATCGCCCTGTCGGATTAACAACTGGCGCCTGATACCAGATGCGTATTCGTTAATCGATGTAGGATTCCTTGGATATTCTGGGAGCGGTGAAGCTCAATCACTCGCGGTGAAGCTCAACCACTCTAGATATCGGTGAAGCTCAATTATTCTAGATATCTAGATAGCGGTGAAGCTCAATCACTCTAGATTTCTGTCCTCCCTTTTGTTGTTGGTATGCTTCCGCTTGAGCTTGCCCATGCTCTTCGGACAAGCTGACTCGAAGATAGCAGCAAGGCCAAGCCGCACGCGCTATCTTCTCAACACGTGATTATGTTGTAGGGTTTGTTTTCCTGAGATTGGAGTCATACATCGAAAAGCTCCACTTATTTTTCTTTCGAGCACCCGTCTGGTTGATCGCTTCAGAGCAACAAGGGAGCAAGACTTCGGAGCCGGGTAACCCGGAGCCGGGCCGGATCAGATACGCGTGGGCGTGTGGGGAGCAGGGGAGGGGCTAGGGCGCTGCAACTTCGTTCGAAAACAAGAAATAATTGAAGCAGCATCGGAAAAGGTGGCTGGTAATTAGCAACGGAAATTAAAAAGGCTTCCACTTTCCGATGAATTTGGTTCGCAGCAGCATCGCCTGGTTTCCGAACTTGAAGCAGCGCGTGATGAAGTGATCGTGGAAGCTTGGGCCTCGTTCTCAGCCTCGTTTCTAATGGCGCATCCAAAAATTCCACTTCGGTAATGATGCTGAAGAAACCTCGATCCCAGGCTTTTCTGCCAAATGCCCCTGCTTCCACGATCACTTATCAAGCGCTGCCTAGAGGTTCGGCCATCACGCAATGCCACCTGCCGCTCCGATGGCCAACACTCTCCGCAAATTTTCCGCCCGCTTGAGACGAGCCTAGGCCTGACTGTCTTCCTAGAAACATCGTCGCATGCATTTTTCTTGCCTTTCTTTAAGAGGAATTGATCCCGATCTCAGTCAGTGGGGGACTAGTTTGGTCCAGTTTCTTTCATCGAACACCATTGCCGTAGCCTGCCTGCCTGCCTGCCTGCCTGCCTGCCTGCCTGCCTGCCTGCCTTCATACCTGCCTGGTTATGACAACAAGCTGCGATGCATGCAATGCAACATATATGATGATGCGGTGCACGATTTCCCATCTTTGGCCCTGCCGAGTCTGAAGGGATCCCCTGCAAGGAGTGGGGTGGGATGGGGGGTATCATGTGATACCTGTTCATTGTGAATTAATCAGTTCATCATACTTGTCTAATTGTGTCATGTAACTTGATGCATGCAGACAAACGAAGAAGGGATGGCATCTTTTAGACGGAGGAACGTACTGCAGGCACTCTCCCCCCCCCTCCCTCCCTACGAAGAAGAAATGGCATGGGGAACCTTGCTGCAGGCCCTCATCTCCTTATCTCCTCGACTCCCCCCCCCCTCTTACCCTCCCCCCCCTACCTACCCCTCCCCCCCCCCTACCATCTACCCCCCCCTACCTACGCACCCCCCCCCCCCCCTCTCCCCGCCCTCACCCATACTCAACCCCCCTCACTACTCTCCCCCGACCCTACCCCCCCTACCCACCTACCCCCTACTACCCCCTACCTCCCCCCCCCCCGCTCCCCCTCTCACCTCGCGCCCACCCCTAACCCCCCGCCCTCTCCGCCTCGGTCCCCCCTCATACTACTACCTACCCCCCCCCCCCACCCTCTCCCCCTCATCCCACCCCCCCCCTAGCCCCTCTCCCCTCCCTCCTCCCCGCCCCCCCCTCGTCCCTAACCGCCTCCCCCCCCCCCCCCCACCCCCGATCCGCCCCCCACCTCGTCTTGTTCCCTCTACCAACACCATACACGGCCTCTAAACCGCCCCGTCCCCCGACCACCCCCCACCCCCCCCCTCTCCCTGCCCCCCGCGCCCGGTCCCCAAGCCGCGCCACCCCTACACCCCCTCGTCCCCCTTGTCCACCCCCCACGCTCGCCTCCCGTCCGCGCGACCCCCCTCCCCCCCCCCACCCCGCACACCCCGCCCCCTCCTCGCGCCCCCGCCCGCCCCCCTCCCCTGTCCCCTCACTCCCACCCACCGGACCATCCCCCCTCGCCCCCCCCTCCACCACCCCCCCCCACACAACAGCACCCCCTCGCCTCTTTATCATCCGTCGACGCCACCACCATCATCCAACCCAAGCACCTGCTTGGCGGCGACAAACTTACCATTACGGGTGCCTTGTTTATCAACGGCGCCACTGTCAGCATCGGAGGCATCGCCTGTACCAATGTCACCTTTGTCAGTGCCACCTCCATCACCTGCATCGCCCCTCCCATGTTAGCAGGAACCTACCCTGTTGTAGTGACCAATCCTGATAATGGCTACAGCGTGGCAACAGATGTTGTGGTCACATATTCAGGTGAGATACTCTCCCTTGCAAATAAGCACCTCCCGTGGCACCCTCCTGTTGGGTAGTCCCTCACCTGCCAACGTGAGACCCCCCCACACTCCTATTTTGCACCACTGTCACCCTGTGACTCCCCCCTTCTGTCACCCTACCTATTACGCTGCCACCCTGCCACGACAATTCTTTTCTCCTTGTGGGTTTTTGTGGTACTGGGACACCTATTTCTAAAACAAATCCTTCCTGTCACCAAAATTAAGCTTGACGAGAGTTGAAATTTGCTCGAAGAGCATTAGGATCTCAGTCTACTCTACTCTTCAAGGGGGATGCAGAAGTGGGAGGTGGTGGAATCTTCTTTCTTGACTATCAAAATCCACACCACCCTCCTTACATTCTACCAGTCAGTCACCCTGTCACCCCCCACCCACCCCCCATCCTGTCACCCTGCAACAATCCTCCTGCTCCCCTGACTTGATTGTCAAACATTTATTTGAACCCTCCGCAAATAAATCTGAACCCATGTGTTGCTAAAAAGAATTGCAGAAAATTCTACTGTTTGTCCTGATTCCCCCATACCCCGCTCATGTTGGATTCAACAAGTACACCCCTTGCCACCCAATACTCAGAACCCCCCCCCCCCCCCCCCCCCCCCCGGGTGTGCCATTCGTGGACGGTCTCAGTTCCGGAACCGTATTGGTTTCTGAAGGTTTTAGTAGCATTCGATTGTGCTGTCCCTCCTAATCCATGAAGGTTCATGGTATAATTTATACGAGAACATGGTTTCCCACTCTCAGCTCTACTGATTACACATTAATGATTATTCACTCTTGTATGGGGTGTCTGACAAGTTAGGGGTAAGTGTAATGGGGTAACTGTGATGTCAGGGTAATTTCTCCTGTGACAATGGGTAGCATTGAACTCCTGACCTCCATAATTGGTGTTGAACCATACATTGAGTTAATGGTATTATGATGGTACCAAACACATACGGGAAGGATCCAAACAGGAACTAGCTGGAAATTGGTTTTGGCACTGAATGCCATCCCAAAACGCGAACGAGATTTCATGTAATGCTAAGGCGGTCAGTATTTTGTTGCATTCGGATCAAACGGCACAACCCCCCCCCCCCACCAACCCCCCACCAACCCCCCCCCGCCCTGCCCTGCCCCTTCTCATTATCCGAATTCCGACATCCATAATTGGGACAATTCACACATACCCACCAATTCAAGTCCCTGCTTCTTCTTGTAGCAGACCCCTTCATGCTGCTTACACACCCATGAATACCAGTCCCTGCCCTTGCTCTTGCAGGATCAACCAACCTCATCAATGTATTGGAGATAATTTACCCATCTCATGCAGCTTGAGAGCCAGATCATAATTTGCACGTACACCCACACACTTGTGCATGTTCCCCACTCCTTGCAATTCCACCTCCCCGAGCCTGTTCCATTTATTTTGCCCCTCGCAGCTGCCACCTCTCATGGAACTATCAACCAAGAACACACATATCATATGATACATGAGTACAACATATCCCAAGTGAACAGATAGCAGTATAAACTAAGGGGCAAGATCACAATAGAGATGACAACAATAGAACAACAGAATTGGCTGTGTTTAACTGCTCTTCAGCCATCACTTGCAAAGCTCCAGCCCACATCACTTGCGATATCACTCGCGGTCGAAGGTACTTCAATAAGCGCCAGTGGGATTTGTGATACCCCCATGTGTGCTGCTAACTTCAATGAATAATGGGTATCTTATATTATACCAGTCACTGCTCATGGTCATCAAATCATTGAAAACAAATTGGTTGTCCTGGGTTGCATGCCATGCTAAATCTAAACCTTAACCGTAAAACCCTTCTCCATGTCCAGCTGACTCTTGCTCTTCCAGGAGCAACCAGCCACATCCATGCCCGGGAGATCTCTTACTCTTTCCCTTAACCAGCTCCATTGCCCACTGATCGCCCTGTCCTATGAAACTGCTTCAGCATCCTTTCCTACAAATGCTGAGATATGTTACCCTTTCCTATGCAGCTTCATCTGAGGTGACTGCCCTGACCTATGCAACTACTTCAGCTTCCTACCTCTTAAGTGCTGTGATTAAGAGCAACAATCCGACTACGACTGGAACGGCTATCAGCTACAGCGTGAGCCCCACCCTTCCACCGGGTCTCTCATTGGACACAAGCACCGCATCATCTCAGGCACCCCCACTGCCGTGACAGCTGCTGCAGATTACGTTGTGACAGTCAATGGTTCTAGCAACTCTGTGGCGACTGCTACCCTGAACATTGTCATCACAGGCAAGTGCAACATGCTTGGACATCTTTTTGTAAATGATCAAAGTTATTATTATAGCACTCAACCCATACATTGAGTAATATATATCAGTCTGCTACCAATAGGTTCATACCCAGCCAGACTGCCACCCTGTCAAGAGTCATCCTCCATGCCATTCTGTCACCTTCCCACCCTACTGCCTTGACACATGTTTTTTGGAAGCCCCACATCTAAATCTGAACACAGCTGGTGCTTATCTGAATTGCAGGAACTCGTCCGACTGTAAACATTTGTCAGCCCTGTTGGTCCAAACCAAGAACCTTCTCGGCGGCGACATCTTGACCAGTGCGGGTACCTATTTTGTCAAGGGTGCCACTGTTGGTATTGGAGGTACTGCCTGTACCTCCGTCACCTTTGTTAGTGCTACCTCCATCACATGCGTTGCCCCTGCCAAGCCAGGAGGAACCTATGCTGTGGTAGTGACCAATCCTGATAAAGGCTTCAGTTTGGCAACAAGTGTTGTGGTTACATATCAATCAGGCAAGTCTCTGTCCCTTGCAAGGGAGTACTCACCCTGTCATTGTTTGATCCCATCAATTTCCCCCCTCCCCCTGCCATCCTTTCAACCAGCCTCCTGTCACACTTCCTCCGAGAGCTTTCATGGATACTGACTGCTGGAAAGAAACCAAAGATTGTGAAGGGTGAACCCTGCCACCAATTGATAGGATTGAAAGAGGGCAAGGCGAAGTGGGTGTTGGTCTTGGTTCTTTCCTAATTGCGGAAACACCAAGCTCCACCACACCCCATGCCACCCCACATACATCCTGCCAATCTGTCACTTCCCATGAAAGGCTATCACCTCACTACACAGCCTCACCCCTGCCACCACTTCCATCTTTGTTAGATGTAACTTTTACTTTTTTAATAACCTAAATCTAAACCCAGGTGATATTTTGCCACAATTGCAGGATCTCCTCCTACTGTAACAGCCGTCACCCCCATCATCCAACCCCAATTCCTTCTTGGCGGTGACACCCTTACCATAACGGGGACCTTGTTTGTCATGGGCGCCACTGTCAGCATTGGAGGCACTGCCTGTTCTGGAGTCACCTTTGTTAGTGCCACCTCCATCACCTGCATCGCCCCTGCCAAGTTAGGAGGAAGTTTTCCTGTCGTAGTTACCAATCCTGACTCAGGCTTCAGTGCCGCAACATCTATTATAGTCAAATATAATTCTGGTAAGTAAGCATAACCCCATAATGGAATACAACTTGGCCATCATATTCTGACATTTGTTAAACTTGTTGACCCCCTCCCCCCTCCCCCTCCACATGGAATGAGGTGTTAGGGATCATCAGCATATTTGCTCTGGAAACATTCATGCCACCACTATGCACCTCCTAAGTAACTAAATATAACGGGATGATGTAATTCTGTCGGATTCTCCTGTCAACACATCTCAACTCCTATAACCTCGTAAAGCATTGCTGCAATTGCAGGAACTCCTCCTACTGTAACATCTGTCAGCCCGGTTGTCCAAACCAAGAGTCTTCTTGGCGGTGACAACCCTTATCATTACGGGCACCTTGTTTGCCACGGGCACCACTGCCAGCATTGGAGGCACTACCTGCACCTCCGTCACCTATCTTAGTGCTGCCTCCATCACCTGCATCGCCCCTGCCAAGCCAGCTGGAAGCTAACCGTGTCATAGTGACTAACTTGGATTCAGGCTATAGTGTTGGCAGAAAATGTTATTGTCACATATCAATCTGGTGAGTTTCTCTCCCTTGCACATGAGCATTTCCTCTGGCGCCTTTCCCTGTTGGGCACAACTTCCACTTATCTGAGATCTGATAAATCCATACAAGAAGCAGTTCACACTCCCCCCTAGTAAAATAAAAAAACTTGGTTCCTTTTTCTGACTGAAGTTACAACATCTGAGTTGAGGGTGGGAGGACAGATTTGAGACTGCATCATCTAAAGGTGGCTGATTCAGATGGGAATTGGAATTGTGAAAGTTTCAGATTATTCAGATTATTTGGGGGTAAAAAAACAAAGTTGCTAATGGATCCTGAGGACAAGCCCAACTGAAAAACAGTGAGGTATAGGAGCATATTCCCTGCCCTACGCTAGCAAACACCTCATGAAAATGTTAAAGTCTGTATGTGTGAGTGCATGAAAGAGCCTTTCTACCTTGCATGTTTGATATCATATCAGGTGCAGTTCGTGAGGAACAGTTGGTGATAATCAACCTCGCAATAACAAGTATGTGGGTTACTTGCATGCATGTGCACCCACACCCTGCCCAGCTGACTTTCCTGCCTTTGCTCTTCCAGGAACGACGGCCAAACTAGCCGGCCAAACATTTGTGCAGGTAAACCAGAGCCGCCGCATTCAAGGTGTCAAATGCCGCCTGCAAGTCTGCTGAAGCAGACCAGCCTGCATTTATCTCATCCTTCCAGTTAACCACTGCTGAGGTCTGGAACACAGACAACCCCACTGCCATTATGCAAGACGGCGACATCATCGTTGGTGTCATCATATTTGCCTGTGGCATAGCCACTAGACGTCGTAATTTGTTGGAAATTATCCCCGCCGTAATCACTGTGCCCTCAACAATGAACTTGCCTCCGTCACTGAACCTTGAAAGCGGCCATGGCTGCATCAGCCAATTTTAAAGCCAGTGCCACTGACGCCTACGCCACGACATCACAGTTCGCCAAAGACTACGCAGTTACTGGATCGACTGTGGATCAGGACATCCCGCAGTAACAATATTTAGCATTCCTCCTCCTCCCCTCCTCCTCCTCCTTCTCCTCTTCCTCCTTCTCCTCCTCCTCAGCCTCCTCTGCCTCCCTTCTCCCTCCTCCCTCTGCCTCCTCTGCCTCCTCTGCCTCCTTCTCCTCCTCCTTCTCCTCCTTCTCCTCCGTCTCCTCCTCCTCTTCCTCCTCCACCTCCTTCTCTTCCTTTACTTGTACAACGAGGTGTCATTTGAGTTCTTTGGCGTTGACTACAACGTTTCATGACTAACTCAAGCAAAGTGCAAGCTCTTCAATGATACAATTGTTTATTTGCTGAAGCAGAAGTCTGGAGCTGGTCCGCTGTGGTGGTGCTGAATTTCAGGTCTGGCTCTGTTATAGCAGACACTGGGATTCAATATTATGGAGCACTAATGCACAGTGATAGCTTGACGATTTGGACAGGATTGTGAGGGATCCTGGTGCAATCTTTCTTTGGGAAATCTCAGTGCGTTTGGCTTCCCAGTGTGGAAGCAGACCTTACGACAAACACCTTACTTGTAAGTTTTGTGTCCTTTGAGTTCATGGCGTTGACTTTGCTGAGTTCATAACCAACACAGTAAGGGTGGAGGTCTTCAAATCTGATATTGTTCATTGGCTGCGTGCGGCATCTAAAGGCGACGTGGAGGTGTTGCTCTTAAGGTCTGGCTCTGTCATTGCGGACACCAGTGTTACGTACCCGGCAGGTACAACAGAAGAACAGGTGGCTGCCTTTGAGAAATTTGTACTGGAGAATCCTGAAGCAATCTTTCCCAAGAGGTCATTTCTTGATTTGTATGGCTTCACCAGTGTTGAGGCATTCCTTACGGGAGACCCCCGTGACGATGACAGCAATGCACTGGCCCTGGTAGGGCCTTGGACTGGGCCTGGGAATCCCTGTTCTTCTCTTGATTGCGTTCTTCCTGTACCGCAGGAGGAGAAGACAGGTCATTCAGCCTAAGGAGGTAGGGGCTCATTCTGCCTAAGTCTCTACGCTTGGTCACCATCCACATGAAATTACCAGGCAGGTTTAGGTGGACTATAATACTGATTACAATATTTGCACAGCCGTTGTTTCCGGGAGACCTGAGTTTTCATGCTGCAGCCAGTTACGAAACAGTCCCTGATTATGATCCAACTCTACAGATTGAGGTTTAAATCAATTTTTGGGGTGAGACGTTTTAGCGGTATGCAAACACTAAACGCTCATGTGCACTCCCAAAGCTTTTATGATAATGATGAAAGATAAAACTAGGCACCACTGCCATCGCTGTTGGATCTGGTTGTTACATCTAGTCGTTTCACTGTTATTACTATCTATTTGTTACAACTGCCCTTAGGGCACTTGTTTCCAGACAAACCGCGATGTTGTTTTCCATGTCTGAGACTTCAATCCTTGAGTGAGGGAAGACCCTCCCCTCAACAAACCAATGAGGTAGGAAAAACTATGTCTGAAATTAATGGTATAATGTATAGACTCTTTAATCACCTCCCTAGTGATGATGAGGGGACGTATGTAGTTCAGTCCAGGGCTATGCCAAATAGGCCAGAGTGACTTGCCCATCGTATATGACGGGCTAACAAAGGCCTGAGAAACCTAACACCAAACTCATGTTACCGATTGGCCCTTTCGGTGCTTCAGTGATCATTTAAATCTACTAACAAATAGATCTCCTCTCATCTGGGGTGATAATCCAATTGTGCGACTGGTATAAATTGCATTAAGAGGTCGTTATTCAAAGGATTCAGGCAGCTTGAATGATGTGTACATGATATGAATTGGTCCTGAAAGGGATAAGTTCAGAAGCTGTCCCAAGCTGTCAGCGCTGTGCGTGACAGGCTGGGTTGTGTGTTGCACGCGGGGTGCCCGCGCGCGACCTGGGGTTTGTGCTTGACAGTCGGGTTTGTGTGAGACCTCTATGGTTTGTGTCGTGCAACGCTGGTTCCGTTTGAATTAGCTGGTTGTGCGTGACATTCTAGGTGTCATTATAGGTAGATAGTGCGCCGACAGCTGAATTGTCCAGTATAAGGCGCTACCAAAAGCTGCACCATATGATGCAAAATCGAAGCATTGTGCAGGCTGAGAATGTTAATGCCAAGTACCAGTATCTTATGAACTTGTATGATTTTGGTTTGTTGCCTCGCGCAAGAATCAACATTTGATTTAGTCTTTGTCCCACAAAAATATGTGGCATGAAACCAGGACTGTACGCCAGGTGTAGCACATGTCTCATAGGACGCGAAGCTCACAATACCGAAGATGCTTCATAAGAACGGTAAGAAGAAAAAGTCGTGACGCATTATGCACTAAGGTGGAATTTGACCGGATAATTCGATTTAAAAGGGCTATTTCGATCAGCTGTATAGAGATGTCGCAGCATGGGTCTGGAAATTACATGTGCATACCACCGTCATCGAGCTAGGATAAATTATTGCCTACATGTAAGGGATCACATTAAAAGGCTTCCTTGTTGCCACCTGAGTGATTAATTGAGGAATGTGATTAACAGGGAAAGGACCAAAGAAATCTGGAAGCTGGAAGCTGTCAAGCAAAGGACCCAAATAGACAGAAGTTAATAATTCCACCTGTCACACGACAATCTAAACATTGATTTTTGCATTTCTGACGCAGCTTTAGAATATGCGTAACAAATGAGTTTATACGGAACACATCACGTGTCATTGTGTATGTATAACTATGATCAAAACAGAAGTTCCTAGTAATCTCTTTTTGATTTTGATTCTATCAATCAAGTTTCTATTCATTTATATTGATATGTACCGTACTCAAGTTCCCTTTAATGTATATTTAATCTGATTCTATTTACCAGTGCCTAATCTGTAACTGTTTTGATTTGTTCTATAATCAGATCCTGTACATCTATTTTTTCAAATCCTTGATTTTATGCAGAGCCCAAGGTATCTCTCATAGTTCGCCTTTTTTTGACCCCTTTACATGCTCCGTCGGAGCAGCAATTGCGCCAAATTCGTTTTCGTTAGCAGGCGGTAATTGCAGGGAGTGCGATCGTTTGTGAGTTCACGCATATCCGTAAAGCGTTCAGAACCTGTCCTGACTCTGGAGTCCCCACCTTTTACTATCATTGTTCGTGATAACACAATCAACAGGGGTATGGGTGGTGGGTGAGTGCGCATTTCTGACAACAAAAAAGTATATTACACACTATCATTATGCAAGTGGTTTTGTGATTGCGGAGACTCACAATACGATGGATGAACTTTGTTACATACCTCGCTAGCCATTTTCGGGCGCGCCGTCTTGGGCAACAAATAAGGATTTTGTAGCAAGGAGTTATCACACAAGTGCCACGAACACACTGTAGAGTTCCAACATTACCATCGTCACTTACGTCCGTATCACCAACTGCTTCCCTAACCATTCTGTTACTAGACATTGAGAGTCATAGTACAAGTATAACCCCCAATCCTCGTCCACACATAGTACATTCACATTAACCTATTTGATGATCAGACCAGTCACGCACAGCCGAACTACATATGCACTGATACGGTACTGGCGAAATAGTTTGGCCGCAGACCCCCAAAACTCCAAAGCTTAAATTGTTTTTTCGCCACTTAAGGTGATCGATTTTCAGATATGGGCACTGTCCATATTGGCTCAATTCCAGATTTAGCGAACTCCTTAAACTTGGTTTCTTTTTCCATGCAACCAGATTCAATGTGACTCAATGAGAAACGAGCAGCCCAAGTGGCTGAAACAATTTTTGACCCGAGCCAATCCCATCTAGAGTGTTGGTGTGACGGTGGTACGTTTATATTGTCCGCCCACTTTGAGTCTGCTGACGCACGCAATGCACTTGGGCGCTGCCTAGCCATATCTGAGCTGCCTAGAATCTTCACTGCAGCAAGCAACAATAGTACTCGCAACCAGCGAGCCCAAGCCAATACCGAAGCCCTTAAACCTAGACATCCTCACAAAATAGTGCGCCACACTGAGGAGTTGTCAAAAGAGGCGGAACGAGTAAGTTCGGATTGATGAGGTGAGTCCGCTCGTGGTGGGAGGTGGCTGTGTGAGGATGTATCGGTTGGAGGGTTCCAACAATGCCGCGACTGGCTTGTGCGTTATAATTCACTCACAGGTGAAAAAACCGGCAGCTATGGTTGCTTACTTCCTTGCTACTGCAAACGCAACAAGGAACGAAGCCCACGTTATTGCTGTCAATTAACTTCGTTGTCGTCAGAAGTTAGACCTCTATCTGGAGCCACTATCTGGCTCCTCTTGGCATCCTATGAAAAAAAGGGTACTGGCAAATAGAGGGTAAAACCGATACAAGACCACCTTGGAACTTGCTATAGAAACCCTTGCCAGCCCTTCAGACTGGCAATGCAACTCAGATTTGGCTATAGAAACCTTTGAACCGGATGGACCCAGACTCTGCCCATGCCACTTTGACTCAGACCCCCCCCCCCCCCCCCCCCCCCCCCCCTTCACTTGGTGACACCTCGGCCATTTATAGCTGGGAACGCTTGCCAGGTGCCTCTATCTGTCCTTACAACTTGCTTGAAAGTTTTTGGTTAGGGTTGAGGGTGTAGGACTTCGGAAAAAAATAGTTGTTATGCCTTGCCACCCTGTAAAAGAATGCTTGGGAAATGGAATAAAAGAATAAGACAAAGCCCAACAAATTTAATCTCTATTAGTCACGGGGAGAAACCTTGTAATTCTAAGTTTCTTCAAAAATGCAATCAGTCAGGAGATACTAAGCTGCGTACTAGTTGCATACTTCATGTACAAATGTATGTAAACCAATTGGTTCACGC
>JACBWV010000610.1:150766960-150934779 GCA_013435795.1 Chlamydomonas sp. ICE-L | reverse complement strand
CACACAGTCCACATGCACCACCACTGCCCACACACACACAGTCCACATGCACCACCACTGCCCACACACACACACACAGCCCACATGCACCCCCACTGCCCCCACACACACACACAGTCCACATGCACCACCACTGCCCACACACACACACACAGTCCCCTGCACACACCCATGCCCACACACACACACACAGTCCACATGCACCACCGCCCCAACCACACACACCGGCCACATGCACCACACTGCCCCCCACATTCCACCAACACACAAACACACACAGGTCCAAACCATGGCCCAACCACCATGCCAACACACACAACAACAAAGTCCACATGATCCACCACCACCACTGCCCCACACACACAGTCCACATGCACCAACCACCGCCCCCCCACCACACACACACAAGCTCCACAGCAACAACACTGCCCACACCACACCACAACACAGTCCACATGCACCACCACTGCCCCCACACACACACACAGTCCACATGCCAACCCCACCCCGCCCCCCCAAACACACACACCCCAAAGTACCACAATGCACCACACTGCCCCACACACACCCAGCCACATGCACCACCATGCCCACCACACACACACACAGTCCACATTGCCCCCCAAGGCCCATCCCACCACCACACACAGTCTCCACAGAGCCACCACCACTGCCCACACACACACACACAGTCCACATGCACCACCACTGCCCACACACACACACACAGTCCACATGCACCACCACTGCCCACACACACACACACAGTCCACATGCACCACCACTGCCCACACACACACACACAGTCCACATGCACCACCACTCCCACCCCCACACACACACAGTCCACATTGCACCCCCACTCGCCCACACACCACACCACACAGTCCACATGGCACCACACTCATTCCCACCACCACCACCACAGTCCAATGCACACCACTGCACCAACACCCACACACCCAGTCCACATGCACCACCACTGCCCACACACACACACACAGTCCACATGCACCACCACTGCCCACACACCACACACACCGTCCACATGCACCACCACTGCCCAGACACACCACACCAGTCCACATGCACCACCACTGCCCCACACACACACACACAGTTTACTGCACCACCCATGCCCACACACACACACAAAGTCCACAGGACACCCACCACTGCCCAACACACACACACACAGTCCACATGCACCACCACTGCCCACACACACACACACAGTCCACATGCACCACCACTGCCCACACACACACACACAGTCCACATGCACCACCACTGCCCACACACACACAGTCCACATGCACCACCACTGCCCACACACACACAGTCCACATGCACCACCACTGCCCACACACACACAGTCCACATGCACCACCATTCCCACACACACACAGTCCACATGCACCACCACTGCCCACACACACACACACAGTCAGATGCCCACCACACTGCCCACACACACAGTCCAATGCACACCACTGCACCCCCACACACACCAGTCCCACACGCCACACCACTGCCCACACACACACACACAGTCCACATGCACCACAATGCCCCACACACACACACAGTCCACATGCACCACCACAAGGCCCCACAACCACACAGTCCACATGCACCACCACTGCCCCCACACACACACAGTCCACATGCACCCCCCTGCCCCCACACACACACACAGTCCACATGCACCACCACTGCCCACACACACACACACAGTCCACATGCACCACCACTGCCCACACACACACACACAGTCCACATGCACCACCACTGCCCCCACACACACACACACAGTCCACATGCACCACCACTGCCCACACACACACAGTCACCATGGCCCCCCCCCCCCCCCCCCCCCCCACACCAACTGCCACACACACACACAAAGTCCACATGCAACACCACTGCCCCACACCCACAGTCCACATGCACCCCCATTGCCAAAAAAAAAAAAAAAAGTAAAAAGAAAAACAGGAAAAAAAAAAAAAAAAAAACGCTGAAAAAGGCACACCCAAAAAAACGGACAAAAAAAAAAAAAAAAGGAAACAGGAAAAAAAAAAGGCGAAAAAACAAAAAAAACATAGGAAACATGCACCAACATGAACCAAACACACACACACAGTCACATTCACCACCACTGCCCCCCCCCACACCACACACACAGTCCACATGCACCCCACAACTGCCCAACACAAACACCACAGTCCACATGCACCAACATGCCCACACACACACACACAGTCCACATGCACCACCCACTGCCCCCACACACACACACAGTCCCATGCACCCCACATGCCCACACCCAAACACACACACACAGCTCCACATCGCACCCCCATGCCCACACACACAGTCCAATGCACCACCACGCCCACACCACCCACTAACACACAGATCCACATGCACCACCACTGCCCACACACACACAACAGTCACATGCACCACCACTGCCACACACACACAACACAAGTGACACACATGCCACCACCACTGCCCACACAAAACAGTCCACATGACCACCCACTGCCCACACCCACACACACAGTTTCCACATGCACCAACCATTGCCACCCACACCACACACAGTCCACATTGCACCACCACTGGCCCACAACACACACAAATCCACAGCACCACCACTGCCCACACACACCATACACAGTCCACATGCACCACACTGCCCACACACACACACAACACATCCACATGCACACCACTGCCACACACACACACACAGTCCACATGCCCCCACCACTGCCCACACCACACACACACAGTCACATGCACCACCACTGCCCACACACACACAACAAGTCACATCCGCACCACCAATGCCCACACACAACACAAAGTCCACCAGGCCACACCAATGCACACACACACACAAACGTCCACATGCACCAAACTGCCCCACACACACACAGTCCACCACGGCACCACACTGCCCACCACACAAACACAGTCCACATGCACCACCACTGACCACACACCACACACAGTCCACAGGCACCACACTTCCCCACACACACCGGCCACATGCACCACCACTGCCCACACCACCACACAGTCCACATTGCACCACCACTGCCCACACCACACAGTCCAACATGCACCACCAACTGCCCACACAACACACAGCCACATGCACCACCACTGCCCACACACACACACACAGTCCACATGCACCACCACTGCCCACACACACACACACAGTCCACATGCACCACCACTGCCCACACACACAGTCCACATGCACCACCACTGCCCCACACACACACACAGTCCACAGGCACCACCACTGACCACCACACACACACACAGTCCCACATTTGCACCACCACTGCCCACACACACAAACAAAGTCACATGCACCACCACTGACCCAAACACACACAGTCCACATGCACCCACCACTGCCCACACAAACACAGTCCACATGCACCACACTGCCCACACACACTGCACACCCCACTGCCCACACACACCACACACAGTCAAATGCTCACACTTTTGCCCACACACACACACCAGTACACATAGCACCACCACTGCCCACAACACACACAACACAGTCCAAATTGCACACCACTGCCCACACACACACAGTCCACATGCACACCACCGGCCCACACACACAGTCACTGCACACCACTGCCCACACCCAACACAGTCCAATGCACCACCACTGCCCACACACACCCACGTCCAATGCACACCACTGCCCACACCACACCACAGTCCACACCACCACCTCCACACCCTAGCACCCCACACACCCCACACCAACACGGACCACCTCGTACTTCACACCCACCACCAACACACATTACTGCCACAACCACACACCACCACACCACCCCCAAACCCCCCCTCCAACCCACACACCACTACACCCCCACACCACCTCGCAAACCCACACCACACCACTACCACCCACCACCCACCCTCCCAACCCCATTCACAACACCCACCACCACCACCACGCAACCCAAACACAAACACACACCACTACAACCACCTCGAATCTCACACACACACCACCACCACCACCACACACACACACACCACACACACACACCACACACCACACACCACACACACACACACCACCACCACCACACACACACACACACCACACCACCACCCTCGCAACCCCAAACACACACACACCAACACCACAACCATCCTCGCACCTTACAAACAAGCACACCACCACCACTACCCATAGCAACCCACCACACACACCACCACACCACCCCACCCTCGAACCCACAACACACCACCACACACCACCACCCTCGACACCACACACCACCACACACCACACCATCCCCGCAGCTCCCACCACACCAACTCCACCACCATCACCACCCTCCCGACCCACACACCACCACCACCCACTCCCAACCTAGCACCCACCACACCCCACATTACCACTACACCCTCGCAACCAACCCTCACACCACCACCACCACCACCACTACCACCAACCAACACACACACACCACCACCAACCACACCACACCCTCGCAACCCCCCCACACACCACCACACCACCTTGCAACCCACACACACCACCACCTGCACCACCCTCCAAACCACCACCACACACCACAACCAACAAACCTCGCAAACCCAAACAACACACACACCACCACCACCACCCTCCCACCCCCATTCACACCACCACCATTACCACCACCACCACCACCACCACCACCGGAACCCAAACAACACACACCACACCACTACAACCACCCCTCGCACTCACACACACACACCACCACCAGACCACACCTAGCTTCCAAACTAAACACACACCAACACACAACACCCTCGCAACCCAAAACACGAACCCACACCACCACGCACCATCCACCCTCGCCAACCCAGCCACCGCACCACCACACCACCACCACCACCCCTCGACAAAAACCCACAACACACACCACCACCACCACCACCACCCTCGCAACCCACACACACCCCATCACCACCACCACCCTCGCCACCCACACACACCACCACCACCACCACAAATTTCAAATTTCCCAAGATCGCTGGTCAAATCAGCCGGTCAAATCAGTACTCTGAAGTCTTAAAGACTCTTGCTCGATTATATCGTTCTTCTCCTTCACCTCTGTATCTTCTCTGGCCTTGATGAACAGTTGCTATCCATGTACATTCAAGTTTCGCAGCGAAATACGTGCAAAGCAGTTTGCATGGTGGTCCAATATGCAACATCTGTCTCCCCGCTGGAAATCCAGCCAACAACAGCAACAGCAGCAGCGCTAATTACGATGCGAACACTACGATTGGGCAAACGGCGCTTAAGCAACCGCTGGAATTCGGACAGCTTAAATCGCCAGAATTCGGATAGGCTCCTGCTCAGGACAGTAAAAGCAGGCACGCGCGAATCGTATCCTTATCGTTAACCTACATAATTGAGTGAGATCCGGAACTCTTGCAGGAGCTCTCGGCGCTCTGCTCGCGATTAGCTGTACGCAACACTGCGTGTCCCAGCCTGGCATAGGCGTATCAGTACCACTGCTGCGCAACTTTGTGTTCCATCGTTGCTTCCAGCTGCGAAGGTAACCTCATTCTATATGCATGCTTGCTGAAGCAGCCGAGCAGACTACAGAGTACCGCACTCAGCAATTCACTGTCATGAATACTAGCCTAACTGCCTGACTCATGTCTTGGCAATTCAGTGTGTGTTGCTGCAGCACTCTACATCCACAACACCCCAGCACTGCAAAAACAAAAATCTGTTTGTTTTTACAGCTTTCTTGCAAATGTGTTAGTACTATTTGGTCACTTAGGAGTTTATGTACCACCTGTATTTTAATAACACGTGAAACACCCACGTGTTGTGTGCGTGAGTGCTAAGTTATTATTATTATTATTTGTCGGTTGGTGGGTTTTGTTTAGAGCTCACGCCACATTATGCATTCATTTCACATACACACATGATTCCCATGCAAGCTTCACCTTTTTGACATGGCTCTAGCTCTGACTTGGCTGGTTCTATGCACAAGGAGTACAAGAGGATTCTCAGAAGAAAGAAGAGGAAGTGGCTAGAAACACGCATGGAGAACCTTCATACGAATCTTCGGCATAATCCGAAAAGTTTTTGGAAAGACGTGCGTGAGCCTAACAAGGCCACTACGGCAGATATCACAATTCATGATTGGACTGATTATTTTGCAGACCTCTTTGATGTGCAAGTAGGTATTGATCCAAGTCTGGATGCTAGGGACTTTGTCCCTCAAGCTGATGGACCTCAGATAGAGGCCGCACCAACATGGTTATGTCAAGACTTTACCACCCAGGAGGTGTTTTCTGTTCTCCAATCCCTACGGAAAAAACTCCTCCCCCGGGGTAGATGGTATCCCTGCAGAATGGTACAGATTTGCTTCCCATGAGGCCAACTCCCGATTTGTACAAGCTATGACTAACCTGTTTAATCTCATCTGGAAGACTTCTTACCCTAGCCAATGGGCTGCAGCTGCCTTGGTACCCGTACCCAAATCCAAAGGCAGTGTGTATGACAAGGACAACTATCGAGGTCTTGCGGTGAGCAACTCCATAGGAAAGATCTTCTCCCTTTGCATGCTACGTAGACTAGATGATTGGTCAGAAGAATTCAACCTCAGAGCCGCTGGCCAATATGGATTTAGAAGTGGTAGGGGTACTGCAGATGCATCATTCATTCTTAACCATATTGTAGATAAATATAGAGAAAAGAAAAAAAACACTCTTTGTTGCTTTTGTTGATTTCAAGAAGGCTTATGATTGGGTCAACAGAGACTTGCTATGGGATTGCTTAGCAAGGCTAGGAGTCAAGGACCCCTATCTCAGTATTCTGAAGTCCATGTATAATCATGTTGTTTTCCAAGTTCGCCTACATGGGGACATTGGATCCTCCTTTCCATCCCTTGTAGGAGTTAAACAAGGAGACCCCCTATCCCCACTCCTATTCGGTCTGTTCATTGATAGAATTGAATCGTTCCTCCAATCCAAGCTCCCAAATGTAGGGGCTGAGCTTAGGGGAAAGATTCTGCAACTGTTACTTTATGCTGATGACCTAGCTATAATGGCAGAATCCCCGGCAGATATGCAAGCGATGCTTGACTGCCTGAGAGATTTCTGCGAGGCTACTAAGATGGCTGTGAATATAAAGAAAACTGAGATTGTCGTTTTCAACAAACAATTCTGTGATGAGGCCCGCATGGATCCTGATTACAAATTTGTCTATGATGGAGCACAACTTTCTACAAAGTTATCTTTTATCTACTTGGGATCCCTCTTTGTGGATGGTGACTCAAGCAATCGTGCAAAAGCTGCTTTTTCTAGGATGCTCACTAAGGCCCAAAAGGCACACCACATGCTTCGTAGGCGATGCCATACTATGGAGATATACAATATTGATATTCTCACCCACCTGTTTGATTCTCTTGTACAACCTATCCTGAATTTTGGCTGTGAGGTGTGGGCTCCTTCTATTCTGAACAACACACTTATCTCAAATGACCATGCTTGTGAGAAATGGCATAGAGGTATACTTAAACAAATGTTGGGTGTTTGCCAATCTACTACATCTAATATTATCATGGAAGAGCTGGGTAGAACCCCGTTGTGTTTTGCTTGGCTTAAACAAGCTTTGCGCTTCTGGAACAAGACCATACATAAAGAACCTGAGGATCTCATTAGAATGGCTCTTGAGGAATCTTTTGACTCCAACACTGGCTGGGTTCATGACTTGCGTTGTGCTCTCCACAAGCTAGGATCCAGTAAAAACATCAACATTTTGGAGGCTGTCGATGTCGAAGGTATTATGTCTGAAGTTTTTGAGTCATGGAGGTTTAAGTACCCAAGTGACACCAATGCAGTTAGAGACATCCCTGATGAGAGAAGGGTTGGCTTTAAACGCCTCCGATACCAAAAATGGTTCGCAGCCAACAGCAATGATGAGAATGGCTTGATTCCCTTTACATCCGCCTTACATAAGCAGGATCAGATTCGTTCTATAGCACAGTTTAGAATGGGTTCCCATTGGCTGAACACAGAAAGAATGAGGGTGGTGGATAGAGCACACATCCCTCGCTCAATGAGACACTGTCAAATGTGTGGGTTCCAAAAAACTGAGGATGAAATGCATATGTTTGAGTGCCCTTTTTATAATGATATTCGCCTCCGCTACCAGAATCTGTTTACAGATATTTATAGGCATGTCCATGAGGATACCGACTTAACCGTATGGAATGTGGAATTCTGCGATTCCACATTCAGAACCTATATGAATGGAAATGGCACTAAGTCTTTTTGGAGCAACCTAGCCGACTATCTTTCTACTTGTAGAAGAGCAAGACAGGAAGCCCTGGACTGCTTAGTGGCACCGTAATTTATTATCCCTTTTTTTTCTTCTTGAGACTTCTCATTTGTTAGCTTCTTACCTCCGCCACTGTAAGTGGTTGAGATCTGGGTCCTGCTCTAAGGGGTTTAATACCTACGCCACCAAAACGGTGGTTGGGAGTTTGGTTTGTTTGTCCTCGACACACCCCTGATGTAATGGGGTTTTTTGCTTTGTGGGTGCTTTTTCTTTTTGTTTAAAGCACAGAGTCTCATACACCCTCGCGGTGTCAAGTAGACTTTAACATGTAATGTAATGTAATGTAATGTTTGAGTGCCCTTTTATAATGATATTCGCCTCCGCTACCAGAATCTGTTTACAGATATTTATAGGCATGTCCATGAGGATACCGACTTAACCGTATGGAATGTGGAATTCTGCGATTCCACATTCAGAACCTTTATGAATGGAAATGGCACTAAGTCTTTTTGGAGCAACCTAGCCGACTATCTTTCTACTTGTAGAAGAGCAAGACAGGAAGCCCTGGACTGCTTAGTGGCACCGTAATTTATTATCCCTTTTTTTTCTTCTTGAGACTTCTCATTTGTTAGCTTCTTACCTCCGCCACTGTAAGTGGTTGAGATCTGGGTCCTGCTCTAAGGGGTTTAATACCTACGCCACCAAAACGGTGGTTGGGAGTTTGGTTTGTTTGTCCTCGACACACCCCTGATGTAATGGGGTTTTTTGCTTTGTGGGTGCTTTTTCTTTTTGTTTAAAGCACAGAGTCTCATACACCCTCGCGGTGTCAAGTAGACTTTAACATGTAATGTAATGTAATGTAATGTTTGAGTGCCCTTTTTATAATGATATTCGCCTCCGCTACCAGAATCTGTTTACAGATATTTATAGGCATGTCCATGAGGATACCGACTTAACCGTATGGAATGTGGAATTCTGCGATTCCACATTCAGAACCTTTATGAATGGAAATGGCACTAAGTCTTTTTGGAGCAACCTAGCCGACTATCTTTCTACTTGTAGAAGAGCAAGACAGGAAGCCCTGGACTGCTTAGTGGCACCGTAATTTATTATCCCTTTTTTTTCTTCTTGAGACTTCTCATTTGTTAGCTTCTTACCTCCGCCACTGTAAGTGGTTGAGATCTGGGTCCTGCTCTAAGGGGTTTAATACCTACGCCACCAAAACGGTGGTTGGGAGTTTGGTTTGTTTGTCCTCGACACACCCCTGATGTAATGGGGTTTTTTGCTTTGTGGGTGCTTTTTCTTTTTGTTTAAAGCACAGAGTCTCATACACCCTCGCGGTGTCAAGTAGACTTTAACATGTAATGTAATGTAATGTAATGTAATGTAATGTAATGTAATGCAAGCTTCACCTTCCCGACCCTTTCCCTTAAGTACATGATGTGCAGTCTTTGGGTCTACTGCCCCTTTCATGGCCATCAGTGACATACAACGCCAATCGTGTGAAGATGGTGAATGGGTGTGCAGTCATATTAGACTGTTGCGCGGGATACTTATGGTTGATTTTGCCTTCATCTTTAGTGATAACTACCTCTTAGGTAGTTCAAGTAGGAATCTTGAGTGGTTTGGATTCACCGAGTTATGGCAAGATTGAACACCACATTTGGGTAAGACGGTCCAAGATTGGTGCCTAAGAGGTCTGAACAACAATTTACCCTCTCATTGTCCTAAATGTCATTTGTTGAGGTTACTGGAGATGGATAGATTTGGACCACGTGTAGGTGTGGAGTAGGTAGATGTGGAGGCATATGTGAAGTGAGGTGCCATTTTGAACTTCACCAAACTGCGCTGTGCTGCACTGGACTCCCTTTTTCCCCCCCACACATGAACATGTACATAGGATAAATCAATCATTGATCTTGGAAGTATCGGTGTGGCCCCTAAGGATGTCAACCCATTTTTTCTTGCTTTTCTAATTACCGGTAATACTTATTTTCAGTATGCAAACTAGACGTGTAAATAGACAACTGTACACAGTTCTTGGCAATTGCAATTCGCAAAAGCATCTCACTGCACTTCGTTCAACTTGGAACTCCCTTGGCATGGATAACTTTTACATATATTTCATCGTTCAAAACAAATGTAACAATTTTAGACAACTGAACTACATTCGAAGAAGCCATCGTTTATCTTACACCACCCCGGGGTCGACCTCCAGGGGACCCGCCAGGGCCCCCTACTATTTGAAGTTTCAGGCCGGTGGGCCTGGGTGGGCCCGTCAATTGTGGGAGAGGAGCGGTTACAGTTCGAGGCTGTTATATCCACTCACCATTTGCATTATTTCAAGTTTCAAGCTAAGTACATAACTTTCCGCTTTTGATTTGAAACGGTAACCATATGTATCATTTTGAGTTTATCCCTACCTGCCTTTACTGACCATGGACATAAAATGACACATAAACCAGCATAGACCGTTGGTGTACCCCCCTCCCCTTCTCCTCCCCAACACGTACCATATACACAGCCTACCGACCCACCCATTCATATTAAGCATACAAACTCACACCTCCCCAAATACAGACATACCCCCCCCCCCCCCCCCCCTACAAGACACCTCACCAAAACAATTACGTTCATACGACCTCCCCCACACCCATATGACTAGGGAACGGCAACTAATATTAGTGGTTGAAAAACTCTGGAAAAACTAATATTAACTAATATTATTAAAGCGTCACAGTAATATTAGTTTTTCAAATAAATTCAGAATTCTGGTGAGAAGGTTCGTCAGTCTAATATTATCTAACATCCACTAATATTATTCATTCACTTGTATTAACTAACTTAGCCTTTCCCATTAGATAACCACCATATACACCCCCCATTATATAACCACCACGTACAAACCCCATCTTAACCCTCCCACCCAAAACCCACATGCACTTACACTCAAAAACACACTTGTATGAACGCTCACAGCTAACTCCTGTTGATAGTGTGGCAGAGCAGCCTACAGTGTCAGTCTCTGGACAACTCGAGTTGCCTTGTGGATATAGCACTTCAGATCACATGCTTCCAGCCTGGCCACATCTCGCATGACCAGAAGTCACGACACCAGGGCGGGAGGGCTGAGCCTTCGAGGCTGAGAGGATCCGTCATCTTCCAAGAAATGCACCGTTCACTCAAGCCACCCAAGGCAATGCTGAACAAAACAATACGTTTGAGCAAGCAGTGACGAGCTACGTGTCATCGACCGCTGGGGTTTGATTCCAGAGAATACGGGGAGGCGGATTAGCAAGTTTCCTTGTTTTGCTATTTCTATCCGTCTCTCGCGGATGTAGATGATGATGGTCATGGCAGATGAAATATAACGTCGAGCAGGTCATCATATGCGCCGTCTCGGACTGTTTCAGCCAATAATCTGGCTCGAAGACAACAGGAAGGCAGGAACATGGAGGGCAGGAATCTGGCTGTTAGGCGCAACGAGAGTACACGTTCCTCGGGCTTTATGCTGCAGACCCCACCGCCACCATGGGATGGAATTGGAGGTGAGGCACAACCAAGTGTCGATGAACGTTCGCGAACATGACCTGTCTAAACCTGATAGTAACTCTGTCGGAGGTCCATTAGAGAGATATAGGAACCCCAGTGAAACAATAGTACGGACCTGGTAGTAACCCTTCCCTTTCCAAGGGGGATTAATCGCAAATGAAGGAATTTATCGTTTCATAGCTCCCCTATCGCACGGTCTTCATGTTCAGTTGGAACACACCCGTCTGATCAAATGGGGCAACTCACTATCGGCAATACATTGATTGACTTATCGCGGATATTTCCTGAATATTTCCATTCCTTATTTGCGGCTTAGCGAAATCCCCCACCCCACCTTACTTCCACGTGTGGGTAAGCTGCCGGGGGTCAGTGGGCGAAGGGCTGGCGATGAAGAGGATGTCTCGGCGGAGTTAATAGACATGGAGCAAGGGGGTACGTGTGCTTTCGAGACTACAGGAACTACTGAAACCACGACAGTTGTGAAGGGCGCGTGAACTGCACGAATGCAGGGCGCGTGAACCTGTATCACGCGTATAGCAGCAGTGCTTACTGTACAGCAGAAAAAAATCTACAATGACAAATGCGAGAAGTGAAATACAGGGATGCAGGGCGCGTGAACCCGGGTGCGGGGATGCAGGGCGCGTGAACCTGTGCCGTGCTCGTAGCGGTAGTACACCACTGTATAACACGCGTTAACCCGGGTGCGGGGATGGGCGAAGTGCCAGCTCGACAGAGCCACGGGGCGAGATTCCACTTGCTTTTGTTTGCACCATGGGCCCGTGCATGAGAGCTACGGAGTGACTACAATCGGCCAGATGGACGAAAGACGACGAGACGGCAGGCGAATAGCCGGATGCATTTAGCTGGCAATTGAATAGCCGGATGCATTTTGTGAGTGAAAACCACCGTCCTATGAACCCTATAAATAAATTTTAGTTCGAAAAGTACGGAAACGTTTGGTATATAAAGTCCACAAACATGTTCCTCGACAGGAATAGCTACATGGCTAATCTTCGACTTCCCACGCTCCTCGCGGCGTGTCTCTGCCTCTGGGCTACTGCCCAAGCGTCACGTCTTCTCGACCATGAAGGGCTCTCCGAGCTGTCCATGAAGTACACGAGTGTGAGTCACTCAGTCTGGTGATTTGATTTTTGGTTGTAGACCGATCGTGTCTGTGACATTACATGCCCTGCATTCCACTTCGCAGGCCGGACGAAGCCTCTTGCAGGACGAGTCTACTGAGCCTCTCATCGAGTATTCCCGAGTGAGTCTCGTGGATGGATCCTACGAATCTATACTTATAGCCTGTGTTATCCAATCGAATGCTCCTTCTGGATTTGAGATCGTAGTCCTGCAGATTTACACCTGGCAATGCAACACACGTATTATATCAGGACTAGGTTAACCCGGACTATGCCTGGAGCCTGAGTCTCTAACTCGCACCTGTCATCGCTTTGTTGCCCGCATGCATTCGCTGGAGCCCTCCTCAGTTCCTCGGTCAAGTCATTTCTGGGATAGCACTACGTTCAAGCTGCTAGCGCGATGGCCATTCTAATCACGGAGAAGGCTGCCACGAATCGTCGAGGCCTGTGTTATGGATTTCTGATCGTAGCCCCGCATTATGCATCTGACAAGCTCTATGCAAGATGCGTAGTTTATAAGGAATAGAGTACCTTAGGGAATGCTAGAAGCGGTGAAGATCAATTGCCCGCACCCGTCATTGCTTTTTTGTCAGTATGCCTTTTTGACCCTGCTAAGACCTACAGCTAACCGTACGCGCTGACTCCTTTTCTCCCCTAGATTATGCGAGCTGGGTTTTCTCACATTGTCGCCCTTAAAGTCCCTGGGTCCATCGTCCGAGCGCCGGTTTATCGCAGCTTTAGTGCTTTCGTATGCAGATCGGTGAGACCGCAGCTAAAATCAATCTCCCTTAATTGGGGTCAAACCTCCACTTCTTTTCACTCAGCGCTGTATTGGGCAGGCCTCGTATCCTGTGCCTAGTGGTCAGCTGTTTTTCATCGCCCTCAGCGATGCGAATATCGAAATAGTCCCTTTGGGATGTTTAGGGTTATAATGGAGTAGGTGTACAATTCGCATTGCTCTTCGCCTCTTCCCCCCCTCCCCCCCTCTCCCTTCCGTCACTAGACTATTCTCTCGGTACTTCCCGTGTCGACTGTTTTTTAGCTTTTTTCAGGTGGACCCTTCAGCGTATCGGTGAGATTCTTCTCATCTTCCCCTTCTCGGTTATTTTGTTATCAGCCATGTCTATTTGCAGGGTATCCCGACGAGGCACATATTACAGCGAATTCAAAATGGAGGGTAGATATCATGTTTTAGTTGGTTCATGTATTGCGAATGTAACATTTCTAATGGTGAAAATCATGACAATTAATACTTGCAGATTACTGAAGAAGCTATGGTATTTGGAGGAAGGTCTCTACTAGGTAAGTAGACAATATGGTAATTGGTGTTTTCCGTCGTTTTTTTACACCCTTCCCTACCCTACCACCAATGTTGAGAGTCAAACCTGTAACACCACTTATTTCTCCACCAGTGAATTAGTTCTGATTCTTCTTTATCTTTCCCTGTCACCTGTGTATACCAAGCCTGTTTCCTGTATCACAGCTTTGCCTCCTTTTCAATCAGAACTGTGGTGGGCATCTTCCAAGTATACACCCTGCACTCATTTTGGTTAGTGCCACCCTCCCCCTACCAAGCTGACTTGCCTGCCCTTGTATCTTTTTATTGAATCCATTACACTCTTTCACCCTTCATGCACCCTGCACTCATTTTGGTTAGTGGTCGTGCGCACATTCTTCTGATATCTCTTGCACTTTCCCCCTGCACAGCTTCAGCGCGAGCTTCGTAATTCCCACGGACCCACAAGCATGTGTTTTCCTTACTCCTGTTTGCAGATGCCTGCTCTTTCCCCCTGTCCAGCTTACTCATGCTCTTCCAGGAGCAACCAGCCTCATTTGTGTTGGGAGATTTCTTACCCTGTCAGTTGCATTGCCTCTGAATGCCCTGCCCAACACAACTGCTACAGCATACTCTACCCCTTCTGCTGAGGTCCACCACCATTTCCTCTGAAGCTCCATCTCCAGTGACCACCTTGTCCTACACAACTATGATAGTGTCCTACCCCTTACAGCATCCTCTACCACTAATGCTGATATATATAACCCTTTTTTTGTCTTCTCCTTACCCTAGGTGGGGAGGGGGGGCGAGGAGGCAGGGTGAGGATAGGTTGGTGGGCAGACAAAGCCTTTCTGTATACATAGTGAAGATACTTGGAAATTTTGAAATTATTCTAATAGGGCTATGAGCTCAATATGCCCTAATCATGCACAACTAATTTAGCCAAACTTAGCCAAAACAAGTCAGAAAACGTGCCATGTGTGTAGAAGAGTGTTGTTATGCACAAATTTGAATGGGTGCCACATGTGCACCCATTCAAATTTGAGTTTGTTATACAATATAATGCCAATGTTTTCCCACCCAAATGCGAAACCTGACTGATCGAATGTTACTGCCTGCTCTTCAGGTGATGTATGCAAAGTCCCAGCTGGCTATCTCTGCGATGGCGCCGGAATTGATACTGACACTTGCACCCCTACAACTTGTGCTCCCGGCTACACTGGCACACCAGGCGTAGCCACGTGTGCCAACGCAGGATGCCGATTGGGGATTTGCTAGCCCATGCGATGGTGAGACAGACTAGGTGCTTTCACAAGTGGATCAATAGGACTGACTAAAAGACTACATCGGCGTATTCTGTTCAGTGACTTGGGTCTTGTGCATGCCTTTGCTCCCTTCCCCCTGTCGCGATGGTGGGCAAATCAAAATAGGCTGAATTTAATATTTATACTTTGTCTGCTAGATCTTACCATTTTCCTTCACATTGTTTAAAGCAAGCTCATTTATTCATAATTCACACGTACCAACAGACACATGTGCCCTACTACTGTTTGCAGCTATACCCTGCACTGTTCCAGCTGCATTCGGCACCAACATCGTGGCTGACAATTGTACTGCCGGTAATCTAGCAGACGGTACGTCCTGTCTTGTGAAGTGCGCGGCTGGTTTCTCCCAAGACACTGGCACCACCGCTTACACCTGCTCCAGCGACACCCTGATAGAGACGCCAACACTGACCTGCACTGGTGAGCATGAGGCGATGTTTTCAGAGAGGACCACTAAAAAAAACAATACATGTATTATGCTGGTACAAGACACATAATGAGCTCAGAATTTCAATAGCCTTATGTCTAGTAAGTGAAGAAGCTTTGGAAATATATGTTCCACCAAAATATTCAGGAAAGCCGCTAGCAAGCATCACCTAGCTTGAGCTTGTAAACCCCAAACCCGCTTGCTAATCATCATGCATATTAAAAATTCAAATCTTCAAATTCAAAAAGGGTGTTCTCGAAGTAAGGTTATTGGAAGGAAAGACCTTACTTATCATTATAATGATTATGAAGACCTTACTTTTCATCAGGCATGAGAAACATTATGACCGACCCCCGAATATTTCAAAGCCTTTCTGTATACATAGTGAAGATACTTGGAAATTTTGAAATTATCCCTAATAGGGCTATGAGCTCAATATGCCCTAATCATGCACAACTAATTTAGCCAAACTTAGCCAAAACAAGTCAGAAAACGTGCCATGTGTGTAGAAGAGTGTTGTTATGCTCAAATTTGAATGGGTGCCACATGTTTGCACAGTCCCTGCCTGATGTTTGCACAGTCCCAGCTGGCTATCTCTGCGATGGCGTCGGAATTGATACTGACACTTGCACCCCTACATCTTGTGCTCCCGGCTACACTGGCACACCAGGCTTAGCCTCGTGTGCCAACGGAGGAGACGTAGATTGGGGATTTGCTAGCCCATGCGATGGTGAGACAGACTAGGTGCTTTCACAAGTGGATCAATAGGACTGACTAAAAGACTACATCGGCGTATTCTGTTCAGTGACTTGGGTCTTGTGCATGCCTTTGCTCCCTTCCCCCTGTCGCGATGGTGGGCAAATCAAAATAGGCTGAATTTAATATTTATACTTTGTCTGCTAGATCTTACCATTTTCCTTCACATTGTTTAAAGCAAGCTCATTTATTCATAATTCACACGTACCAACAGACACATGTGCCCTACTACTGTTTGCAGCTATACCCTGCACTGTTCCAGCTGCATTCGGCACCAACATCGTGGCTGACAATTGTACTGCCGGTAATCTAGCAGACGGTACGTCCTGTCTTGTGAAGTGCGCGGCTGGTTTCTCCCAAGACACTGGCACCACCGCTTACACCTGCTCCAGCGACACCCTGATAGAGACGCCAACACTGACCTGCACTGGTGAGCATGAGGCGATGTTTTCAGAGAGGACCACTAAAAAAAACAATACATGTATTATGCTGGTACAAGACACATAATGAGCTCAGAATTTCAATAGCCTTATGTCTAGTAAGTGAAGAAGCTTTGGAAATATATGTTCCACCAAAATATTCAGGAAAGCCGCTAGCAAGCATCACCTAGCTTGAGCTTGTAAACCCCAAACCCGCTTGCTAATCATCATGCATATTAAAAATTCAAATCTTCAAATTCAAAAAGGGTGTTCTCGAAGTAAGGTTATTGGAAGGAAAGACCTTACTTATCATTATAATGATTATGAAGACCTTACTTTTCATCAGGCATGAGAAACATTATGACCGACCCCCGAATATTTCAAAGCCTTTCTGTATACATAGTGAAGATACTTGGAAATTTTGAAATTATCCCTAATAGGGCTATGAGCTCAATATGCCCTAATCATGCACAACTAATTTAGCCAAACTTAGCCAAAACAAGTCAGAAAACGTGCCATGTGTGTAGAAGAGTGTTGTTATGCTCAAATTTGAATGGGTGCCACATGTTTGCACAGTCCCTGCCTGATGTTTGCACAGTCCCAGCTGGCTATCTCTGCGATGGCGTCGGAATTGATACTGACACTTGCACCCCTACATCTTGTGCTCCCGGCTACACTGGCACACCAGGCTTAGCCTCGTGTGCCAACGGAGGAGACGTAGATTGGGGATTTGCTAGCCCATGCGATGGTGAGACAGACTAGGTGCTTTCACAAGTGGATCAATAGGACTGACTAAAAGACTACATCGGCGTATTCTGTTCAGTGACTTGGGTCTTGTGCATGCCTTTGCTCCCTTCCCCCTGTCGCGATGGTGGGCAAATCAAAATAGGCTGAATTTAATATTTATACTTTGTCTGCTAGATCTTACCATTTTCCTTCACATTGTTTAAAGCAAGCTCATTTATTCATAATTCACACGTACCAACAGACACATGTGCCCTACTACTGTTTGCAGCTATACCCTGCACTGTTCCAGCTGCATTCGGCACCAACATCGTGGCTGACAATTGTACTGCCGGTAATCTAGCAGACGGTACGTCCTGTCTTGTGAAGTGCGCGGCTGGTTTCTCCCAAGACACTGGCACCACCGCTTACACCTGCTCCAGCGACACCCTGATAGAGACGCCAACACTGACCTGCACTGGTGAGCATGAGGCGATGTTTTCAGAGAGGACCACTAAAAAAAACAATACATGTATTATGCTGGTACAAGACACATAATGAGCTCAGAATTTCAATAGCCTTATGTCTAGTAAGTGAAGAAGCTTTGGAAATATATGTTCCACCAAAATATTCAGGAAAGCCGCTAGCAAGCATCACCTAGCTTGAGCTTGTAAACCCCAAACCCGCTTGCTAATCATCATGCATATTAAAAATTCAAATCTTCAAATTCAAAAAGGGTGTTCTCGAAGTAAGGTTATTGGAAGGAAAGACCTTACTTATCATTATAATGATTATGAAGACCTTACTTTTCATCAGGCATGAGAAACATTATGACCGACCCCCGAATATTTCAAAGCCTTTCTGTATACATAGTGAAGATACTTGGAAATTTTGAAATTATCCCTAATAGGGCTATGAGCTCAATATGCCCTAATCATGCACAACTAATTTAGCCAAACTTAGCCAAAACAAGTCAGAAAACGTGCCATGTGTGTAGAAGAGTGTTGTTATGCTCAAATTTGAATGGGTGCCACATGTTTGCACAGTCCCTGCCTGATGTTTGCACAGTCCCAGCTGGCTATCTCTGCGATGGCGTCGGAATTGATACTGACACTTGCACCCCTACAACTTGTGCTCCCGGCTACACTGGCACACCAGGCTTAGCCTCGTGTGCCAACGGAGGAGACGTAGATTGGGGATTTGCTAGCCCATGCGATGGTGAGACAGACTAGGTGCTTTCACAAGTGGATCAATAGGACTGACTAAAAGACTACATCGGCGTATTCTGTTCAGTGACTTGGGTCTTGTGCATGCCTTTGCTCCCTTCCCCCTGTCGCGATGGTGGGCAAATCAAAATAGGCTGAATTTAATATTTATACTTTGTCTGCTAGATCTTACCATTTTCCTTCACATTGTTTAAAGCAAGCTCATTTATTCATAATTCACACGTACCAACAGACACATGTGCCCTACTACTGTTTGCAGCTATACCCTGCACTGTTCCAGCTGCATTCGGCACCAACATCGTGGCTGACAATTGTACTGCCGGTAATCTAGCAGACGGTACGTCCTGTCTTGTGAAGTGCGCGGCTGGTTTCTCCCAAGACACTGGCACCACCGCTTACACCTGCTCCAGCGACACCCTGATAGAGACGCCAACACTGACCTGCACTGGTGAGCATGAGGCGATGTTTTCAGAGAGGACCACTAAAAAAAACAATACATGTATTATGCTGGTACAAGACACATAATGAGCTCAGAATTTCAATAGCCTTATGTCTAGTAAGTGAAGAAGCTTTGGAAATATATGTTCCACCAAAATATTCAGGAAAGCCGCTAGCAAGCATCACCTAGCTTGAGCTTGTAAACCCCAAACCCGCTTGCTAATCATCATGCATATTAAAAATTCAAATCTTCAAATTCAAAAAGGGTGTTCTCGAAGTAAGGTTATTGGAAGGAAAGACCTTACTTATCATTATAATGATTATGAAGACCTTACTTTTCATCAGGCATGAGAAACATTATGACCGACCCCCGAATATTTCAAAGCCTTTCTGTATACATAGTGAAGATACTTGGAAATTTTGAAATTATCCCTAATAGGGCTATGAGCTCAATATGCCCTAATCATGCACAACTAATTTAGCCAAACTTAGCCAAAACAAGTCAGAAAACGTGCCATGTGTGTAGAAGAGTGTTGTTATGCTCAAATTTGAATGGGTGCCACATGTTTGCACAGTCCCTGCCTGATGTTTGCACAGTCCCAGCTGGCTATCTCTGCGATGGCGTCGGAATTGATACTGACACTTGCACCCCTACAACTTGTGCTCCCGGCTACACTGGCACACCAGGCTTAGCCTCGTGTGCCAACGGAGGAGACGTAGATTGGGGATTTGCTAGCCCATGCGATGGTGAGACAGACTAGGTGCTTTCACAAGTGGATCAATAGGACTGACTAAAAGACTACATCGGCGTATTCTGTTCAGTGACTTGGGTCTTGTGCATGCCTTTGCTCCCTTCCCCCTGTCGCGATGGTGGGCAAATCAAAATAGGCTGAATTTAATATTTATACTTTGTCTGCTAGATCTTACCATTTTCCTTCACATTGTTTAAAGCAAGCTCATTTATTCATAATTCACACGTACCAACAGACACATGTGCCCTACTACTGTTTGCAGCTATACCCTGCACTGTTCCAGCTGCATTCGGCACCAACATCGTGGCTGACAATTGTACTGCCGGTAATCTAGCAGACGGTACGTCCTGTCTTGTGAAGTGCGCGGCTGGTTTCTCCCAAGACACTGGCACCACCGCTTACACCTGCTCCAGCGACACCCTGATAGAGACGCCAACACTGACCTGCACTGGTGAGCATGAGGCGATGTTTTCAGAGAGGACCACTAAAAAAAACAATACATGTATTATGCTGGTACAAGACACATAATGAGCTCAGAATTTCAATAGCCTTATGTCTAGTAAGTGAAGAAGCTTTGGAAATATATGTTCCACCAAAATATTCAGGAAAGCCGCTAGCAAGCATCACCTAGCTTGAGCTTGTAAACCCCAAACCCGCTTGCTAATCATCATGCATATTAAAAATTCAAATCTTCAAATTCAAAAAGGGTGTTCTCGAAGTAAGGTTATTGGAAGGAAAGACCTTACTTATCATTATAATGATTATGAAGACCTTACTTTTCATCAGGCATGAGAAACATTATGACCGACCCCCGAATATTTCAAAGCCTTTCTGTATACATAGTGAAGATACTTGGAAATTTTGAAATTATCCCTAATAGGGCTATGAGCTCAATATGCCCTAATCATGCACAACTAATTTAGCCAAACTTAGCCAAAACAAGTCAGAAAACGTGCCATGTGTGTAGAAGAGTGTTGTTATGCACAAATTTGAATGGGTGCCACATGTGCACCCATTCAAATTTGAGTTTGTTATACAATATAATGCCAATGTTTTCCCACCCAAATGCGAAACCTGACTGATCGAATGTTACTGCCTGCTCTTCAGGTGATGTATGCAAAGTCCCAGCTGGCTATCTCTGCGATGGCGCCGGAATTGATACTGACACTTGCACCCCTACAACTTGTGCTCCCGGCTACACTGGCACACCAGGCGTAGCCACGTGTGCCAACGCAGATGCCGATTGGGGATTTGCTAGCCCATGCGATGGTGAGACAGACTAGGTGCTTTCACAAGTGGATCAATAGGACTGACTAAAAGACTACATCGGCGTATTCTGTTCAGTGACTTGGGTCTTGTGCATGCCTTTGCTCCCTTCCCCCTGTCGCGATGGTGGGCAAATCAAAATAGGCTGAATTTAATATTTATACTTTGTCTGCTAGATCTTACCATTTTCCTTCACATTGTTTAAAGCAAGCTCATTTATTCATAATTCACACGTACCAACAGACACATGTGCCCTACTACTGTTTGCAGCTATACCCTGCACTGTTCCAGCTGCATTCGGCACCAACATCGTGGCTGACAATTGTACTGCCGGTAATCTAGCAGACGGTACGTCCTGTCTTGTGAAGTGCGCGGCTGGTTTCTCCCAAGACACTGGCACCACCGCTTACACCTGCTCCAGCGACACCCTGATAGAGACGCCAACACTGACCTGCACTGGTGAGCATGAGGCGATGTTTTCAGAGAGGACCACTAAAAAAAACAATACATGTATTATGCTGGTACAAGACACATAATGAGCTCAGAATTTCAATAGCCTTATGTCTAGTAAGTGAAGAAGCTTTGGAAATATATGTTCCACCAAAATATTCAGGAAAGCCGCTAGCAAGCATCACCTAGCTTGAGCTTGTAAACCCCAAACCCGCTTGCTAATCATCATGCATATTAAAAATTCAAATCTTCAAATTCAAAAAGGGTGTTCTCGAAGTAAGGTTATTGGAAGGAAAGACCTTACTTATCATTATAATGATTATGAAGACCTTACTTTTCATCAGGCATGAGAAACATTATGACCGACCCCCGAATATTTCAAAGCCTTTCTGTATACATAGTGAAGATACTTGGAAATTTTGAAATTATCCCTAATAGGGCTATGAGCTCAATATGCCCTAATCATGCACAACTAATTTAGCCAAACTTAGCCAAAACAAGTCAGAAAACGTGCCATGTGTGTAGAAGAGTGTTGTTATGCACAAATTTGAATGGGTGCCACATGTGCACCCATTCAAATTTGAGTTTGTTATACAATATAATGCCAATGTTTTCCCACCCAAATGCGAAACCTGACTGATCGAATGTTACTGCCTGCTCTTCAGGTGATGTATGCAAAGTCCCAGCTGGCTATCTCTGCGATGGCGCCGGAATTGATACTGACACTTGCACCCCTACAACTTGTGCTCCCGGCTACACTGGCACACCAGGCGTAGCCACGTGTGCCAACGCAGATGCCGATTGGGGATTTGCTAGCCCATGCGATGGTGAGACAGACTAGGTGCTTTCACAAGTGGATCAATAGGACTGACTAAAAGACTACATCGGCGTATTCTGTTCAGTGACTTGGGTCTTGTGCATGCCTTTGCTCCCTTCCCCCTGTCGCGATGGTGGGCAAATCAAAATAGGCTGAATTTAATATTTATACTTTGTCTGCTAGATCTTACCATTTTCCTTCACATTGTTTAAAGCAAGCTCATTTATTCATAATTCACACGTACCAACAGACACATGTGCCCTACTACTGTTTGCAGCTATACCCTGCACTGTTCCAGCTGCATTCGGCACCAACATCGTGGCTGACAATTGTACTGCCGGTAATCTAGCAGACGGTACGTCCTGTCTTGTGAAGTGCGCGGCTGGTTTCTCCCAAGACACTGGCACCACCGCTTACACCTGCTCCAGCGACACCCTGATAGAGACGCCAACACTGACCTGCACTGGTGAGCATGAGGCGATGTTTTCAGAGAGGACCACTAAAAAAAACAATACATGTATTATGCTGGTACAAGACACATAATGAGCTCAGAATTTCAATAGCCTTATGTCTAGTAAGTGAAGAAGCTTTGGAAATATATGTTCCACCAAAATATTCAGGAAAGCCGCTAGCAAGCATCACCTAGCTTGAGCTTGTAAACCCCAAACCCGCTTGCTAATCATCATGCATATTAAAAATTCAAATCTTCAAATTCAAAAAGGGTGTTCTCGAAGTAAGGTTATTGGAAGGAAAGACCTTACTTATCATTATAATGATTATGAAGACCTTACTTTTCATCAGGCATGAGAAACATTATGACCGACCCCCGAATATTTCAAAGCCTTTCTGTATACATAGTGAAGATACTTGGAAATTTTGAAATTATCCCTAATAGGGCTATGAGCTCAATATGCCCTAATCATGCACAACTAATTTAGCCAAACTTAGCCAAAACAAGTCAGAAAACGTGCCATGTGTGTAGAAGAGTGTTGTTATGCTCAAATTTGAATGGGTGCCACATGTTTGCACAGTCCCTGCCTGATGTTTGCACAGTCCCAGCTGGCTATCTCTGCGATGGCGTCGGAATTGATACTGACACTTGCACCCCTACAACTTGTGCTCCCGGCTACACTGGCACACCAGGCTTAGCCTCGTGTGCCAACGGAGGAGACGTAGATTGGGGATTTGCTAGCCCATGCGATGGTGAGACAGACTAGGTGCTTTCACAAGTGGATCAATAGGACTGACTAAAAGACTACATCGGCGTATTCTGTTCAGTGACTTGGGTCTTGTGCATGCCTTTGCTCCCTTCCCCCTGTCGCGATGGTGGGCAAATCAAAATAGGCTGAATTTAATATTTATACTTTGTCTGCTAGATCTTACCATTTTCCTTCACATTGTTTAAAGCAAGCTCATTTATTCATAATTCACACGTACCAACAGACACATGTGCCCTACTACTGTTTGCAGCTATACCCTGCACTGTTCCAGCTGCATTCGGCACCAACATCGTGGCTGACAATTGTACTGCCGGTAATCTAGCAGACGGTACGTCCTGTCTTGTGAAGTGCGCGGCTGGTTTCTCCCAAGACACTGGCACCACCGCTTACACCTGCTCCAGCGACACCCTGATAGAGACGCCAACACTGACCTGCACTGGTGAGCATGAGGCGATGTTTTCAGAGAGGACCACTAAAAAAAACAATACATGTATTATGCTGGTACAAGACACATAATGAGCTCAGAATTTCAATAGCCTTATGTCTAGTAAGTGAAGAAGCTTTGGAAATATATGTTCCACCAAAATATTCAGGAAAGCCGCTAGCAAGCATCACCTAGCTTGAGCTTGTAAACCCCAAACCCGCTTGCTAATCATCATGCATATTAAAAATTCAAATCTTCAAATTCAAAAAGGGTGTTCTCGAAGTAAGGTTATTGGAAGGAAAGACCTTACTTATCATTATAATGATTATGAAGACCTTACTTTTCATCAGGCATGAGAAACATTATGACCGACCCCCGAATATTTCAAAGCCTTTCTGTATACATAGTGAAGATACTTGGAAATTTTGAAATTATCCCTAATAGGGCTATGAGCTCAATATGCCCTAATCATGCACAACTAATTTAGCCAAACTTAGCCAAAACAAGTCAGAAAACGTGCCATGTGTGTAGAAGAGTGTTGTTATGCTCAAATTTGAATGGGTGCCACATGTTTGCACAGTCCCTGCCTGATGTTTGCACAGTCCCAGCTGGCTATCTCTGCGATGGCGTCGGAATTGATACTGACACTTGCACCCCTACAACTTGTGCTCCCGGCTACACTGGCACACCAGGCTTAGCCTCGTGTGCCAACGGAGGAGACGTAGATTGGGGATTTGCTAGCCCATGCGATGGTGAGACAGACTAGGTGCTTTCACAAGTGGATCAATAGGACTGACTAAAAGACTACATCGGCGTATTCTGTTCAGTGACTTGGGTCTTGTGCATGCCTTTGCTCCCTTCCCCCTGTCGCGATGGTGGGCAAATCAAAATAGGCTGAATTTAATATTTATACTTTGTCTGCTAGATCTTACCATTTTCCTTCACATTGTTTAAAGCAAGCTCATTTATTCATAATTCACACGTACCAACAGACACATGTGCCCTACTACTGTTTGCAGCTATACCCTGCACTGTTCCAGCTGCATTCGGCACCAACATCGTGGCTGACAATTGTACTGCCGGTAATCTAGCAGACGGTACGTCCTGTCTTGTGAAGTGCGCGGCTGGTTTCTCCCAAGACACTGGCACCACCGCTTACACCTGCTCCAGCGACACCCTGATAGAGACGCCAACACTGACCTGCACTGGTGAGCATGAGGCGATGTTTTCAGAGAGGACCACTAAAAAAAACAATACATGTATTATGCTGGTACAAGACACATAATGAGCTCAGAATTTCAATAGCCTTATGTCTAGTAAGTGAAGAAGCTTTGGAAATATATGTTCCACCAAAATATTCAGGAAAGCCGCTAGCAAGCATCACCTAGCTTGAGCTTGTAAACCCCAAACCCGCTTGCTAATCATCATGCATATTAAAAATTCAAATCTTCAAATTCAAAAAGGGTGTTCTCGAAGTAAGGTTATTGGAAGGAAAGACCTTACTTATCATTATAATGATTATGAAGACCTTACTTTTCATCAGGCATGAGAAACATTATGACCGACCCCCGAATATTTCAAAGCCTTTCTGTATACATAGTGAAGATACTTGGAAATTTTGAAATTATCCCTAATAGGGCTATGAGCTCAATATGCCCTAATCATGCACAACTAATTTAGCCAAACTTAGCCAAAACAAGTCAGAAAACGTGCCATGTGTGTAGAAGAGTGTTGTTATGCACAAATTTGAATGGGTGCCACATGTGCACCCATTCAAATTTGAGTTTGTTATACAATATAATGCCAATGTTTTCCCACCCAAATGCGAAACCTGACTGATCGAATGTTACTGCCTGCTCTTCAGGTGATGTATGCAAAGTCCCAGCTGGCTATCTCTGCGATGGCGCCGGAATTGATACTGACACTTGCACCCCTACAACTTGTGCTCCCGGCTACACTGGCACACCAGGCGTAGCCACGTGTGCCAACGCAGATGCCGATTGGGGATTTGCTAGCCCATGCGATGGTGAGACAGACTAGGTGCTTTCACAAGTGGATCAATAGGACTGACTAAAAGACTACATCGGCGTATTCTGTTCAGTGACTTGGGTCTTGTGCATGCCTTTGCTCCCTTCCCCCTGTCGCGATGGTGGGCAAATCAAAATAGGCTGAATTTAATATTTATACTTTGTCTGCTAGATCTTACCATTTTCCTTCACATTGTTTAAAGCAAGCTCATTTATTCATAATTCACACGTACCAACAGACACATGTGCCCTACTACTGTTTGCAGCTATACCCTGCACTGTTCCAGCTGCATTCGGCACCAACATCGTGGCTGACAATTGTACTGCCGGTAATCTAGCAGACGGTACGTCCTGTCTTGTGAAGTGCGCGGCTGGTTTCTCCCAAGACACTGGCACCACCGCTTACACCTGCTCCAGCGACACCCTGATAGAGACGCCAACACTGACCTGCACTGGTGAGCATGAGGCGATGTTTTCAGAGAGGACCACTAAAAAAAACAATACATGTATTATGCTGGTACAAGACACATAATGAGCTCAGAATTTCAATAGCCTTATGTCTAGTAAGTGAAGAAGCTTTGGAAATATATGTTCCACCAAAATATTCAGGAAAGCCGCTAGCAAGCATCACCTAGCTTGAGCTTGTAAACCCCAAACCCGCTTGCTAATCATCATGCATATTAAAAATTCAAATCTTCAAATTCAAAAAGGGTGTTCTCGAAGTAAGGTTATTGGAAGGAAAGACCTTACTTATCATTATAATGATTATGAAGACCTTACTTTTCATCAGGCATGAGAAACATTATGACCGACCCCCGAATATTTCAAAGCCTTTCTGTATACATAGTGAAGATACTTGGAAATTTTGAAATTATCCCTAATAGGGCTATGAGCTCAATATGCCCTAATCATGCACAACTAATTTAGCCAAACTTAGCCAAAACAAGTCAGAAAACGTGCCATGTGTGTAGAAGAGTGTTGTTATGCACAAATTTGAATGGGTGCCACATGTGCACCCATTCAAATTTGAGTTTGTTATACAATATAATGCCAATGTTTTCCCACCCAAATGCGAAACCTGACTGATCGAATGTTACTGCCTGCTCTTCAGGTGATGTATGCAAAGTCCCAGCTGGCTATCTCTGCGATGGCGCCGGAATTGATACTGACACTTGCACCCCTACAACTTGTGCTCCCGGCTACACTGGCACACCAGGCGTAGCCACGTGTGCCAACGCAGATGCCGATTGGGGATTTGCTAGCCCATGCGATGGTGAGACAGACTAGGTGCTTTCACAAGTGGATCAATAGGACTGACTAAAAGACTACATCGGCGTATTCTGTTCAGTGACTTGGGTCTTGTGCATGCCTTTGCTCCCTTCCCCCTGTCGCGATGGTGGGCAAATCAAAATAGGCTGAATTTAATATTTATACTTTGTCTGCTAGATCTTACCATTTTCCTTCACATTGTTTAAAGCAAGCTCATTTATTCATAATTCACACGTACCAACAGACACATGTGCCCTACTACTGTTTGCAGCTATACCCTGCACTGTTCCAGCTGCATTCGGCACCAACATCGTGGCTGACAATTGTACTGCCGGTAATCTAGCAGACGGTACGTCCTGTCTTGTGAAGTGCGCGGCTGGTTTCTCCCAAGACACTGGCACCACCGCTTACACCTGCTCCAGCGACACCCTGATAGAGACGCCAACACTGACCTGCACTGGTGAGCATGAGGCGATGTTTTCAGAGAGGACCACTAAAAAAAACAATACATGTATTATGCTGGTACAAGACACATAATGAGCTCAGAATTTCAATAGCCTTATGTCTAGTAAGTGAAGAAGCTTTGGAAATATATGTTCCACCAAAATATTCAGGAAAGCCGCTAGCAAGCATCACCTAGCTTGAGCTTGTAAACCCCAAACCCGCTTGCTAATCATCATGCATATTAAAAATTCAAATCTTCAAATTCAAAAAGGGTGTTCTCGAAGTAAGGTTATTGGAAGGAAAGACCTTACTTATCATTATAATGATTATGAAGACCTTACTTTTCATCAGGCATGAGAAACATTATGACCGACCCCCGAATATTTCAAAGCCTTTCTGTATACATAGTGAAGATACTTGGAAATTTTGAAATTATCCCTAATAGGGCTATGAGCTCAATATGCCCTAATCATGCACAACTAATTTAGCCAAACTTAGCCAAAACAAGTCAGAAAACGTGCCATGTGTGTAGAAGAGTGTTGTTATGCTCAAATTTGAATGGGTGCCACATGTTTGCACAGTCCCTGCCTGATGTTTGCACAGTCCCAGCTGGCTATCTCTGCGATGGCGTCGGAATTGATACTGACACTTGCACCCCTACAACTTGTGCTCCCGGCTACACTGGCACACCAGGCTTAGCCTCGTGTGCCAACGGAGGAGACGTAGATTGGGGATTTGCTAGCCCATGCGATGGTGAGACAGACTAGGTGCTTTCACAAGTGGATCAATAGGACTGACTAAAAGACTACATCGGCGTATTCTGTTCAGTGACTTGGGTCTTGTGCATGCCTTTGCTCCCTTCCCCCTGTCGCGATGGTGGGCAAATCAAAATAGGCTGAATTTAATATTTATACTTTGTCTGCTAGATCTTACCATTTTCCTTCACATTGTTTAAAGCAAGCTCATTTATTCATAATTCACACGTACCAACAGACACATGTGCCCTACTACTGTTTGCAGCTATACCCTGCACTGTTCCAGCTGCATTCGGCACCAACATCGTGGCTGACAATTGTACTGCCGGTAATCTAGCAGACGGTACGTCCTGTCTTGTGAAGTGCGCGGCTGGTTTCTCCCAAGACACTGGCACCACCGCTTACACCTGCTCCAGCGACACCCTGATAGAGACGCCAACACTGACCTGCACTGGTGAGCATGAGGCGATGTTTTCAGAGAGGACCACTAAAAAAAACAATACATGTATTATGCTGGTACAAGACACATAATGAGCTCAGAATTTCAATAGCCTTATGTCTAGTAAGTGAAGAAGCTTTGGAAATATATGTTCCACCAAAATATTCAGGAAAGCCGCTAGCAAGCATCACCTAGCTTGAGCTTGTAAACCCCAAACCCGCTTGCTAATCATCATGCATATTAAAAATTCAAATCTTCAAATTCAAAAAGGGTGTTCTCGAAGTAAGGTTATTGGAAGGAAAGACCTTACTTATCATTATAATGATTATGAAGACCTTACTTTTCATCAGGCATGAGAAACATTATGACCGACCCCCGAATATTTCAAAGCCTTTCTGTATACATAGTGAAGATACTTGGAAATTTTGAAATTATCCCTAATAGGGCTATGAGCTCAATATGCCCTAATCATGCACAACTAATTTAGCCAAACTTAGCCAAAACAAGTCAGAAAACGTGCCATGTGTGTAGAAGAGTGTTGTTATGCTCAAATTTGAATGGGTGCCACATGTTTGCACAGTCCCTGCCTGATGTTTGCACAGTCCCAGCTGGCTATCTCTGCGATGGCGTCGGAATTGATACTGACACTTGCACCCCTACAACTTGTGCTCCCGGCTACACTGGCACACCAGGCTTAGCCTCGTGTGCCAACGGAGGAGACGTAGATTGGGGATTTGCTAGCCCATGCGATGGTGAGACAGACTAGGTGCTTTCACAAGTGGATCAATAGGACTGACTAAAAGACTACATCGGCGTATTCTGTTCAGTGACTTGGGTCTTGTGCATGCCTTTGCTCCCTTCCCCCTGTCGCGATGGTGGGCAAATCAAAATAGGCTGAATTTAATATTTATACTTTGTCTGCTAGATCTTACCATTTTCCTTCACATTGTTTAAAGCAAGCTCATTTATTCATAATTCACACGTACCAACAGACACATGTGCCCTACTACTGTTTGCAGCTATACCCTGCACTGTTCCAGCTGCATTCGGCACCAACATCGTGGCTGACAATTGTACTGCCGGTAATCTAGCAGACGGTACGTCCTGTCTTGTGAAGTGCGCGGCTGGTTTCTCCCAAGACACTGGCACCACCGCTTACACCTGCTCCAGCGACACCCTGATAGAGACGCCAACACTGACCTGCACTGGTGAGCATGAGGCGATGTTTTCAGAGAGGACCACTAAAAAAAACAATACATGTATTATGCTGGTACAAGACACATAATGAGCTCAGAATTTCAATAGCCTTATGTCTAGTAAGTGAAGAAGCTTTGGAAATATATGTTCCACCAAAATATTCAGGAAAGCCGCTAGCAAGCATCACCTAGCTTGAGCTTGTAAACCCCAAACCCGCTTGCTAATCATCATGCATATTAAAAATTCAAATCTTCAAATTCAAAAAGGGTGTTCTCGAAGTAAGGTTATTGGAAGGAAAGACCTTACTTATCATTATAATGATTATGAAGACCTTACTTTTCATCAGGCATGAGAAACATTATGACCGACCCCCGAATATTTCAAAGCCTTTCTGTATACATAGTGAAGATACTTGGAAATTTTGAAATTATCCCTAATAGGGCTATGAGCTCAATATGCCCTAATCATGCACAACTAATTTAGCCAAACTTAGCCAAAACAAGTCAGAAAACGTGCCATGTGTGTAGAAGAGTGTTGTTATGCACAAATTTGAATGGGTGCCACATGTGCACCCATTCAAATTTGAGTTTGTTATACAATATAATGCCAATGTTTTCCCACCCAAATGCGAAACCTGACTGATCGAATGTTACTGCCTGCTCTTCAGGTGATGTATGCAAAGTCCCAGCTGGCTATCTCTGCGATGGCGCCGGAATTGATACTGACACTTGCACCCCTACAACTTGTGCTCCCGGCTACACTGGCACACCAGGCGTAGCCACGTGTGCCAACGCAGATGCCGATTGGGGATTTGCTAGCCCATGCGATGGTGAGACAGACTAGGTGCTTTCACAAGTGGATCAATAGGACTGACTAAAAGACTACATCGGCGTATTCTGTTCAGTGACTTGGGTCTTGTGCATGCCTTTGCTCCCTTCCCCCTGTCGCGATGGTGGGCAAATCAAAATAGGCTGAATTTAATATTTATACTTTGTCTGCTAGATCTTACCATTTTCCTTCACATTGTTTAAAGCAAGCTCATTTATTCATAATTCACACGTACCAACAGACACATGTGCCCTACTACTGTTTGCAGCTATACCCTGCACTGTTCCAGCTGCATTCGGCACCAACATCGTGGCTGACAATTGTACTGCCGGTAATCTAGCAGACGGTACGTCCTGTCTTGTGAAGTGCGCGGCTGGTTTCTCCCAAGACACTGGCACCACCGCTTACACCTGCTCCAGCGACACCCTGATAGAGACGCCAACACTGACCTGCACTGGTGAGCATGAGGCGATGTTTTCAGAGAGGACCACTAAAAAAAACAATACATGTATTATGCTGGTACAAGACACATAATGAGCTCAGAATTTCAATAGCCTTATGTCTAGTAAGTGAAGAAGCTTTGGAAATATATGTTCCACCAAAATATTCAGGAAAGCCGCTAGCAAGCATCACCTAGCTTGAGCTTGTAAACCCCAAACCCGCTTGCTAATCATCATGCATATTAAAAATTCAAATCTTCAAATTCAAAAAGGGTGTTCTCGAAGTAAGGTTATTGGAAGGAAAGACCTTACTTATCATTATAATGATTATGAAGACCTTACTTTTCATCAGGCATGAGAAACATTATGACCGACCCCCGAATATTTCAAAGCCTTTCTGTATACATAGTGAAGATACTTGGAAATTTTGAAATTATCCCTAATAGGGCTATGAGCTCAATATGCCCTAATCATGCACAACTAATTTAGCCAAACTTAGCCAAAACAAGTCAGAAAACGTGCCATGTGTGTAGAAGAGTGTTGTTATGCTCAAATTTGAATGGGTGCCACATGTTTGCACAGTCCCTGCCTGATGTTTGCACAGTCCCAGCTGGCTATCTCTGCGATGGCGTCGGAATTGATACTGACACTTGCACCCCTACAACTTGTGCTCCCGGCTACACTGGCACACCAGGCTTAGCCTCGTGTGCCAACGGAGGAGACGTAGATTGGGGATTTGCTAGCCCATGCGATGGTGAGACAGACTAGGTGCTTTCACAAGTGGATCAATAGGACTGACTAAAAGACTACATCGGCGTATTCTGTTCAGTGACTTGGGTCTTGTGCATGCCTTTGCTCCCTTCCCCCTGTCGCGATGGTGGGCAAATCAAAATAGGCTGAATTTAATATTTATACTTTGTCTGCTAGATCTTACCATTTTCCTTCACATTGTTTAAAGCAAGCTCATTTATTCATAATTCACACGTACCAACAGACACATGTGCCCTACTACTGTTTGCAGCTATACCCTGCACTGTTCCAGCTGCATTCGGCACCAACATCGTGGCTGACAATTGTACTGCCGGTAATCTAGCAGACGGTACGTCCTGTCTTGTGAAGTGCGCGGCTGGTTTCTCCCAAGACACTGGCACCACCGCTTACACCTGCTCCAGCGACACCCTGATAGAGACGCCAACACTGACCTGCACTGGTGAGCATGAGGCGATGTTTTCAGAGAGGACCACTAAAAAAAACAATACATGTATTATGCTGGTACAAGACACATAATGAGCTCAGAATTTCAATAGCCTTATGTCTAGTAAGTGAAGAAGCTTTGGAAATATATGTTCCACCAAAATATTCAGGAAAGCCGCTAGCAAGCATCACCTAGCTTGAGCTTGTAAACCCCAAACCCGCTTGCTAATCATCATGCATATTAAAAATTCAAATCTTCAAATTCAAAAAGGGTGTTCTCGAAGTAAGGTTATTGGAAGGAAAGACCTTACTTATCATTATAATGATTATGAAGACCTTACTTTTCATCAGGCATGAGAAACATTATGACCGACCCCCGAATATTTCAAAGCCTTTCTGTATACATAGTGAAGATACTTGGAAATTTTGAAATTATCCCTAATAGGGCTATGAGCTCAATATGCCCTAATCATGCACAACTAATTTAGCCAAACTTAGCCAAAACAAGTCAGAAAACGTGCCATGTGTGTAGAAGAGTGTTGTTATGCACAAATTTGAATGGGTGCCACATGTGCACCCATTCAAATTTGAGTTTGTTATACAATATAATGCCAATGTTTTCCCACCCAAATGCGAAACCTGACTGATCGAATGTTACTGCCTGCTCTTCAGGTGATGTATGCAAAGTCCCAGCTGGCTATCTCTGCGATGGCGCCGGAATTGATACTGACACTTGCACCCCTACAACTTGTGCTCCCGGCTACACTGGCACACCAGGCGTAGCCACGTGTGCCAACGCAGATGCCGATTGGGGATTTGCTAGCCCATGCGATGGTGAGACAGACTAGGTGCTTTCACAAGTGGATCAATAGGACTGACTAAAAGACTACATCGGCGTATTCTGTTCAGTGACTTGGGTCTTGTGCATGCCTTTGCTCCCTTCCCCCTGTCGCGATGGTGGGCAAATCAAAATAGGCTGAATTTAATATTTATACTTTGTCTGCTAGATCTTACCATTTTCCTTCACATTGTTTAAAGCAAGCTCATTTATTCATAATTCACACGTACCAACAGACACATGTGCCCTACTACTGTTTGCAGCTATACCCTGCACTGTTCCAGCTGCATTCGGCACCAACATCGTGGCTGACAATTGTACTGCCGGTAATCTAGCAGACGGTACGTCCTGTCTTGTGAAGTGCGCGGCTGGTTTCTCCCAAGACACTGGCACCACCGCTTACACCTGCTCCAGCGACACCCTGATAGAGACGCCAACACTGACCTGCACTGGTGAGCATGAGGCGATGTTTTCAGAGAGGACCACTAAAAAAAACAATACATGTATTATGCTGGTACAAGACACATAATGAGCTCAGAATTTCAATAGCCTTATGTCTAGTAAGTGAAGAAGCTTTGGAAATATATGTTCCACCAAAATATTCAGGAAAGCCGCTAGCAAGCATCACCTAGCTTGAGCTTGTAAACCCCAAACCCGCTTGCTAATCATCATGCATATTAAAAATTCAAATCTTCAAATTCAAAAAGGGTGTTCTCGAAGTAAGGTTATTGGAAGGAAAGACCTTACTTATCATTATAATGATTATGAAGACCTTACTTTTCATCAGGCATGAGAAACATTATGACCGACCCCCGAATATTTCAAAGCCTTTCTGTATACATAGTGAAGATACTTGGAAATTTTGAAATTATCCCTAATAGGGCTATGAGCTCAATATGCCCTAATCATGCACAACTAATTTAGCCAAACTTAGCCAAAACAAGTCAGAAACGTGCCATGTGTGTAGAAGAGTGTTGTTATGCACAAATTTGAATGGGTGCCACATGTGCACCCATTCAAATTTGAGTTTGTTATACAATATAATGCCAATGTTTTCCCACCCAAATGCGAAACCTGACTGATCGAATGTTACTGCCTGCTCTTCAGGTGATGTATGCAAAGTCCCAGCTGGCTATCTCTGCGATGGCGCCGGAATTGATACTGACACTTGCACCCCTACAACTTGTGCTCCCGGCTACACTGGCACACCAGGCGTAGCCACGTGTGCCAACGCAGATGCCGATTGGGGATTTGCTAGCCCATGCGATGGTGAGACAGACTAGGTGCTTTCACAAGTGGATCAATAGGACTGACTAAAAGACTACATCGGCGTATTCTGTTCAGTGACTTGGGTCTTGTGCATGCCTTTGCTCCCTTCCCCCTGTCGCGATGGTGGGCAAATCAAAATAGGCTGAATTTAATATTTATACTTTGTCTGCTAGATCTTACCATTTTCCTTCACATTGTTTAAAGCAAGCTCATTTATTCATAATTCACACGTACCAACAGACACATGTGCCCTACTACTGTTTGCAGCTATACCCTGCACTGTTCCAGCTGCATTCGGCACCAACATCGTGGCTGACAATTGTACTGCCGGTAATCTAGCAGACGGTACGTCCTGTCTTGTGAAGTGCGCGGCTGGTTTCTCCCAAGACACTGGCACCACCGCTTACACCTGCTCCAGCGACACCCTGATAGAGACGCCAACACTGACCTGCACTGGTGAGCATGAGGCGATGTTTTCAGAGAGGACCACTAAAAAAAACAATACATGTATTATGCTGGTACAAGACACATAATGAGCTCAGAATTTCAATAGCCTTATGTCTAGTAAGTGAAGAAGCTTTGGAAATATATGTTCCACCAAAATATTCAGGAAAGCCGCTAGCAAGCATCACCTAGCTTGAGCTTGTAAACCCCAAACCCGCTTGCTAATCATCATGCATATTAAAAATTCAAATCTTCAAATTCAAAAAGGGTGTTCTCGAAGTAAGGTTATTGGAAGGAAAGACCTTACTTATCATTATAATGATTATGAAGACCTTACTTTTCATCAGGCATGAGAAACATTATGACCGACCCCCGAATATTTCAAAGCCTTTCTGTATACATAGTGAAGATACTTGGAAATTTTGAAATTATCCCTAATAGGGCTATGAGCTCAATATGCCCTAATCATGCACAACTAATTTAGCCAAACTTAGCCAAAACAAGTCAGAAAACGTGCATGTGTGTAGAAGAGTGTTTTATGCACAAAATTTGAATGGGTGCCACATGTGCACCCATTCAAATTTGAGTTTGTTATACAATATAATGCCAATGTTTTCCCACCCAAGCGAAACCTGACTGCATCGAATGTTACTGCCTGCTCTTCAGGTGATGTATGCAAAGTCCAGCTGGCTATCTCTGCGATGGCGCCGGAATTGATACTGACACTTGCACCCCTACAACTTGTGCTCCCGGCTACACTGGCACACCAGGCGTAGCCACGTGTGCCAACGCAGATGCCGATTGGGGATTTGCTAGCCCATGCGATGGGGATGAGACAGACTAGGTGCTTTCACAAGTGGATCAATAGGACTGACTAAAAGACTACATCGGCGTATTCTGTTCAGTGACTTGGGTTCTTGTGCATGCCTTTGCTCCCTTCCCCCTGTCGCGATGGTGGGCAAATCAAATAGGCTGAATTTAATATTTATTACTTTGTCTGCTAGATCTTACCATTTCCTTCACATTGTTTAAAGCAAGCTCATTTATTCATAATTCACACGTACCAACAGACACATGTGCCCTACTACTGTTTGCAGCTATACCCTGCACTGTTCCAGCTGCATTCGGCACCAACATCGTGGCTGACAATTGTACTGCCGGTAATCTAGCAGACGGTACGTCCTGTCTTGTGAAGTGCGCGGCTGGTTTCTCCCAAGACACTGGCACCACCGCTTACACCTGCTCCAGCGACACCCTGATAGAGACGCCAACACTGACCTGCACTGGTGAGCATGAGGCGATGTTTTCAGAGAGGACCACTAAAAAAAACAATACATGTATTATGCTGGTACAAGACACATAATGAGCTCAGAATTTCAATAGCCTTATGTCTAGTAAGTGAAGAAGCTTTGGAAATATATGTTCCACCAAAATATTCAGGAAAGCCGCTAGCAAGCATCACCTAGCTTGAGCTTGTAAACCCCAAACCCGCTTGCTAATCATCATGCATATTAAAAATTCAAATCTTCAAATTCAAAAAGGGTGTTCTCGAAGTAAGGTTATTGGAAGGAAAGACCTTACTTATCATTATAATGATTATGAAGACCTTACTTTTCATCAGGCATGAGAAACATTATGACCGACCCCCGAATATTTCAAAGCCTTTCTGTATACATAGTGAAGATACTTGGAAATTTTGAAATTATCCCTAATAGGGCTATGAGCTCAATATGCCCTAATCATGCACAACTAATTTAGCCAAACTTAGCCAAAACAAGTCAGAAACGTGCCATGTGTGTAGAAGAGTGTTGTTATGCTCAAATTTGAATGGGTGCCACATGTTTGCACAGTCCCTGCCTGATGTTTGCACAGTCCCAGCTGGCTATCTCTGCGATGGCGTCGGAATTGATACTGACACTTGCACCCCTACAACTTGTGCTCCCGGCTACACTGGCACACCAGGCTTAGCCTCGTGTGCCAACGGAGGAGACGTAGATTGGGGATTTGCTAGCCCATGCGATGGTGAGACAGACTAGGTGCTTTCACAAGTGGATCAATAGGACTGACTAAAAGACTACATCGGCGTATTCTGTTCAGTGACTTGGGTCTTGTGCATGCCTTTGCTCCCTTCCCCCTGTCGCGATGGTGGGCAAATCAAAATAGGCTGAATTTAATATTTATACTTTGTCTGCTAGATCTTACCATTTTCCTTCACATTGTTTAAAGCAAGCTCATTTATTCATAATTCACACGTACCAACAGACACATGTGCCCTACTACTGTTTGCAGCTATACCCTGCACTGTTCCAGCTGCATTCGGCACCAACATCGTGGCTGACAATTGTACTGCCGGTAATCTAGCAGACGGTACGTCCTGTCTTGTGAAGTGCGCGGCTGGTTTCTCCCAAGACACTGGCACCACCGCTTACACCTGCTCCAGCGACACCCTGATAGAGACGCCAACACTGACCTGCACTGGTGAGCATGAGGCGATGTTTTCAGAGAGGACCACTAAAAAAAACAATACATGTATTATGCTGGTACAAGACACATAATGAGCTCAGAATTTCAATAGCCTTATGTCTAGTAAGTGAAGAAGCTTTGGAAATATATGTTCCACCAAAATATTCAGGAAAGCCGCTAGCAAGCATCACCTAGCTTGAGCTTGTAAACCCCAAACCCGCTTGCTAATCATCATGCATATTAAAAATTCAAATCTTCAAATTCAAAAAGGGTGTTCTCGAAGTAAGGTTATTGGAAGGAAAGACCTTACTTATCATTATAATGATTATGAAGACCTTACTTTTCATCAGGCATGAGAAACATTATGACCGACCCCCGAATATTTCAAAGCCTTTCTGTATACATAGTGAAGATACTTGGAAATTTTGAAATTATCCCTAATAGGGCTATGAGCTCAATATGCCCTAATCATGCACAACTAATTTAGCCAAACTTAGCCAAAACAAGTCAGAAAACGTGCCATGTGTGTAGAAGAGTGTTGTTATGCACAAATTTGAATGGGTGCCACATGTGCACCCATTCAAATTTGAGTTTGTTATACAATATAATGCCAATGTTTTCCCACCCAAATGCGAAACCTGACTGATCGAATGTTACTGCCTGCTCTTCAGGTGATGTATGCAAAGTCCCAGCTGGCTATCTCTGCGATGGCGCCGGAATTGATACTGACACTTGCACCCCTACAACTTGTGCTCCCGGCTACACTGGCACACCAGGCGTAGCCACGTGTGCCAACGCAGATGCCGATTGGGGATTTGCTAGCCCATGCGATGGTGAGACAGACTAGGTGCTTTCACAAGTGGATCAATAGGACTGACTAAAAGACTACATCGGCGTATTCTGTTCAGTGACTTGGGTCTTGTGCATGCCTTTGCTCCCTTCCCCCTGTCGCGATGGTGGGCAAATCAAAATAGGCTGAATTTAATATTTATACTTTGTCTGCTAGATCTTACCATTTTCCTTCACATTGTTTAAAGCAAGCTCATTTATTCATAATTCACACGTACCAACAGACACATGTGCCCTACTACTGTTTGCAGCTATACCCTGCACTGTTCCAGCTGCATTCGGCACCAACATCGTGGCTGACAATTGTACTGCCGGTAATCTAGCAGACGGTACGTCCTGTCTTGTGAAGTGCGCGGCTGGTTTCTCCCAAGACACTGGCACCACCGCTTACACCTGCTCCAGCGACACCCTGATAGAGACGCCAACACTGACCTGCACTGGTGAGCATGAGGCGATGTTTTCAGAGAGGACCACTAAAAAAAACAATACATGTATTATGCTGGTACAAGACACATAATGAGCTCAGAATTTCAATAGCCTTATGTCTAGTAAGTGAAGAAGCTTTGGAAATATATGTTCCACCAAAATATTCAGGAAAGCCGCTAGCAAGCATCACCTAGCTTGAGCTTGTAAACCCCAAACCCGCTTGCTAATCATCATGCATATTAAAAATTCAAATCTTCAAATTCAAAAAGGGTGTTCTCGAAGTAAGGTTATTGGAAGGAAAGACCTTACTTATCATTATAATGATTATGAAGACCTTACTTTTCATCAGGCATGAGAAACATTATGACCGACCCCCGAATATTTCAAAGCCTTTCTGTATACATAGTGAAGATACTTGGAAATTTTGAAATTATCCCTAATAGGGCTATGAGCTCAATATGCCCTAATCATGCACAACTAATTTAGCCAAACTTAGCCAAAACAAGTCAGAAAACGTGCCATGTGTGTAGAAGAGTGTTGTTATGCACAAATTTGAATGGGTGCCACATGTGCACCCATTCAAATTTGAGTTTGTTATACAATATAATGCCAATGTTTTCCCACCCAAATGCGAAACCTGACTGATCGAATGTTACTGCCTGCTCTTCAGGTGATGTATGCAAAGTCCCAGCTGGCTATCTCTGCGATGGCGCCGGAATTGATACTGACACTTGCACCCCTACAACTTGTGCTCCCGGCTACACTGGCACACCAGGCGTAGCCACGTGTGCCAACGCAGATGCCGATTGGGGATTTGCTAGCCCATGCGATGGTGAGACAGACTAGGTGCTTTCACAAGTGGATCAATAGGACTGACTAAAAGACTACATCGGCGTATTCTGTTCAGTGACTTGGGTCTTGTGCATGCCTTTGCTCCCTTCCCCCTGTCGCGATGGTGGGCAAATCAAAATAGGCTGAATTTAATATTTATACTTTGTCTGCTAGATCTTACCATTTTCCTTCACATTGTTTAAAGCAAGCTCATTTATTCATAATTCACACGTACCAACAGACACATGTGCCCTACTACTGTTTGCAGCTATACCCTGCACTGTTCCAGCTGCATTCGGCACCAACATCGTGGCTGACAATTGTACTGCCGGTAATCTAGCAGACGGTACGTCCTGTCTTGTGAAGTGCGCGGCTGGTTTCTCCCAAGACACTGGCACCACCGCTTACACCTGCTCCAGCGACACCCTGATAGAGACGCCAACACTGACCTGCACTGGTGAGCATGAGGCGATGTTTTCAGAGAGGACCACTAAAAAAAACAATACATGTATTATGCTGGTACAAGACACATAATGAGCTCAGAATTTCAATAGCCTTATGTCTAGTAAGTGAAGAAGCTTTGGAAATATATGTTCCACCAAAATATTCAGGAAAGCCGCTAGCAAGCATCACCTAGCTTGAGCTTGTAAACCCCAAACCCGCTTGCTAATCATCATGCATATTAAAAATTCAAATCTTCAAATTCAAAAAGGGTGTTCTCGAAGTAAGGTTATTGGAAGGAAAGACCTTACTTATCATTATAATGATTATGAAGACCTTACTTTTCATCAGGCATGAGAAACATTATGACCGACCCCCGAATATTTCAAAGCCTTTCTGTATACATAGTGAAGATACTTGGAAATTTTGAAATTATCCCTAATAGGGCTATGAGCTCAATATGCCCTAATCATGCACAACTAATTTAGCCAAACTTAGCCAAAACAAGTCAGAAAACGTGCCATGTGTGTAGAAGAGTGTTGTTATGCTCAAATTTGAATGGGTGCCACATGTTTGCACAGTCCCTGCCTGATGTTTGCACAGTCCCAGCTGGCTATCTCTGCGATGGCGTCGGAATTGATACTGACACTTGCACCCCTACAATCTTGTGCTCCCGGCTACACTGGCACACCAGGCTTAGCCTCGTGTGCCAACGGAGGAGACGTAGATTGGGGATTTGCTAGCCCATGCGATGGTGAGACAGACTAGGTGCTTTCACAAGTGGATCAATAGGACTGACTAAAAGACTACATCGGCGTATTCTGTTCAGTGACTTGGGTCTTGTGCATGCCTTTGCTCCCTTCCCCCTGTCGCGATGGTGGGCAAATCAAAATAGGCTGAATTTAATATTTATACTTTGTCTGCTAGATCTTACCATTTTCCTTCACATTGTTTAAAGCAAGCTCATTTATTCATAATTCACACGTACCAACAGACACATGTGCCCTACTACTGTTTGCAGCTATACCCTGCACTGTTCCAGCTGCATTCGGCACCAACATCGTGGCTGACAATTGTACTGCCGGTAATCTAGCAGACGGTACGTCCTGTCTTGTGAAGTGCGCGGCTGGTTTCTCCCAAGACACTGGCACCACCGCTTACACCTGCTCCAGCGACACCCTGATAGAGACGCCAACACTGACCTGCACTGGTGAGCATGAGGCGATGTTTTCAGAGAGGACCACTAAAAAAAACAATACATGTATTATGCTGGTACAAGACACATAATGAGCTCAGAATTTCAATAGCCTTATGTCTAGTAAGTGAAGAAGCTTTGGAAATATATGTTCCACCAAAATATTCAGGAAAGCCGCTAGCAAGCATCACCTAGCTTGAGCTTGTAAACCCCAAACCCGCTTGCTAATCATCATGCATATTAAAAATTCAAATCTTCAAATTCAAAAAGGGTGTTCTCGAAGTAAGGTTATTGGAAGGAAAGACCTTACTTATCATTATAATGATTATGAAGACCTTACTTTTCATCAGGCATGAGAAACATTATGACCGACCCCCGAATATTTCAAAGCCTTTCTGTATACATAGTGAAGATACTTGGAAATTTTGAAATTATCCCTAATAGGGCTATGAGCTCAATATGCCCTAATCATGCACAACTAATTTAGCCAAACTTAGCCAAAACAAGTCAGAAAACGTGCCATGTGTGTAGAAGAGTGTTGTTATGCTCAAATTTGAATGGGTGCCACATGTTTGCACAGTCCCTGCCTGATGTTTGCACAGTCCCAGCTGGCTATCTCTGCGATGGCGTCGGAATTGATACTGACACTTGCACCCCTACAACTTGTGCTCCCGGCTACACTGGCACACCAGGCTTAGCCTCGTGTGCCAACGGAGGAGACGTAGATTGGGGATTTGCTAGCCCATGCGATGGTGAGACAGACTAGGTGCTTTCACAAGTGGATCAATAGGACTGACTAAAAGACTACATCGGCGTATTCTGTTCAGTGACTTGGGTCTTGTGCATGCCTTTGCTCCCTTCCCCCTGTCGCGATGGTGGGCAAATCAAAATAGGCTGAATTTAATATTTATACTTTGTCTGCTAGATCTTACCATTTTCCTTCACATTGTTTAAAGCAAGCTCATTTATTCATAATTCACACGTACCAACAGACACATGTGCCCTACTACTGTTTGCAGCTATACCCTGCACTGTTCCAGCTGCATTCGGCACCAACATCGTGGCTGACAATTGTACTGCCGGTAATCTAGCAGACGGTACGTCCTGTCTTGTGAAGTGCGCGGCTGGTTTCTCCCAAGACACTGGCACCACCGCTTACACCTGCTCCAGCGACACCCTGATAGAGACGCCAACACTGACCTGCACTGGTGAGCATGAGGCGATGTTTTCAGAGAGGACCACTAAAAAAAACAATACATGTATTATGCTGGTACAAGACACATAATGAGCTCAGAATTTCAATAGCCTTATGTCTAGTAAGTGAAGAAGCTTTGGAAATATATGTTCCACCAAAATATTCAGGAAAGCCGCTAGCAAGCATCACCTAGCTTGAGCTTGTAAACCCCAAACCCGCTTGCTAATCATCATGCATATTAAAAATTCAAATCTTCAAATTCAAAAAGGGTGTTCTCGAAGTAAGGTTATTGGAAGGAAAGACCTTACTTATCATTATAATGATTATGAAGACCTTACTTTTCATCAGGCATGAGAAACATTATGACCGACCCCCGAATATTTCAAAGCCTTTCTGTATACATAGTGAAGATACTTGGAAATTTTGAAATTATCCCTAATAGGGCTATGAGCTCAATATGCCCTAATCATGCACAACTAATTTAGCCAAACTTAGCCAAAACAAGTCAGAAAACGTGCCATGTGTGTAGAAGAGTGTTGTTATGCACAAATTTGAATGGGTGCCACATGGCACCATTCAAATTTGAGGTTGTTATTACAATATCTGCAATGTTTTCCCACAAAATGCCGTAGGGGCGGGGAAGACCTGACTGACTCGCTCGAATTACCGCCTCGCTTTCAGGTGTGTAGCAAAAGTCCAGCTGGCTATCTATGCGATTTGGCGCCGCGGAATTGATACTGACACTTGCACCCTACAAATTGTGCTCCCGGGCTACACTGGGCCAACAGGCGTAGCCACGTTGTGCCAACGGCAAGATGCCGATTGGGAGACTTTGCAGCCCTGCGATGGTGGTGGGTGAGACAACTAGTGCTTTCACAAGGGGATCCAATAGGGACTGACTAAAGCCTACATCGGCGTATTCGTCAGTGATTGGGGTCTTGTGCATGCTTGCTCCTTCCCTGTCGCGATGCGGGGGCTAAATCAAAATAGGCTGAAGTTTAATATTTGAGATATTTGTCTGCTAGATCTACCATTTTCCTCACATTGTTTAAGCAAGCTATTATCATAATTCACACGTACCAACAGACACATGTGCCCTACTACTGTTTGCAGCTATACCCTGCACTGTTCCAGCTGCATTCGGCACCAACATCGTGGCTGACAATTGTACTGCCGGTAATCTAGCAGACGGTACGTCCTGTCTTGTGAAGTGCGCGGCTGGTTTCTCCCAAGACACTGGCACCACCGCTTACACCTGCTCCAGCGACACCCTGATAGAGACGCCAACACTGACCTGCACTGGTGAGCATGAGGCGATGTTTTCAGAGAGGACCACTAAAAAAAACAATACATGTATTATGCTGGTACAAGACACATAATGAGCTCAGAATTTCAATAGCCTTATGTCTAGTAAGTGAAGAAGCTTTGGAAATATATGTTCCACCAAAATATTCAGGAAAGCCGCTAGCAAGCATCACCTAGCTTGAGCTTGTAAACCCCAAACCCGCTTGCTAATCATCATGCATATTAAAAATTCAAATCTTCAAATTCAAAAAGGGTGTTCTCGAAGTAAGGTTATTGGAAGGAAAGACCTTACTTATCATTATAATGATTATGAAGACCTTACTTTTCATCAGGCATGAGAAACATTATGACCGACCCCCGAATATTTCAAAGCCTTTCTGTATACATAGTGAAGATACTTGGAAATTTTGAAATTATCCCTAATAGGGCTATGAGCTCAATATGCCCTAATCATGCACAACTAATTTAGCCAAACTTAGCCAAAACAAGTCAGAAAACGTGCCATGTGTGTAGAAGAGTGTTGTTATGCACAAATTTGAATGGGTGCCACATGTGCACCCATTCAAATTTGAGTTTGTTATACAATATAATGCCAATGTTTTCCCACCCAAATGCGAAACCTGACTGATCGAATGTTACTGCCTGCTCTTCAGGTGATGTATGCAAAGTCCCAGCTGGCTTCTGCGATGGCGCCGGAATTGATACTGACACTTGCACCCCTACAACTTGTGCTCCCGGCTACACTGGCACACCAGGCGTAGCCACGTGTGCCAACGCAGATGCCGATTGGGGATTTGCTAGCCCATGCGATGGTGAGACAGACTAGGTGCTTTCACAAGTGGATCAATAGGACTGACTAAAAGACTACATCGGCGTATTCTGTTCAGTGACTTGGGTCTTGTGCATGCCTTTGCTCCCTTCCCCCTGTCGCGATGGTGGGCAAATCAAAATAGGCTGAATTTAATATTTATACTTTGTCTGCTAGATCTTACCATTTTCCTTCACATTGTTTAAAGCAAGCTCATTTATTCATAATTCACACGTACCAACAGACACATGTGCCCTACTACTGTTTGCAGCTATACCCTGCACTGTTCCAGCTGCATTCGGCACCAACATTCGTGGCTGACAATTGTACTGCCGGTAATCTAGCAGACGGTACGTCCTGTCTTGTGAAGTGCGCGGCTGGTTTCTCCCAAGACACTGGCACCACCGCTTACACCTGCTCCAGCGACACCCTGATAGAGACGCCAACACTGACCTGCACTGGTGAGCATGAGGCGATGTTTTCAGAGAGGACCACTAAAAAAAACAATACATGTATTATGCTGGTACAAGACACATAATGAGCTCAGAATTTCAATAGCCTTATGTCTAGTAAGTGAAGAAGCTTTGGAAATATATGTTCCACCAAAATATTCAGGAAAGCCGCTAGCAAGCATCACCTAGCTTGAGCTTGTAAACCCCAAACCCGCTTGCTAATCATCATGCATATTAAAAATTCAAATCTTCAAATTCAAAAAGGGTGTTCTCGAAGTAAGGTTATTGGAAGGAAAGACCTTACTTATCATTATAATGATTATGAAGACCTTACTTTTCATCAGGCATGAGAAACATTATGACCGACCCCCGAATATTTCAAAGCCTTTCTGTATACATAGTGAAGATACTTGGAAATTTTGAAATTATCCCTAATAGGGCTATGAGCTCAATATGCCCTAATCATGCACAACTAATTTAGCCAAACTTAGCCAAAACAAGTCAGAAAACGTGCCATGTGTGTAGAAGAGTGTTGTTATGCTCAAATTTGAATGGGTGCCACATGTTTGCACAGTCCCTGCCTGATGTTTGCACAGTCCCAGCTGGCTATCTCTGCGATGGCGTCGGAATTGATACTGACACTTGCACCCCTACATCTTGTGCTCCCGGCTACACTGGCACACCAGGCTTAGCCTCGTGTGCCAACGGAGGAGACGTAGATTGGGGATTTGCTAGCCCATGCGATGGTGAGACAGACTAGGTGCTTTCACAAGTGGATCAATAGGACTGACTAAAAGACTACATCGGCGTATTCTGTTCAGTGACTTGGGTCTTGTGCATGCCTTTGCTCCCTTCCCCCTGTCGCGATGGTGGGCAAATCAAAATAGGCTGAATTTAATATTTATACTTTGTCTGCTAGATCTTACCATTTTCCTTCACATTGTTTAAAGCAAGCTCATTTATTCATAATTTACACGTACCAACAGACACATGTGCCCTACTACTGTTTGCAGCTATACCCTGCACTGTTCCAGCTGCATTCGGCACCAACATCGTGGCTGACAATTGTACTGCCGGTAATCTAGCAGACGGTACGTCCTGTCTTGTGAAGTGCGCGGCTGGTTTCTCCCAAGACACTGGCACCACCGCTTACACCTGCTCCAGCGACACCCTGATAGAGACGCCAACACTGACCTGCACTGGTGAGCATGAGGCGATGTTTTCAGAGAGGACCACTAAAAAAAACAATACATGTATTATGCTGGTACAAGACACATAATGAGCTCAGAATTTCAATAGCCTTATGTCTAGTAAGTGAAGAAGCTTTGGAAATATATGTTCCACCAAAATATTCAGGAAAGCCGCTAGCAAGCATCACCTAGCTTGAGCTTGTAAACCCCAAACCCGCTTGCTAATCATCATGCATATTAAAATTCAAATCTTCAAATTCAAAAAGTGTGTTCTCGAAGTAAGGTTATTGGAAGGAAAGACCTTACTTATCATTATAATGATTATGAAGACCTTACTTTTCATCAGGCATGAGAAACATTATGACCGACCCCCGAATATTTCAAAGCCTTTCTGTATACATAGTGAAGATACTTGGAAATTTTGAAATTATCCCTAATAGGGCTATGAGCTCAATATGCCCTAATCATGCACAACTAATTTAGCCAAACTTAGCCAAAACAAGTCAGAAAACGTGCCATGTGTGTAGAAGAGTGTTGTTATGCTCAAATTTGAATGGGTGCCACATGTTTGCACAGTCCCTGCCTGATGTTTGCACAGTCCCAGCTGGCTATCTCTGCGATGGCGTCGGAATTGATACTGACACTTGCACCCCTACAACTTGTGCTCCCGGCTACACTGGCACACCAGGCTTAGCCTCGTGTGCCAACGGAGGAGACGTAGATTGGGGATTTGCTAGCCCATGCGATGGTGAGACAGACTAGGTGCTTTCACAAGTGGATCAATAGGACTGACTAAAAGACTACATCGGCGTATTCTGTTCAGTGACTTGGGTCTTGTGCATGCCTTTGCTCCCTTCCCCCTGTCGCGATGGTGGGCAAATCAAAATAGGCTGAATTTAATATTTATACTTTGTCTGCTAGATCTTACCATTTTCCTTCACATTGTTTAAAGCAAGCTCATTTATTCATAATTCACACGTACCAACAGACACATGTGCCCTACTACTGTTTGCAGCTATACCCTGCACTGTTCCAGCTGCATTCGGCACCAACATCGTGGCTGACAATTGTACTGCCGGTAATCTAGCAGACGGTACGTCCTGTCTTGTGAAGTGCGCGGCTGGTTTCTCCCAAGACACTGGCACCACCGCTTACACCTGCTCCAGCGACACCCTGATAGAGACGCCAACACTGACCTGCACTGGTGAGCATGAGGCGATGTTTTCAGAGAGGACCACTAAAAAAAACAATACATGTATTATGCTGGTACAAGACACATAATGAGCTCAGAATTTCAATAGCCTTATGTCTAGTAAGTGAAGAAGCTTTGGAAATATATGTTCCACCAAAATATTCAGGAAAGCCGCTAGCAAGCATCACCTAGCTTGAGCTTGTAAACCCCAAACCCGCTTGCTAATCATCATGCATATTAAAAATTCAAATCTTCAAATTCAAAAAGGGTGTTCTCGAAGTAAGGTTATTGGAAGGAAAGACCTTACTTATCATTATAATGATTATGAAGACCTTACTTTTCATCAGGCATGAGAAACATTATGACCGACCCCCGAATATTTCAAAGCCTTTCTGTATACATAGTGAAGATACTTGGAAATTTTGAAATTATCCCTAATAGGGCTATGAGCTCAATATGCCCTAATCATGCACAACTAATTTAGCCAAACTTAGCCAAAACAAGTCAGAAAACGTGCCATGTGTGTAGAAGAGTGTTGTTATGCACAAATTTGAATGGGTGCCACATGTGCACCCATTCAAATTTGAGTTTGTTATACAATATAATGCCAATGTTTTCCCACCCAAATGCGAAACCTGACTGATCGAATGTTACTGCCTGCTCTTCAGGTGATGTATGCAAAGTCCCAGCTGGCTATCTCTGCGATGGCGCCGGAATTGATACTGACACTTGCACCCCTACAACTTGTGCTCCCGGCTACACTGGCACACCAGGCGTAGCCACGTGTGCCAACGCAGATGCCGATTGGGGATTTGCTAGCCCATGCGATGGTGAGACAGACTAGGTGCTTTCACAAGTGGATCAATAGGACTGACTAAAAGACTACATCGGCGTATTCTGTTCAGTGACTTGGGTCTTGTGCATGCCTTTGCTCCCTTCCCCCTGTCGCGATGGTGGGCAAATCAAAATAGGCTGAATTTAATATTTATACTTTGTCTGCTAGATCTTACCATTTTCCTTCACATTGTTTAAAGCAAGCTCATTTATTCATAATTCACACGTACCAACAGACACATGTGCCCTACTACTGTTTGCAGCTATACCCTGCACTGTTCCAGCTGCATTCGGCACCAACATCGTGGCTGACAATTGTACTGCCGGTAATCTAGCAGACGGTACGTCCTGTCTTGTGAAGTGCGCGGCTGGTTTCTCCCAAGACACTGGCACCACCGCTTACACCTGCTCCAGCGACACCCTGATAGAGACGCCAACACTGACCTGCACTGGTGAGCATGAGGCGATGTTTTCAGAGAGGACCACTAAAAAAAACAATACATGTATTATGCTGGTACAAGACACATAATGAGCTCAGAATTTCAATAGCCTTATGTCTAGTAAGTGAAGAAGCTTTGGAAATATATGTTCCACCAAAATATTCAGGAAAGCCGCTAGCAAGCATCACCTAGCTTGAGCTTGTAAACCCCAAACCCGCTTGCTAATCATCATGCATATTAAAAATTCAAATCTTCAAATTCAAAAAGGGTGTTCTCGAAGTAAGGTTATTGGAAGGAAAGACCTTACTTATCATTATAATGATTATGAAGACCTTACTTTTCATCAGGCATGAGAAACATTATGACCGACCCCCGAATATTTCAAAGCCTTTCTGTATACATAGTGAAGATACTTGGAAATTTTGAAATTATCCCTAATAGGGCTATGAGCTCAATATGCCCTAATCATGCACAACTAATTTAGCCAAACTTAGCCAAAACAAGTCAGAAAACGTGCCATGTGTGTAGAAGAGTGTTGTTATGCACAAATTTGAATGGGTGCCACATGTGCACCCATTCAAATTTGAGTTTGTTATACAATATAATGCCAATGTTTTCCCACCCAAATGCGAAACCTGACTGATCGAATGTTACTGCCTGCTCTTCAGGTGATGTATGCAAAGTCCCAGCTGGCTATCTCTGCGATGGCGCCGGAATTGATACTGACACTTGCACCCCTACAACTTGTGCTCCCGGCTACACTGGCACACCAGGCGTAGCCACGTGTGCCAACGCAGATGCCGATTGGGGATTTGCTAGCCCATGCGATGGTGAGACAGACTAGGTGCTTTCACAAGTGGATCAATAGGACTGACTAAAAGACTACATCGGCGTATTCTGTTCAGTGACTTGGGTCTTGTGCATTGTGGGAGAGGTGTTGGTATCTTATTTACTGATTGGCTAAATCCTCCATTACTCTCTTGCCACCCTTTGCATACATACTGACACAAACTGAATCATTAGAGTTGCGGGGCCTCATAACCGTTGCAACAGGCTTGAAATCAAGCCCCAACCTTAGTAAATAGCACACACACTGACACTGCTTGGACATCATATTTAGGCCAGCCCTGTAATCTCCATGCCCTCGACATTGGTGCTTGTTCTTGATCTTGACTTGTACATGCCAGCCACTCAGTAATGCACCTTGTTTGAACAAAAGCAGGGTAAGCTCCAAAACACAGTTTAAACACACAGACACACAAACACACACACATGCCTTTATCAACCCATCCTCCTTGCTAATGCTTCTATCCATTCTGATTAATTGCCCATCCACTTTGCTCCCTCTCATGCCAGCACTCACACAAACTGAATCATTAGAGTTGCTGGGCCTCATAACCGTTGCAACAGGCTTGAAATCAAGCCCCAACCATAGTAAATAGCACACACACTGACACTGCTTGGACATCATATTTAGGCTACCCCTGTAATCTCCATGCCCTCGACATTGGTGCTTGTTTGAACAAAAGCAGGGTGGTAAAACCCCTCATGTTTTGAACACACAGACACATAAACACACACACATGCCTTTATCAACCCATCCTCCTTGCTAATGCTTCTATCCATTCTGCTTATTTGCCCATCCACTTTGCTCCCTCACACATTGTAACACAAACAAAAACACATGCACAAACATGCAAGATGCTAACTTGCACACACATACATATCCCTTGTTTTTACCCATTCCCTGTGCACTAACCTGTCACAACCCTGCCTCCGCACTCACAAGCACTCATCCTTAGTTGATCCCATTGACTGCCCACCAACCTATCCTCACCCTGCCTCCTCGCCCCCCCTCCCCACCTACCAGCGCTCACCACCTGCACTGCTGCCGAGTATCAGACTGGCGCCCCTGATGCCACCACCAACAGAGTTTGCGCAGGTGGGTTTGAACAGTGAACAGTATTGCATTGCAGTATTGCATTGCACACACTGACCAAGGCCCCCCCCCACACACACATTGTGACACAAACAGGAACACACACACAAACATGCAAGATGCTAACTTGCACACATACATATCCCTTGTTTTGATTCATTCCCTGTGAACTGACCTGTCACAACCCTGCGTCCGCACACACAAGCACTCATCCTTAGTTGATCCCATTCACTGCCCACCAACCTATCCTCACCCTGCCTCCTCGCCCCCCCTCCCCACCTACCAGCGCTCACCACCTGCACTGCTGCCGAGTATCAGACTGGCGCCCCTGATGCCACCACCAACAGAGTTTGCACAGGTGGGTGGGTAACAGTGTGAACAGTATCGCATTGCAGTATGGCATTGCACACACTGACCAAGGCCCCCCCCCACACACACATTGTAACACAAACAGGAACACACACACAAACATGCCTTTCCCCCTTCCCTGATTCCTGAGAGTCGTCCTCATGGGCTGCTCCTGTAGTATCATGGGCTGCTTCATCATCATGGGCTGCCCCAGTACCATTGCCTGCTCTAGGAGTAGTAGCATGGGCTGCAGCATCATCATAGGCTGCTCCAGTAGTACCATGGGCTGCTTCATCATCATGGGCTGCTCCAATGTCATTGTCTGCTTCATCATCAGCTGCTTCATCAAAATTGGCTACCTCATCATCATCACCATCATTGGCTACCTCATCATCATCACCATCATTGGATAGGTGCAGAATGTTTGCACTGCACATGGTACTCCAATTCTCGTGGACAAATTACAGTCACATTCAATGCCCACCAACCTATCCTCACCCTGCCTCCTCGCCCCCCCTCCCCACCTACCAGCGCTCACCACCTGCACTGCTGCCGAGTATCAGACTGGCGCCCCTGATGCCACCACCAACAGAGTTTGCACAGGTGGGTGGGTAACAGTGTGAACAGTATTGCATTGCAGTATTGCATTGCACACACTGACCAAGGCCCCCCCCACACACACATTGTAACACAAACAGGAACACACACACAAACATGCTTTTCCCCCTTCACCTTCCCTGATTCCTGAGAGTTGCCTCATGGGCTGCTCCTGTAGTATCATGGGCTGCTTCATCATCATGGGCTGCCCCAGTACCATTGGCTGCTCTAGTAGTAGTAGCATGGGCTGCAGCATCGAAATTGGCTGCTTTGACATCGTCCTCATGGGCTGCTCCAGTACCATTGCCTGCTCTAGGAGTAGTAGCATGGGCTGCAGCATCATCATAGGCTGCTCCAGTAGTACCATGGGCTGCTTCATCATCATGGGCTGCTCCAATGTCATTGTCTGCTTCATCATCAGCTGCTTCATCAAAATTGGCTACCTCATCATCATCACCATCATTGGCTACCTCATCATCATCACCATCATTGGATAGGTGCATAATGTTTGCACTGCACATGGTACTCCAATTCTCGTGGACCAAATTACAGTCACATTCACTGCCCACCAACCTATCCTCACCCTGCCTCCTCGCCCCCCCTCCCCACCTACCAGCGCTCACCACCTGCACTGCTGCCGAGTATCAGACTGGCGCCCCTGATGCCACCACCAACAGAGTTTGCACAGGTGGGTGGGTAACAGTGTGAACAGTATTGCATTGCAGTATTGCATTGCACACACTGACCAAGGCCCCCCCCACACACACATTGTAACACAAACAGGAACACACACACAAACATGCTTTTCCCCCTTCACCTTCCCTGATTCCTGAGAGTTGCCTCATGGGCTGCTCCTGTAGTATCATGGGCTGCTTCATCATCATGGGCTGCCCCAGTACCATTGGCTGCTCTAGTAGTAGTAGCATGGGCTGCAGCATCGAAATTGGCTGCTTTGACATCGTCCTCATGGGCTGCTCCAGTACCATTGCCTGCTCTAGGAGTAGTAGCATGGGCTGCAGCATCATCATAGGCTGCTCCAGTAGTACCATGGGCTGCTTCATCATCATGGGCTGCTCCAATGTCATTGTCTGCTTCATCATCAGCTGCTTCATCAAAATTGGCTACCTCATCATCATCACCATCATTGGATAGGTGCATAATGTTTGCACTGCACATGGTACTCCAATTCTCGTGGACCAAATTACAGTCACATTCACTGCCCACCAACCTATCCTCACCCTGCCTCCTCGCCCCCCCTCCCCACCTACCAGCGCTCACCACCTGCACTGCTGCCGAGTATCAGACTGGCGCCCCTGATGCCACCACCAACAGAGTTTGCACAGGTGGGTGGGTAACAGTGTGAACAGTATTGCATTGCAGTATTGCATTGCACACACTGACCAAGGCCCCCCCCACACACACATTGTAACACAAACAGGAACACACACACAAACATGCTTTTCCCCCTTCACCTTCCCTGATTCCTGAGAGTTGCCTCATGGGCTGCTCCTGTAGTATCATGGGCTGCTTCATCATCATGGGCTGCCCCAGTACCATTGGCTGCTCTAGTAGTAGTAGCATGGGCTGCAGCATCGAAATTGGCTGCTTTGACATCGTCCTCATGGGCTGCTCCAGTACCATTGCCTGCTCTAGGAGTAGTAGCATGGGCTGCAGCATCATCATAGGCTGCTCCAGTAGTACCATGGGCTGCTTCATCATCATGGGCTGCTCCAATGTCATTGTCTGCTTCATCATCAGCTGCTTCATCAAAATTGGCTACCTCATCATCATCACCATCATTGGCTACCTCATCATCATCACCATCATTGGATAGGTGCATAATGTTTGCACTGCACATGGTACTCCAATTCTCGTGGACCAAATTACAGTCACATTCACTGCCCACCAACCTATCCTCACCCTGCCTCCTCGCCCCCCCTCCCCACCTACCAGCGCTCACCACCTGCACTGCTGCCGAGTATCAGACTGGCGCCCCTGATGCCACCACCAACAGAGTTTGCACAGGTGGGTGGGTAACAGTGTGAACAGTATTGCATTGCAGTATTGCATTGCACACACTGACCAAGGCCCCCCCCACACACACATTGTAACACAAACAGGAACACACACACAAACATGCTTTTCCCCCTTCACCTTCCCTGATTCCTGAGAGTTGCCTCATGGGCTGCTCCTGTAGTATCATGGGCTGCTTCATCATCATGGGCTGCCCCAGTACCATTGGCTGCTCTAGTAGTAGTAGCATGGGCTGCAGCATCGAAATTGGCTGCTTTGACATCGTCCTCATGGGCTGCTCCAGTACCATTGCCTGCTCTAGGAGTAGTAGCATGGGCTGCAGCATCATCATAGGCTGCTCCAGTAGTACCATGGGCTGCTTCATCATCATGGGCTGCTCCAATGTCATTGTCTGCTTCATCATCAGCTGCTTCATCAAAATTGGCTACCTCATCATCATCACCATCATTGGATAGGTGCATAATGTTTGCACTGCACATGGTACTCCAATTCTCGTGGACCAAATTACAGTCACATTCACTGCCCACCAACCTATCCTCACCCTGCCTCCTCGCCCCCCCTCCCCACCTACCAGCGCTCACCACCTGCACTGCTGCCGAGTATCAGACTGGCGCCCCTGATGCCACCACCAACAGAGTTTGCACAGGTGGGTGGGTAACAGTGTGAACAGTATTGCATTGCAGTATTGCATTGCACACACTGACCAAGGCCCCCCCCACACACACATTGTAACACAAACAGGAACACACACACAAACATGCTTTTCCCCCTTCACCTTCCCTGATTCCTGAGAGTTGCCTCATGGGCTGCTCCTGTAGTATCATGGGCTGCTTCATCATCATGGGCTGCCCCAGTACCATTGGCTGCTCTAGTAGTAGTAGCATGGGCTGCAGCATCGAAATTGGCTGCTTTGACATCGTCCTCATGGGCTGCTCCAGTACCATTGCCTGCTCTAGGAGTAGTAGCATGGGCTGCAGCATCATCATAGGCTGCTCCAGTAGTACCATGGGCTGCTTCATCATCATGGGCTGCTCCAATGTCATTGTCTGCTTCATCATCAGCTGCTTCATCAAAATTGGCTACCTCATCATCATCACCATCATTGGATAGGTGCATAATGTTTGCACTGCACATGGTACTCCAATTCTCGTGGACCAAATTACAGTCACATTCACTGCCCACCAACCTATCCTCACCCTGCCTCCTCGCCCCCCCTCCCCACCTACCAGCGCTCACCACCTGCACTGCTGCCGAGTATCAGACTGGCGCCCCTGATGCCACCACCAACAGAGTTTGCACAGGTGGGTGGGTAACAGTGTGAACAGTATTGCATTGCAGTATTGCATTGCACACACTGACCAAGGCCCCCCCCACACACACATTGTAACACAAACAGGAACACACACACAAACATGCTTTTCCCCCTTCACCTTCCCTGATTCCTGAGAGTTGCCTCATGGGCTGCTCCTGTAGTATCATGGGCTGCTTCATCATCATGGGCTGCCCCAGTACCATTGGCTGCTCTAGTAGTAGTAGCATGGGCTGCAGCATCGAAATTGGCTGCTTTGACATCGTCCTCATGGGCTGCTCCAGTACCATTGCCTGCTCTAGGAGTAGTAGCATGGGCTGCAGCATCATCATAGGCTGCTCCAGTAGTACCATGGGCTGCTTCATCATCATGGGCTGCTCCAATGTCATTGTCTGCTTCATCATCAGCTGCTTCATCAAAATTGGCTACCTCATCATCATCACCATCATTGGCTACCTCATCATCATCACCATCATTGGATAGGTGCATAATGTTTGCACTGCACATGGTACTCCAATTCTCGTGGACCAAATTACAGTCACATTCACTGCCCACCAACCTATCCTCACCCTGCCTCCTCGCCCCCCCTCCCCACCTACCAGCGCTCACCACCTGCACTGCTGCCGAGTATCAGACTGGCGCCCCTGATGCCACCACCAACAGAGTTTGCACAGGTGGGTGGGTAACAGTGAACAGTATTGCATTGCAGTATTGCATTGCACACACTGACCAAGGCCCCCCCACACACACACATTGTAACACAAACATGCCTTTCCCCCTTCACCTTCCCTGATTCCTGAGATTTCCTGAGATTCATCCCTGGAATCATGGAGACACCCATGGCGATAGCCACTCCCCTTCTCTCACTTCCCCTTCTCTCACTTCCCCCTTCCCTCACCTTACTTTTTTGCCAAACTGCCACACCTGCCTTCCCTTGCTTTCTGCTCCACGCCCAATTCTGAGCCCACCACGATGTTTTGCCGCACTCTGTAGGTGGAACTGTACCTACTGTACAATCTGTCAGCCCTATTATTTCTAAGCAATCGAGTTGGACAAAAGCCAGAAGCAATAATAAACCATTTAATAATAAACCTATTTAGGGTCCCACCATCCAACTTGTTTGTGTTCTGAGTGCTGGTGGTTCTTGCTCCGTCAACGATTATGTGATCGTCAACCCTAGTGCTACCACGGACAGAGTTTGTGCAGGTGCGTTTGTGCAGGCAAATTTGTGTAATTATAATTGTTACTAGGTGATTATCATGCGTAATCGTGCGACACCACCACTGGCAGAGTAACCGACACACTGATCAACAGACATGCCAAACATCAGATATCCAACATTAAACAAATCCCCATGTCCTAACATTGATGCTTGCAGCAACGGTTGCAGCCTGCACCAGAGGATAACACAAAAACAACACACTCAAATCTCCATGTCCTTACATTGATGCTTGCAGCCACGGTTGCAGCCTGCACCGGAGCCTCCCCCATATTGATCAAGGCAGCCACCGCTACTTCCATCCAAGAGTGCGCAGGTATGGATCTCTTGCCCTCTTGATGTAGGGGTCCCCTATCCAATCCTACGACTTATTAGCCTAGGGTCTAAGTGTCAAGGTGATATATGCATTCCAAGCCAATACAATCGCGGTTAAGTTACTCATGGATGCGCTGTTTATAATTACTTATGGACACCGCTTCATGCACAAGCATACACTCACACATCAACTAAAGGTCAACACAAAAACAACACACTCAAATCTCCATGTCCTTACATTGATGCTTGCAGCCACGGTTGCAGCCTGCACCGGAGCCTCCCCCATATTGATCAAGGCAGCCACCACTACTTCCATCCAAGAGTGCGCAGGTATGGATCTCTAGCCCTCTTGATGTAGGGGTCCCCTATCCAATCCTATGACTTATTAGCCTAGGGTCTAAGTGTCAAGGTGATGAGAGCATTCCAAGCCAATACAATCGCGGTTAAGTTACTCATGGATGCGCTGTTTATAATTACTTTTGGACACCGCTTCATGCACAAGCATACACTCACACATCAACTATAGGTCAACACAAAAACAACACACTCAAATGTCCTTACATTGATGCTTGCAGCCACGGTTGCAGCCTGCACCGGAGCCTCCCCCATATTGATCAAGGCAGCCACCGCTACTTCCATCCAAGAGTGCGCAGGTATGGATCTCTTGCCCTCTTGATGTAGGGGTCCCCTATCCAATCCTATGACTTCTTAGCCTAGGGTCTAAGTGTCTAGGTGATGAGAGCATTCTAAGCCAATACAATCACGGTTAAGTTACTCATGGATGCGCTGTTTATAATTACTTTTGGGCACCGCTTCATGCACAAGCATACACTCACACATCAACTATAGGTCAACACAAAAACAACACACTCAAATCTCCATGTCCTTACATTGATGCTTGCAGCCACGGTTGCAGCCTGCACCGGAGCCTCCCCCATATTGATCAAGGCAGCCACCGCCACTTCCATCCAAGAGTGCGCAGGTATGGATCTCTTGCCCTCTTGATGTAGGGGTCCCCTATCCAATCCTATGACTTCTTAGCCTAGGGTTTAAGTGTCAAGGTGATGAGAGCATTCCAAGCCAATACAATCGCGGTTAAGGTACTCATGGATGCGCTGTTTATAATTACTTTTGGACACTGCTTCCCTCCCGTGGCACCCTCCTGTTGGGTAGTCCCTCACCTGCCAACGTGAGACCCCCCCACACTCATATTTTGCACCACTGTCACCCTGTGACTCCCCCCTTCTGTCACCCTACCTATTACGCTGCCACCCTGCCACGACAATTCTTTTCTCCTTGTGGGTTTTTGTGGTACTGGGACACCTATATCTAAAACAAATCCTTCCTGTCACCAAAATTAAGCTTGACGAGAGTTGAAATTTGCTCGAAGAGCATTAGGATCTCAGTCTACTCTACTCTTCAAGGGGAATGCAGAAGTGGGAGGTGGTGGAATCTTCTTTCTTGACTATCAAAATTCACACCACCCTCCTTACATTCTACCAGTCAGTCACCCTGTCACCCCCACCCCCCATCCTGTCACCCTGCAACAATCCTCCTGCTCCCCTGACTTGATTGTCAAACATTTATTTGAACCCTCCGCAAACAAATCTGAACCCATGTGTTGCTAAAAGGAATTGCAGAAAATTCGTCCTGTTTGTCCTGATTCCCCCATACCCCGCTCATGTTGTATTCAACAAGTACACCCCTTTTCCCTAATACTCAGACCCCCCCCCCCCCCCCCCCCCCCCCCGGGTGTGCCATTCGTTGACGGTCTCAGTTCCGGAACCGTATTGGTTTCTGAAGGTTTTAGTAGCATTTGATTGTGCTGTCCCTCCATTAATCCATGAAGGTTCATGGTATAATTTATACGAGAATATGGTTTCCCACTCTCAGCTCTACTGATTACGCATTAATGATTATTCACTCTTGTATGGGGTGTCTGACAAGTTAGGGGTAAGTGTAATGGGGTAACTGTGATGTCTGGGTAATTTCTCCAGTGACAATGGGTAGCATTGAACTCCTGACCTCCATAATTGGTGGTGAACCATACATTGAGTTAATGGTATTATGATGGTACCAAACACACATGGGAAGGATCCAAACAGGAACTAGCTGGAAATTGGTTTTGGCACTGAATGCCATCCCAAAACGCGAACGAGATTTCATCTAATGCTAAGGCGGTTAGTATTTTGTTGCATTCGTATCAAACGGCACAACCCCCCCCTCCCCCAACCCCCAACCCAACCCCCCCCGCCCTGCCCTGCCCCTTCTCATTATCCGAATCCCGACATCCATAATTGGGACAATTCACACATACCCACCAATTCAAGTCCCTGCTTCTTGTAGCAGACCCCTGCTGCTTACACACCCATGCTGCTTACACACCCATGAATACCAGTCCCTGCCCTTGCTCTTGCAGGATCAACCAACCTCGTCAATGTATTGGAGATATTTTACCCATCTCATGCAGCTTGAGAGCCAGATCATAATTTGCACGTACACCCACACACGTGAGCATGTTCCCCACTCCTTGCAATTCCACCTCCCCGAGCCTGTTCCATTTATTTTGCCCCTCGCAGCAGCCACCTCTCATGGAACTATCAACCAAGAACACACATATCATATGATACATGAGTACAACATATCCCAAGTGAACAGATAGCAGTATAAACAAAGGGGCAAGATCACAATAGAGATGACAACAATAGAACAACAGAATTGGCTGTGTTTTAACTGCTCTTCAGCCATCACTTGCAAAGCTCCAGCCCACATCACTTGCGATATCACTCGCGGTCGAAGGTACTTCAATAAGCGCCAGTGGGATTTGTGATACCCCCATGTGTGCTGCTAACTTCAATGAATAATGGGTATCTTATATTATACCAGTCACTGCTCATGGTCATCAAATCATTGAAAACAAATTGGTTGTCTGGGTTGCATGCCATGCTAAATCTAAACCCTTAACCGTAAACCCTTCTCCATGTCCAGCTGACTCTTGCTCTTCCAGGAGCAACCAGCCACATCCATGCCCGGGAGATCTCTTACTCTTTCCCTTAACCAGCTCCATTGCCACTGATCGCCCTGTCCTATGAAACTGCTTCAGCATCCTTTCCTACAAATGCTGAGATATGTTACCCTTTCCTATGCAGCTTCATCTGAGGTGACTGCCCTGACCTATGCAACTACTTCAGCTTCCTACCTCTTAAGTGCTGTGATTAAGAGCAACAATCCGACTACGACTGGAACGGCTATCAGCTACAGCGTGAGCCCCACCCTTCCACCGGGTCTCTCATTGGACACAAGCACCGGCATCATCTCAGGCACCCCCACTGCCGTGACAGCTGCTGCAGATTACGTTGTGACAGTCAATGGTTCTAGCAACTCTGTGGCGACTGCTACCCTGAACATTGTCATCACAGGCAAGTGCAACATGCTTGGACATCTTTTTGTAAATGATCAAAGTTATTATTATAGCACTCAACCCATACATTGAGTAATATATATCAGTCTGCTACCAATAGGTTCATACCCAGCCAGACTGCCACCCTGTCAAGAGTCATCCTCCATGCCATTCTGTCACCTTCCCACCCTTACTGCCTTGACACATGTTTTTTGGAAGCCCCACATCTAAATCTGAACACAGCTGGTGCTTATCTGAATTGCAGGAACTCGTCCGACTGTAACATTTGTCAGCCCTGTTGTCCAAACCAAGAACCTTCTCGGCGGCGACATCTTGACCATTGCGGGTACCTATTTTGTCAAGGGTGCCACTGTTGGTATCGGAGGCACTGCCTGTACCTCCGTCACCTTTGTTAGTGCTACCTCCATCACATGCGTTGCCCCTGCCAAGCCAGGAGGAACCTATGCTGTGGTAGTGACCAATCCCGATAAAGGCTTCAGTTTGGCAACAAGTGTTGTGGTTACATATCAATCAGGCAAGTCTCTGTCCCTTGCAAGGGAGTACTCACCCTGTCATTGTCTGATCCCATCAATTTCCCCCCTCCCCCTGCCATCCTGTCAACCAGCCTCCTTGCCACACTTCCTCCGAGGGCTTTCATGGATACTGACTGCTTGAAAGAAACCAAAGATTGTGAAGGGTGAACCCTGCCACCAATTGATAGGATTGAAAGAGGGCAAGGCGAAGTGGGTGTTGGTCTTGGTTCTTTCCTAATTGCGGAAACACCAAGCTCCACCACACCCCATGCCACCCCACATACATCCTGCCAATCTGTCACTTCCCATGAAAGGCTATCACCTCACCACACAGCCTCACCCCTGCCACCACTTCCATCTTTGTTAGATGTAGCTTTTACTTTTTTAATAACCTAAATCTAAACCCAGGTGATATTTTGCCACAATTGCAGGATCTCCTCCTACTGTAACAGCCGTCACCCCCATCATCCAACCCCAATTCCTTCTTGGCGGTGACACCCTTACCATTACGGGGACCTTGTTTGTCATGGGCGCCACTGTCAGCATTGGAGGCACTGCCTGTTCTGGCGTCACCTTTGTTAGTGCCACCTCCATCACCTGCATCGCCCCTGCCAAGTTAGGAGGAAGTTTTCCTGTCGTAGTTACCAATCCTGACTCAGGCTTCAGTGCCGCAACATCTGTTATAGTCAAATATAATTCTGGTAAGTAAGCATAACCCCATAATGGAATACAACTTGGCCATCATATTCTGACATTTGTTAAACTTGTTGACCCCCTCCCCCCTCCCCCTCCACATGGAATGAGGTGTTAGGGATCATCAGCATATTTGCTCTGGAAACATTCATGCCACCACTATGCACCTCCTAAGTAACTAAATATAACGGGATGATGTAATTCTGTCGGATTCTCCTGTCAACACATCTCAACTCCTATAACCTCGTAAAGCATTGCTGCAATTGCAGGAACTCCTCCTACTGTAACATCTGTCAGCCCGGTTGTCCAAACCAAGAGTCTTCTTGGCGGTGACACCCTTATCATTACGGGCACCTTGTTTGCCACGGGCACCACTGCCAGCATTGGAGGCACTACCTGCACCTCCGTCACCTATCTTAGTGCTGCCTCCATCACCTGCATCGCCCCTGCCAAGCCAGCTGGAAGCTACCGTGTCATAGTGACTAACTTGGATTCAGGCTATAGTGTTGCAGAAAATGTTATTGTCACATATCAATCTGGTGAGTTTCTCTCCCTTGCACATGAGCATTTCCTCTGGCGCCTTTCCCTGTTGGGCACAACTTCCACTTATCTGAGATCTGATAAATCCATACAAGAAGCAGTTCACACTCCCCCCTAGTAAAATAAAAAAACTTGGTTCCTTTTTCTGACTGAAGTTACAAACATCTGAGTTGAGGGTGGGAGGACAGATTTGAGACTGCATCATCTAAAAGGTGGCTGATTCAGATGGGAATTGGAATTGTGAAAGTTTCAGATTATTCAGATTATTTGGGGTAAAAAAACAAAGTTGCTAATGGATCCTGAGGACAAGCCCAACTGAAAACAGTGAGGTATAGGAGCATATTCCCTGCCCTACGCTAGCAAACACCTCATGAAAATGTTAAAGTCTGTATGTGTGAGTGCATGAAAGAGCCTTTCTACCTTGCATGTTTGATATCATATCAGGTGCAGTTCGTGAGGAACAGTTGGTGATAATCAACCTCGCAATAACAAGTATGTGGGTTACTTGCATGCATGTGCACCCACACCCTGCCCAGCTGACTTTCCTGCCTTTGCTCTTCCAGGAACGACGGCCAAACTAGCCGGCCAAACATTTGTGCAGGTAAACCAGAGCGCCGCATTCAAGGTGTCAAATGCCGCCTGCAAGTCTGCTGAAGCAGACCAGCCTGCATTTATCTCATCCTTCCAGTTAACCACTGCTGAGGTCTGGAACACAGACAACCCCACTGCCATTATGCAAGACGGCGACATCATCGTTGGTGTCATCATATTTGCCTGTGGCATAGCCACTAGACGTCGTAATTTGTTGGAAATTATCCCCGCCGTAATCACTGTGCCCTCAACAATGAACTTGCCTCCGTCACTGAACCTTGAAGCGGCCATGGCTGCATCAGCCAATTTTAAAGCCAGTGCCACTGACGCCTACGCCACGACATCACAGTTCGCCAAAGACTACGCAGTTACTGGATCGACTGTGGATCAGGACATCCCGGCAGTAACAATATTTAGCATTCCTCCTCCTCCTCCTCCTCCTCCTCCTCCTTCTCCTCTTCCTCCTTCTCCTCCTCCTCAGCCTCCTCTGCCTCCTTCTCCTCCTCCTCTGCCTCCTCTGCCTCCTCTGCCTCCTTCTCCTCCTCCTTCTCCTCCTTCTCCTCCGTCTCCTCCTCCTCTTCCTCCTCCACCTCCTTCTCTTCCTTTACTTGTACACGAGGTGTCATTTGAGTTCTTTGGCGTTGACTACAACGTGTTCATGACTAACTCAAGCAAAGTGCAGCTCTTCAATGATACAATTGTTTATTTGCTGAAGCAGAATTCTGGAGCTGTCGCTGTGGTGGTGCTGAATTTCAGGTCTGGCTCTGTTATAGCAGACACTGGGATTCAATATTATGGGAGCACTAATGCATCAGTGATAGCTGACGATTTGGACAGGATTGTGAGGGATCCTGGTGCAATCTTTTCTTTGGGAAATCTCAGTGCGTTTGGCTTCACCAGTGTGGAAGCAGACCTTACGACAAACACCTTACTTGTAAGTTTTGTGTCCTTTGAGTTCATGGGCGTTGACTTTGCTGAGTTCATAACCAACACAGTAAGGGTGGAGGTCTTCAAATCTGATATTGTTCATTGGCTGCGTGCGGCATCTAAAGGCTACGTGGAGGTGTTGCTCTTAAGGTCTGGCTCTGTCATTGCGGACACCAGTGTTACGTACCCGGCAGGTACAACAGAAGAACAGGTGGCTGCCTTTGAGAAATTTGTGCTGGAGAATCCTGAAGCAATCTTTCCCAAGTCATTTCTTGATTTGTATGGCTTCACCAGTGTTGAGGCATTCCTTACGGGAGACCCCCGTGACGATGACAGCAATGCACTGGCCCTGGGTATGGGCCTTGGACTGGGACTGGGAATCCCTGTTCTTCTCTTGATTGCGTTCTTCCTGTACCGCAGAAGGAGAAGACAGGTCATTCAGCCTAAGGAGGTAGGGGCTCATTCTGCCTAAGTCTCTACGCTTGGTCACCATCCACATGAAATTACCAGGCAGGTTTAGGTGGACTATAATACTGATTACAATATTTGCACAGCCGTTGTTTGTCGGGAGACCTGAGTTTTCATGCTGCAGCCAGTTACGAAACAGTCCCTGATTATGATCCAACTCTACAGATTGAGGTTTAAATCAATTTTTGGGGTGAGACGTTTTAGCGGTATGCAAACACTAAACGCTCATGTGCACTCCCAAAGCTTTTATGATAATGATGAAAGATAAAACTAGGCACCACTGCCATCGCTGTGTGGATCTGTTTGTTTACATACTAGTCGTTATCACTGTTATTACTATACTAGTTGTTAACACTGCCTTAGCACTTGTGTCCAGACAAACAGCGATGTTGTTTCCATGTCTGGAGACTTCATCCATTGGAGTGAGGGGAAAGGACCCTCACTCCAACAAAAACAAATGAGGTAGGAAAAACTTATGTCTGAAAGTATGGTATAATAGTATAAGACTCTTTAATCACCTCCCTAGTGAATGAATGAGGGACGTATGTATGTTCAGTCCAGGGCTAGGCCAAATAGGCCAGAGGGACATGCCCAATCGATATATGAAGGGCTGAAAAAGAAAAGGCACTGATGAACTGAACACCAAACATCATTTTACCGATGGCCAGCTTCGTGCTTCAGTGATCATTTAAATCTACTAAAAAAGTAGATCTTCCTCTCATCTGGGGTGATAATCCAATTGTGCGACTGGTATAAATTGCATTAAGAGGTCGTTATTCAAAGGATTCATGCAGCTTGAATGATGTGTACATGATATGAATTGGTCCTGAAAGGGATAAGTTCAGAAGCTGTCAAGCTGTCAGCGCTGTGCGTGACAGGCTGGGTTGTGTGTTGCACGCGGGGTTGCGCGCGCAACCTGGGTTGTGCGTGACAGGCTGGTTTGTGTGAGACATGCTATGTTGTGCGTGTCAAGCTGGTTCGTGTGATAAGCTGGGTTGTGCGTGACATGCTAGGTTGTGCATGATAAGGTAGATAGTGCGCGACAAGCTGAATTGTACAAGTATAAGCTGCTACCAAAGCTGAACATGATGCAAAAATAGAAGCTATTGTTCAGGCTGAGATATGTTAAGGCCAAGTACACAGTATCTTATGAACTTGTATTATTTTGGTTTGTTGCCTCGCGCAAGAATCAACATTTGATTTAGTCTTTGTCCCACAAAAATATGTGGCATGAAACCAGGACTGTACGCCAGGTGTAGCACATGTCTCATAGGACGCGAAGCTCACAATACCGAAGATGCTTCATAAGAACGGTAAGAAGAAAAAGTCGTGACGCATTATGCACTAAGGTGGAATTTGACCGGATAATTCGATTTAAAAGGGCTATTTCGATCAGCTGTATAGAGATGTCGCAGCATGGGTCTGGAAATAACATGTGCATACCACCGTCATCGAGCTAGGATAAATTATTGCCTACATGTAAGGGATCACATTAAAAGGCTCCCTTGTTGCCACCTGAGTGATTAATTGAGGAATGTGATTAACAGGGAAAGGACCAAAGAAATCTGGAAGCTGGAAGCTGTCAAGCAAAGGACCCAAAAAGAGACAGAAGTAATAAGTCACGCTTGTTCACACGACAATCATAAACATTGATTTTGCATTTCTGACGCAGCTTTGAGAATATGCGTAACAAATGAGTTATACGGTAATCAAATACACGTGTCATTGTGTATGTATAACTATGATCAAAACAGAAGTTCCTAGTAATCTCTTTTTGATTTTGATTCTATCAATCAAGTTTCTATTCATTTATATTTGATATGTACCGTACTCAAGTTCCTTTTAATGTATATTTAATCTTGATTCTAGTACAAGTGCCTAATACGGTAACATGTATTTGATATTGATTCTAGTAATCAAGATCCTGGACATCTATTTTTAATCTTGATTTTATGCAGTAGCACAAGGTATCTCTCAGAGTTCGCAATTTTTTGACCCCTTTTACATGCTCCGTTCTGGAGCAGCATTGCGCCAAATTCGTTTTCGTTAGCAGGCGGGGAATTGCAGGGAATTGCGATCGTTGTGAGTTCACGTCATATCCGGAATCGTTCAGAACCTGTCCTGACTCGTGAGTCCCCAACCTTTTACATATCATTTCGTGAATTAAACACAATCAACAAGTACTGGGGTTGGTGAGTAGTACTCAGTCGACAAACAAAAAAAGGTATGATTACAGCACAGCATTGCAAGGGTGGTGGGGAATGCGTGAGACTCACAATATGAAGAATTGAACTTGGTTACATACCTTCAGCTAGCCATTTTCTTGCTCGCCGTCTTGGTCAGTAAAAATAAGGATTTGTGTAAGCTAAAAGGAGTTAATAACACACAAGTTACACCTAAGCAACACTGTAGGAGTTCCAACTAGTTACCATACGTCCTTACGTACGTATCAGACAAGCTGCTTCCCTAACCTTACCTGGAAATAGCATTGAGAGTCATATATACAATTATAACCCCCAATCCTACGTCCACTACATAGTACATTCACATTACCTATTTGATGTATCCAGAGCCCAGTCACGCACAGCCCGATACTACCATATGCACCTGATACGGTACGTGGCGGAAAATAGGTTTGGCGGCAAACCCCCCAAAACTCCAAAAGCCTGAAATGTTTTTTCGCCACTTAAGTATGCGGATTTTCAGATATGGGCACTCCATAAATTGGCTCAAGTTCCAGATTTAGCGAAATCCTTTTAAACTGTGTTTCTTTTCCATGCAAACCAGATTCAAATGTGACTCAAAATGAGAAACTGAGCAGCCCAGAGTTGGCTGAAAACAAATGTGACAATCCAATCCAATCTAGAGTGTGGTGTGGACGTGTGGTAGCGTTTATTCCGCCCACGTTGAGTCTGCATGCAAAACGCATGGCACTTTGGCGGCTGCTAGCCATATCTGGAGCTGCCTAGAATCTGCAACATGCAGCAAATGCAACAAATAGTACTCTGCAACCAGCGAGCCCAAGGCCAATAGACCGAGCAATTAAACCTAGACATCCTGCACAAAAATAGCGCCCACTGAGGATTCAGAAAGAAAGGCGGAAAAGTAGGAAGTTCATGATGGAAGAACGGGGGAAATAGAAATCCAAACAATGCCCGCGACTGGCTTGTGCGTTATATTCACTCACAGGAGTGAAAAAGACCGGCATGCGTATGGTTGCTTACTTCCTTGCTACTGCAAACGCCAACAAGGAAGCGAAGCCCACAGTTAAGTGCTGTCAAATTAACTTCGGTTGTCGTCAGAAGTTAGACCTCTATCTAGGAGCCACTATCTGGCTCCTTCTTGGCATCCATATGAAGAAAAAATGGTACTGGCAATAAGAGGGATACCGATACCAAGACCACCTTGGAACTTGGCTATAGAAACCCTTGCCAGCCCTTCAGACTGGCAATGCAAACTCAGACTTGGCTATAGAAACCTTTGAACGCGGATTGACCCAGACTCGGCCCATAGCCACTTTGACTACAGACCCCCCCCCCCCCCCCCCCCCCCCCCCCCCCTTCACTTGGTGACACACTCGGCCATTTATAGCTGGGAAAACGCTGCCAGGTGCCTCTATCTGTCCTTACAACTTGCTTGAAAGTTTTTGGTTAGGGTTGAGGGTGTAGGACTTCGGAAAAAAATAGTTGTTATGCCTTGCCACCCTGTAAAAGAATGCTTGGGAAATGGAATAAAAGAATAAGACAAAGCCCAACAAATTTAATCTCTATTAGTCACGGGGAGAAACCTTGTAATTCTAAGTTTCTTCAAAAATGCAATCAGTCAGGAGATACTAAGCTGCGTACTAGTTGCATACTTCATGTAACATAATGTAATGTAAACAAATTGGTTCACCCAGCCCCCCCCCCCCCCCCCCCCCCCCCCACACACACACACAAAAACACACTCACATGCACCCTCCCCTCCCACCCGCACCCTCACACAACCCACATGCCCTCCCCTCACCCACATGTCCAACCCTACCCCCCCACCCGCACCCACATGCACTAAACACTCAACAACACTATACGTAGGAACAATCACGGCTGACTCCTGTTGGCAGTGTGGTAGAGCAGCCTACTATCTGGGTACAAGTGCCAAAAAAACAGTCTCTGGACAACTCGAGTTGCCTTTTGGATATGCCTGAAGGTATAGCACTTCAGATCAGATGCTTCCAGCCTGGCTAAATCTCGCTTCACCAGAAGGCACGAGTCCCGTGCGACACCAGGACGGGAGGGCTGGGCCTTCGAGACTGAGAGGCTCTGTCACCTTCCAAGGAATGCACCGGTCACCCATGCCATCCAGGGATCGAAGTGCCCGCGGAATCTTGATAACCGATTCGAGATGGGATCGGTCATTTGAAGTTCATACGCTCCTCGGATAACACCGGAGAGGGCTAATGGGGACGGAAGGAAGTGGTAAAAGAGGGAGGAGGGAAAGGATGGCTCGCAGGGTAGGAGGGGAAGAAAGGGAAGAATAGCAGCTTCCAAAGCGCGAGGTTGCATGCGATGCGGTAGGCAAAGCGAACTGCGAGGGGGGTGGGCGAGGTAGAATAAAGCCGCATTTCACTCTTCATTGGCTCCCCCAATAGTAAATTGTACAGCCCAAACGAACAGGGGCAGCTTGCCACTCCATTCCAGAAGTCGTATTTGACCACAGTCAACAAACAACGGAGCCAAGCCAAACCCAGAGAACTAGGAACGGTCCGAACCATGCCGAGCACAACAACAAGCTCGACACAACAAGCTCGACATATTGTCCGTACCGTTCGGATGTCGCTGCACTTCAGGTAACACCCATGCCCTTATCACGTTTTACAGTTATGATGACATCCTGCGAAACGCAAAGCACTCGGAAACAGGGCTTGGGTAAACCTCCGACATGCACGAACATGCACGAACTTGCACGAACCTGCCGGCCAGTCGGCCAGCCTGTTTCATCGCTGTGGGGCTGAAAGCTCGCGATACCTTATCTTTCTTCGACTATTCTTCGACTAGCACGAGAAAGCAAGCTTGTCTATCAGAGCAAGTGTGCGAATAACTCTGAATTGACTGAAATGGTTTCAGATTTGTCTCAGTTGTGTAAATTCAGAGTTATTCGCACACTTGCTCTGATAGAAAAGCTTGCTTTCTCGTCCTAATCGAAGAATAGTCGAAGAAAGATAAGGTATCGCGAGCTTTCAGCCCCACAGCGGTGGAACAGGCTGACCGACTGGCCGGCATGTTCGTGCAAGTTCGTGCATGTTCGTGCATGTCGGAGGTTTACCCAAGCCAGGGTTCCGAGTGCTTTGCGTTTCGCAGGATGTCTTCATAACTGTAAAACGTGATAAGCCGGGGAGAGGATGCATGGGTTGGACTGCTGGGTGGATAGGTACATTCAGCAGTCCCACCCATGCATGCACCTACTAACTCGAATGCACGAAAAAAACAAACTAGATACGTAGAGAACACACGAAACACACACACACACACACACACACACACTCACACACACACACATATACACAAACACAAATACACACACACACACAAATACACACACACACACAAACACACACACACACACACACAAGCACACATACACACACACACACACACACACACACACACACACACACACACACACACACACACACACACACACACACACACACACACACACACACATACACACACACACAAATACTCACACACACAAGTGCACACACACACACACACACACACACACACACACACACACACACACACACACACACACACACGCACACACACACACACAAACACACACACACACATACAGACCAGCGCAGACACACAGACACACAGACACACAGACACACACATGCACCTCCCTGACCCCCCTCCCCTCCCCCTCCAACCCAACCCAACCCACCTCATGCTGACCACCCTGACCTGAAGTCAAAGCATGGGGGCAGTTGAAACTTAAGAAAGGGAAATGGGGAGAATCACCTCTCCCGGTCGTCTTGACATTCAGGGCGGACGCGCCAGTGGCAGGTATTTGAATTTGACTGGGCTGTATGGGCTTGCTTGTGCCCGATTTGATTGGGCTGGGCTTGATTAGGCTGTTCTGGGCTGGATTGGGCTTGCTTGGGGTGGATCAGTCTGGATTGGGCTTGATTAGGTTGTGCTGGGCTGGATTGGGTAGGGCTTGGCTTGGCTTGGGCTGAGCTGAGCTGGGCTGGGCTGGATTGGGCCTGATTGGCATAAATCACACGTACCCCGACACACTCACGCGTTTCCCCCACTCCCTCTTTGCAGCTGTCCAAGGGCAAACAATGATGTAATATGCTTTAATATAATGTCAATTGTTTCTCACCCATTTGAGAAATGTGACTGGCTGTATTTTACTGCCTGCCTTTCAGCCAACACTAGCAAAATTTCAACTGGCTTCCTCTGCACCGGGGGCAATGGAGATGCTTCTAGAACCGATTATGGGACTTGCGCCACCTACGAGTATGATACCGGCTACACCGGCACCCTAAACACTACGCCCAAGTGCACCACCCAAGGCGATCCATGGGACTTCACCAAACCCTGCACTGGTGAGGCATCAGTAGTGCAGGTTCCATACTTTGACTTGACCATCCTCCTCCTATTTCATTTGTCACACACATAAACCCCCAACCACCCCAGGCTTGGTGTGTCCTCCCCCTGCCAAGCTGACTTCCCTGCTCTTGTACCTTTTTTCCTGATACAACTCCCCCATTTTACTCTTCCCCCCCTTCAGACACCCTGCGCTCATGTTGTTACGTGGGCGTGAGCACTAGGGGGGGGACTCCTTTAGTTGTTGTGCAGTCGATTCTGACATTTGTTACCCACAAAGGGGGATGTCCTGATTGATGGGTATTACCCCTCCATTACACTGTCCTTGCCATTCTGTCACCCTGTCACCCCCCTCCCCCCAAACACATTGACCCAAACCCCTCCCATATGTTTTGCACTTGCAGCCAACGGTGCCAGGAGATTGCAGTCTGTCGCAGGCCCTGGTAGGCTCTGGTTCTGTTGGTAATCCTTTTTGCATTAAACCCTTTCACCAAATCACATATGTGAAGTTGATAAGTAGAGGAGTGTCAGGCCAAAAAAAGAACGAGCACAAATAATCCCTCCCTCCTCTGCATTAGTGGGCAGTTAGGTTAATCGTTATCACTCAGTTAAATGCGAAGGGATCCTATTATTAAAGATCGATTCCGATAAATCGAAAAAAGATTGTCAGAAAATATCCCCCCCGCAACCCACACACCCAACCAAACCGAGCAAGTTTTCTGTCCCCACCGCGTGGTAAGTGAATAACCATGTGGCTAAAAGTCTGGGTGTGGAACAATACAAACCAATCCCACACCACCCACCCACCACACCCCCCCCAAAAAGAAAAACAAAAAAAAAAAACAAAAAAAAAAAAAAAAAAAAAAAAAAGTAAAAAAAAAACGAAAGAAACCCCCACCCCCCACGCCCACACCACCCCCCCAACCCCCCCACAAACACCCCCCCCCCCCCCACCCCCCCCCCCCCCCCCCCCCCCCCCCAGGCAGGGCCCATCATGCTAAGCTGTAGCTAATAGATGCGATGTGTCGATCTTTTCACTTACCCAGCTTCCAGTTTCACAATATACGCGTACCCTCTAGTAGTTCCTGCTCCTTTTTGCAGACATCACCTGCGGTGCCATCTCCCCTGCTCTAACAACCTTATTGGTGGTGGATGGGTGGAGGTTTCACCTTCAGTCCCTTTCCCTTCTTTGTGCTGGCACCCTACCCCTCAGTAGGCAGACATATGTTTCAAATGGTAGATGCCCTGGTCAATTCGTCTGGACTTGGCCACCCAACCAGCTACCCTGTAGCCTGGCCACCCTGCTGCCTCTCCTGCCATGCTGTCACCTACACTTATGTGCCTGTTTGGTTGGCACACTGTCACATACACCCCCTGCCAACCTAGACTTGGTGCGTCCTCCCCCTGTCATGCTGACTTCCCTGCCCTTGCTCTTGCAGGAGCAACCAATCCCATCAATGTATGTGACATAGTGTACCCTGTACCTCACACTTCTCCAGAGCCAGAGCACTGCTTCATAGATCACACGTACCCCCCCACACACGCATGTTCCCCACTCCTGTCTTGTAGCTATCCCCTGCGCAAACAAGGTAGTATGATATATTATTATGTCAATTGTTTCGCACCCATTTGAGAAACCTGACTGGCTGTATTTAACTGCCTGCCTTTCAGCCAACACTTGCAAAGTTCCAACTGGATTCCTCTGCATCAGCACGGGAGATGCTGCTGGAACCAATACTAACTGCCACCCTAAACATGTAGGAGTTAGTTGGTGAACAGTTTCCTTTATGCAGTTTGACAAGCGTTGTCTGCATCGCAGTGATGGGTGTGCGGTGTACAGCAGGCAAGCAAATTGGTATGTTTGTTTGTTTTATTATATTTTATTTGTTTTTAATGGTGCATCCTTCCCCTGGCCACAAAAATTTCCTTCACTTGCATCTTATTCCCTACTTTTTATGCCACCAACAGCAATTTAAGAATCCCGACTGACTGTGTTTTACTGCCTGCTCTTCAGCCAACACTAGCAAAGCTCCAGCTGGCACCACTTGCAAAGTAGGAGGTGCTTCAACAAGCGCCAGTGGGACTTGCTCGATCCCCACGTGTGCTGCTAACTTCACTGGAACTCCCACTTTGTTTGTGTGCAGCTCCAATGACAGCACTTGGAACTTCACCAAGCCCTGCGCAGGTGAGTTAGACTGCAAGGCAACACTAGTGCATCATCCCTTCTATATGACTGGACTTGGCCACCATCTCCCGATTTGTTTGGACACACTATAGCATAACCCCCCTGTCAAGCTGACTTCCCTGCTCTTGTATCTTCTTTCCTGATTCCTGAGATTCATCCCTCCATTACACTCTTTTACACTTCATGCACCCTGCACTTATTTTGGTTACTGGGCATGGGCACTAGGGGAAGCGTCAGGATACAATATCAAAAATAATCCCTCCCTCCCCTCCCGCAGTTTTGGCAGTTCTTATGGGGATGGATATGATTGATATAATCAAATTATAACGAACTTTTATTTCCGTTACCATGACGTGCGCCCTTTCTGGTTCTGTCAGGGGCACGGGTACTGGTCACATGGTCACTGTGGGCGGCACCGCCTGTACATAGGTCAACGTTGTTAGTACCTCCTCCATCACCTGCACAGCCCCTGTCATGTAAGCAGGAAGCTACCCTGTTGTAGTGATCGCTCCTACTACTCTACTGAACAGCCTCAGTAGCTTATAAGTATTTTATCAATCAGGTGAGGGCATCTCCGTAGCTTTGGAACAGCCATTGTCCCCTTGGTCTGCACACGAGCCTCCGCCCCTCCCCCCCACACCCATCCACCCACCCACCCACCCAGCCACCCAGCCACCCAGACCCCCTCTCACTGTAACCCCCACAGCCACTAACAGCCGTAAGATATTAGAAGACTATGAGAAAAAGGGCTTAATTCATGGTGAAGTCATCTATATTATTGTATTCTTTACCAACCCAACCAATCTGTAACCTGTCAATTCCCCTGCCATCTTGTCACTCAGCCACCCTGCCACCAAGTGACTTGATTTATCATTTATAATGTGCGCTCCTCACGTCACACAGGTGATTTCCGCCCGACCGTAACAAGTGTCAGCCCCATTAGCCAATCCAAACACCTTCTCGGTGGAGACATCCTGACCATTACGGGTACCTTGTTCAATGATGATGGTGTTGAGGGCTAGACCACTGCCAGCGTCAGAGGCGGAGCCTATACCAACGTCAGCTTTGTTAGTGCCACCTTTATCAGGTGTGTCACTCCTGCCATGTCAGCAGCAACGGCGACAGCAGCACTTGTTGTCACCATTATTGATACAGGCTACAGCACTGGAGCGGGTGTTGCTACATATGCAACAGATTCAGGCAGTAACCTATTTTTTTGACGGTGCAATGGTCACCATTGGAGGCACTGACTGCCATGTCATTGCAGGAGGGAGCTATGCTACTGGTGCCTCTTCTTCTGCACCTCCCTGTAACCTCCTGCACCTCCCTGCACCTCCCTGCAAGGCAAAAGACTGGAGGCAGGAGGCAGCTACTATAGACATATTCAGTCCCATTGACATTCATGGAGGACACTGTCAGGTATTGTATTTGTGTTTGAATTTGAATATTAGAAAAGTAGAATTTTAGAAAGGGACAAAGGAAAAATCACATATCCCAGTCGTCTTGACATTCATGGCTAGCGCGACAGTGTCAAGTAGGAACATGTGTTTCTGGACTAGCCAGCTACGGCAACCAGGCATCATGACTGAAGGGAATAAGTATATGTGGACTAGCTAGCTACGGCAACCAGGCATCATGACTGAAGGGAATAAGTATATGTGGACTAGCTAGCTACGGCAACCAGGCATCATGACTGAAGGGAATAAGTATATGTGGACTAGCTAGCTACGGCAACCAGGCATCATGAACTGAAGGGAATAAGTATATGTGGACTAGCTAGCTACGGCAACCAGGCATCATGACTGAAGGGAATAAGTATATGTGGACTACCTAGCTACGGCAACCAGGCATCATTACTGAAGGAATACGTATATGTGGACTAGCTAGCTACGGCAACCAGGCTCATGACTGAAGGGAATAAGTATATGTGACTAGCTAGCTACGGCAACCAGGCATCGTATATGTGGACTAGCTAGCTACGGCAACCAGGCATCATGACTGAAGGGAATAAGTATATGTGGACTAGCTAGCTACGGCAACCAGGCATCATGACTGAAGGGAATAAGTATATGTGGACTAGCTAGCTACGGCAACCAGGCATCATGACTGAAGGGAATAAATATATGTGGACTAGCTAGCTACGGCAACCAGGCATCATGACTGAAGGGAATACGTATATGTGGACTAGCTAGCTACGGCAACCAGGCATCATGACTGAAGGGAATACGTATATGTGGACTAGCTAGCTACGGCAACCAGGCATCATGACTGATGGAATACATATATGTGGACTAGCTAGCTACGGCAACCAGGCATCATGACTGAAGGGAATAAGTATATGTGGACTACCTAGCTACGGCAACCAGGCATCATGACTGAAAGGATTAAGTATATGTGGACTAGCTAGCTAGGGCAACCAGGCATCATGCCTGAAGGGATTACGTATATGTGGACTACTAGCAAACTATCAAGACACCCACAACACACATGATTCCCCATCGCAATTGACCCTGGTCCTTTCCATTGTGTTGTGGCTGTCACAGTTGATGCATGTGGAGCCAAGCCAGCTCCTTGCGCTGCTAACGAAGCATCCACCAACCCAACAAATGGAGCAATCATTGCCATGTGCCAGGGCACTTGTAACACAGGCTGTTATAACGCCAACACAACTGGAGGGGTTGACTGCCAAGGTGTGTATGTGGGCGCAACCTAGCGCTGCTGGTACCCATAGCTGCCCCTTTTAACGTGGTGTCAAACTCACCCACGCCATGTCACACATCATGTGCTTAATGCCCTACTAGCCCTCCTGTTATTAAATCTATCTGGTCATACTTGGTATGCACCCAAGTGGGGTGTGTTAATCGACACAAGCGCTATACAACTATGGACGTGCGCACTAGAAAATTAATTTTGGTGTCGTAACATTCATTGTAGTGGGCACATGCATTGTTCATGTATCCCTTCCAATGAGATCATGTGTTCCAGGGTCCTACGCAATGCTTACTTAGTTTACAATTCTGCTACAGCAAAGGATCAAGACTGTTGTTAGATCTACATGGTCATACCTATCGTACTTGGTCAGTGACTGGCTCTGGAACCCTAGACAAAGATAGATGAAGGCGCCTTGTTGTTGTGTATGTTCTTGTGATGCATGTGCACATGCAATGTCTACTAATCCCTTCCAATGATATCATGTGTCCTAGCAATGCTTTGTCATTTTCTAATTCAGGGTATGGAAGCATGAAGACACTACATCCATGACTTCCAATCACTATTGGCCCAAGTTCCCTATAATGCCCCAGACCCTCTCCCCTGTGTTTTGTGTTTTGCAGATTCTGACGAATGTACGCTTGCAACTGATGACTGCGCTGCTGATGCAACGTGCAACAACACTGTAGGCAGCTTCACTTGCACCTGCAACACCGGTTATATTAGCAATGAAACTACTTGCACAGGTGCGTGTGCAGGAACAAGTTAGTGCTGGTACCCATAACTGCCCATTTTGACATGGCTGCCAAATCCACCAACTTCCATGTCACTCTATGTGTGCCCAATGTCCAACTAGCTCTCATGGTGTGATATTTATGTGGGCATACTTATTCACCCACGTGTGTGTTTCACCGCAAAGGCGCTGCAACCCAGGCTTGGGCACTAGAGGACCCTATTAGTGGTCGTACAGTTTTTATGTAGTGTGCACATGGTTGTCTATGAATCCCCTCCAATAAGCTCATGTGTACCAGGGTCCTCGCAATGCATAGTTATTTTCTAGTTCAGCCGCCTGGAACTATCAAGGAACACTACATACATGATTCCCCATCGCAATTGACCCTGGTCCTTTCCATTGTGTTGTGGCTGTCACAGTTGATGCATGTGGAGCCAAGCCAGCTCCTTGCGCTGCTAACGAAGCATCCACCAACCCAACAAATGGAGCAATCATTGCCATGTGCCAGGGCACTTGTAACACAGGCTGTTATATCGCCAACACAACTGGAGGGGTTGACTGCCTAGGTGTGTATGTGGGCGCAACCTAGCGCTGCTGGTACCCATAGCTGCCCCTTTTAACGTGGTGTCAAACTCACCCACGCCATGTCACACATCATGTGCTTAATGCCCTACTAGCCCTCCTGTTATTAAATCTATCTGGTCATACTTGGTATGCACCCAAGTGGGGTGTGTTAATCGACACAAGCGCTATACAACTATGGACGTGCGCACTAGAAAATTAATTTTGGTGTCGTAACATTCATTGTAGTGGGCACATGCATTGTTCATGTATCCCTTCCAATGAGATCATGTGTTCCAGGGTCCTACGCAATGCTTACTTAGTTTACAATTCTGCTACAGCAAAGGATCAAGACTGTTGTTAGATCTACATGGTCATACCTATCGTACTTGGTCAGTGACTGGCTCTGGAACCCTAGACAAAGATAGATGAAGGCGCCTTGTTGTTGTGTATGTTCTTGTGATGCATGTGCACATGCAATGTCTACTAATCCCTTCCAATGATATCATGTGTCCTAGCAATGCTTTGTCATTTTCTAATTCAGGGTATGGAAGCATGAAGACACTACATCCATGACTTCCAATCACTATTGGCCCAAGTTCCCTATAATGCCCCAGACCCTCTCCCCTGTGTTTTGTGTTTTGCAGATTCTGACGAATGTACGCTTGCAACTGATGACTGCGCTGCTGATGCAACGTGCAACAACACTGTAGGCAGCTTCACTTGCACCTGCAACACCGGTTATATTAGCAATGGAACTACTTGCACAGGTGCGTGTGCAGGAACAAGCTAGTGCTGGTACCCATAACTGCCCATTTTGACATGGCTGCCAAATCCACCAACTTCCATGTCACTCTATTTGTGCCCAATGTCCAACTAGCTCTCATGGTGTGATATTTATGTGGGCAAACTTATTCACCCACGTGTGTGTTTCACCGCAAAGGCGCTGCAACCCAGGCTTGGGCACTAGAGGACCCTATTAGTGGTCGTACAGTTTTTATGTAGTGTGCACATGGTTGTCTATGAATCCCCTCCAATAAGCTCATGTGTACCAGGGTCCTCGCAATGCATAGTTATTTTCTAGTTCAGCCGCCTGGAACTATCAAGGAACACTACATACATGATTCCCCATCGCAATTGACCCTGGTCCTTTCCATTGTGTTGTGGCTGTCACAGTTGATGCATGTGGAGCCAAGCCAGCTCCTTGCGCTGCTAACGAAGCATCCACCAACCCAACAAATGGAGCAATCATTGCCATGTGCCAGGGCACTTGTAACACAGGCTGTTATATCGCCAACACAACTGGAGGGGTTGACTGCCAAGGTGTGTATGTGGGCGCAACCTAGCGCTGCTGGTACCCATAGCTGCCCCTTTTAACGTGGTGTCAAACTCACCCACGCCATGTCACACATCATGTGCTTAATGCCCTACTAGCCCTCCTGTTATTAAATCTATCTGGTCATACTTGGTATGCACCCAAGTGGGGTGTGTTAATCGACACAAGCGCTATACAACTATGGACGTGCGCACTAGAAAATTAATTTTGGTGTCGTAACATTCATTGTAGTGGGCACATGCATTGTTCATGTATCCCTTCCAATGAGATCATGTGTTCCAGGGTCCTACGCAATGCTTACTTAGTTTACAATTCTGCTACAGCAAAGGATCAAGACTGTTGTTAGATCTACATGGTCATACCTATCGTACTTGGTCAGTGACTGGCTCTGGAACCCTAGACAAAGATAGATGAAGGCGCCTTGTTGTTGTGTATGTTCTTGTGATGCATGTGCACATGCAATGTCTACTAATCCCTTCCAATGATATCATGTGTCCTAGCAATGCTTTGTCATTTTCTAATTCAGGGTATGGAAGCATGAAGACACTACATCCATGACTTCCAATCACTATTGGCCCAAGTTCCCTATAATGCCCCAGACCCTCTCCCCTGTGTTTTGTGTTTTGCAGATTCTGACGAATGTACGCTTGCAACTGATGACTGCGCTGCTGATGCAACGTGCAACAACACTGTAGGCAGCTTCACTTGCACCTGCAACACCGGTTATATTAGCAATGGAACTACTTGCACAGGTGCGTGTGCAGGAACAAGCTAGTGCTGGTACCCATAACTGCCCATTTTGACATGGCTGCCAAATCCACCAACTTCCATGTCACTCTATGTGTGCCCAATGTCCAACTAGCTCTCATGGTGTGATATTAATGTGGGCATACTTATTCACCCACTTGTGTGTTTCACCGCAAAGGCGCTGCAACCCAGGCTTGGGCACTAGAGGACCCTATTAGTGGTCGTACAGTTTTTATGTAGTGTGCACATGGTTGTCTATGAATCCCCTCCAATAAGCTCATGTGTACCAGGGTCCTCGCAATGCATAGTTATTTTCTAGTTCAGCCGCCTGGAACACTACATACATGATTCCCCATCGCAATTGACCCTGGTCCTTTCCATTGTGTTGTGGCTGTCACAGTTGATGCATGTGGAGCCAAGCCAGCTCCTTGCGCTGCTAACGAAGCATCCACCAACCCAACAAATGGAGCAATCATTGCCATGTGCCAGGGCACTTGTAACACAGGCTGTTATATCGCCAACACAACTGGAGGGGTTGACTGCCAAGGTGTGTATGTGGGCGCAACCTAGCGCTGCTGGTACCCATAGCTGCCCCTTTTAACGTGGTGTCAAACTCACCCACGCCATGTCACACATCATGTGCTTAATGCCCTACTAGCCCTCCTGTTATTAAATCTATCTGGTCATACTTGGTATGCACCCAAGTGGGGTGTGTTAATCGACACAAGCGCTATACAACTATGGACGCGCGCACTAGAAAATTAATTTTGGTGTCGTAACATTCATTGTAGTGGGCACATGCATTGTTCATGTATCCCTTCCAATGAGATCATGTGTTCCAGGGTCCTACGCAATGCTTACTTAGTTTACAATTCTGCTACAGCAAAGGATCAAGACTGTTGTTAGATCTACATGGTCATACCTATCGTACTTGGTCAGTGACTGGCTCTGGAACCCTAGACAAAGATAGATGAAGGCGCCTTGTTGTTGTGTATGTTCTTGTGATGCATGTGCACATGCAATGTCTACTAATCCCTTCCAATGATATCATGTGTCCTAGCAATGCTTTGTCATTTTCTAATTCAGGGTATGGAAGCATGAAGACACTACATCCATGACTTCCAATCACTATTGGCCCAAGTTCCCTATAATGCCCCAGACCCTCTCCCCTGTGTTTTGTGTTTTGCAGATTCTGACGAATGTACGCTTGCAACTGATGACTGCGCTGCTGATGCAACGTGCAACAACACTGTAGGCAGCTTCACTTGCACCTGCAACACCGGTTATATTAGCAATGGAACTACTTGCACAGGTGCGTGTGCAGGAACAAGCTAGTGCTGGTACCCATAACTGCCCATTTTGACATGGCTGCCAAATCCACCAACTTCCATGTCACTCTATTTGTGCCCAATGTCCAACTAGCTCTCATGGTGTGATATTAATGTGGGCATACTTATTCACCCACGTGTGTGTTTCACCGCAAAGGCGCTGCAACCCAGGCTTGGGCACTAGAGGACCCTATTAGTGGTCGTACAGTTTTTATGTAGTGTGCACATGGTTGTCTATGAATCCCCTCCAATAAGCTCATGTGTACCAGGGTCCTCGCAATGCATAGTTATTTTCTAGTTCAGCCGCCTGGAACTATCAAGGAACACTACATACATGATTCCCCATCGCAATTGACCCTGGTCCTTTCCATTGTGTTGTGGCTGTCACAGTTGATGCATGTGGAGCCAAGCCAGCTCCTTGCGCTGCTAACGAAGCATCCACCAACCCAACAAATGGAGCAATCATTGCCATGTGCCAGGGCACTTGTAACACAGGCTGTTATATCGCCAACACAACTGGAGGGGTTGACTGCCAAGGTGTGTATGTGGGCGCAACCTAGCGCTGCTGGTACCCATAGCTGCCCCTTTTAACGTGGTGTCAAACTCACCCACGCCATGTCACACATCATGTGCTTAATGCCCTACTAGCCCTCCTGTTATTAAATCTATCTGGTCATACTTGGTATGCACCCAAGTGGGGTGTGTTAATCGACACAAGCGCTATACAACTATGGACGTGCGCACTAGAAAATTAATTTTGGTGTCGTAACATTCATTGTAGTGGGCACATGCATTGTTCATGTATCCCTTCCAATGAGATCATGTGTTCCAGGGTCCTACGCAATGCTTACTTAGTTTACAATTCTGCTACAGCAAAGGATCAAGACTGTTGTTAGATCTACATGGTCATACCTATCGTACTTGGTCAGTGACTGGCTCTGGAACCCTAGACAAAGATAGATGAAGGCGCCTTGTTGTTGTGTATGTTCTTGTGATGCATGTGCACATGCAATGTCTACTAATCCCTTCCAATGATATCATGTGTCCTAGCAATGCTTTGTCATTTTCTAATTCAGGGTATGGAAGCATGAAGACACTACATCCATGACTTCCAATCACTATTGGCCCAAGTTCCCTATAATGCCCCAGACCCTCTCCCCTGTGTTTTGTGTTTTGCAGATTCTGACGAATGTACGCTTGCAACTGATGACTGCGCTGCTGATGCAACGTGCAACAACACTGTAGGCAGCTTCACTTGCACCTGCAACACCGGTTATATTAGCAATGGAACTACTTGCACAGGTGCGTGTGCAGGAACAAGCTAGTGCTGGTACCCATAACTGCCCATTTTGACATGGCTGCCAAATCCACCAACTTCCATGTCACTCTATGTGTGCCCAATGTCCAACTAGCTCTCATGGTGTGATATTAATGTGGGCATACTTATTCACCCACGTGTGTGTTTCACCGCAAAGGCGCTGCAACCCAGGCTTGGGCACTAGAGGACCCTATTAGTGGTCGTACAGTTTTTATGTAGTGTGCACATGGTTGTCTATGAATCCCCTCCAATAAGCTCATGTGTACCAGGGTCCTCGCAATGCATAGTTATTTTCTAGTTCAGCCGCCTGGAACACTACATACATGATTCCCCATCGCAATTGACCCTGGTCCTTTCCATTGTGTTGTGGCTGTCACAGTTGATGCATGTGGAGCCAAGCCAGCTCCTTGCGCTGCTAACGAAGCATCCACCAACCCAACAAATGGAGCAATCATTGCCATGTGCCAGGGCACTTGTAACACAGGCTGTTATATCGCCAACACAACTGGAGGGGTTGACTGCCAAGGTGTGTATGTGGGCGCAACCTAGCGCTGCTGGTACCCATAGCTGCCCCTTTTAACGTGGTGTCAAACTCACCCACGCCATGTCACACATCATGTGCTTAATGCCCTACTAGCCCTCCTGTTATTAAATCTATCTGGTCATACTTGGTATGCACCCAAGTGGGGTGTGTTAATCGACACAAGCGCTATACAACTATGGACGCGCGCACTAGAAAATTAATTTTGGTGTCGTAACATTCATTGTAGTGGGCACATGCATTGTTCATGTATCCCTTCCAATGAGATCATGTGTTCCAGGGTCCTACGCAATGCTTACTTAGTTTACAATTCTGCTACAGCAAAGGATCAAGACTGTTGTTAGATCTACATGGTCATACCTATCGTACTTGGTCAGTGACTGGCTCTGGAACCCTAGACAAAGATAGATGAAGGCGCCTTGTTGTTGTGTATGTTCTTGTGATGCATGTGCACATGCAATGTCTACTAATCCCTTCCAATGATATCATGTGTCCTAGCAATGCTTTGTCATTTTCTAATTCAGGGTATGGAAGCATGAAGACACTACATCCATGACTTCCAATCACTATTGGCCCAAGTTCCCTATAATGCCCCAGACCCTCTCCCCTGTGTTTTGTGTTTTGCAGATTCTGACGAATGTACGCTTGCAACTGATGACTGCGCTGCTGATGCAACGTGCAACAACACTGTAGGCAGCTTCACTTGCACCTGCAACACCGGTTATATTAGCAATGGAACTACTTGCACAGGTGCGTGTGCAGGAACAAGCTAGTGCTGGTACCCATAACTGCCCATTTTGACATGGCTGCCAAATCCACCAACTTCCATGTCACTCTATTTGTGCCCAATGTCCAACTAGCTCTCATGGTGTGATATTAATGTGGGCATACTTATTCACCCACGTGTGTGTTTCACCGCAAAGGCGCTGCAACCCAGGCTTGGGCACTAGAGGACCCTATTAGTGGTCGTACAGTTTTTATGTAGTGTGCACATGGTTGTCTATGAATCCCCTCCAATAAGCTCATGTGTACCAGGGTCCTCGCAATGCATAGTTATTTTCTAGTTCAGCCGCCTGGAACACTACATACATGATTCCCCATCGCAATTGACCCTGGTCCTTTCCATTGTGTTGTGGCTGTCACAGTTGATGCATGTGGAGCCAAGCCAGCTCCTTGCGCTGCTAACGAAGCATCCACCAACCCAACAAATGGAGCAATCATTGCCATGTGCCAGGGCACTTGTAACACAGGCTGTTATATCGCCAACACAACTGGAGGGGTTGACTGCCAAGGTGTGTATGTGGGCGCAACCTAGCGCTGCTGGTACCCATAGCTGCCCCTTTTAACGTGGTGTCAAACTCACCCACGCCATGTCACACATCATGTGCTTAATGCCCTACTAGCCCTCCTGTTATTAAATCTATCTGGTCATACTTGGTATGCACCCAAGTGGGGTGTGTTAATCGACACAAGCGCTATACAACTATGGACGTGCGCACTAGAAAATTAATTTTGGTGTCGTAACATTCATTGTAGTGGGCACATGCATTGTTCATGTATCCCTTCCAATGAGATCATGTGTTCCAGGGTCCTACGCAATGCTTACTTAGTTTACAATTCTGCTACAGCAAAGGATCAAGACTGTTGTTAGATCTACATGGTCATACCTATCGTACTTGGTCAGTGACTGGCTCTGGAACCCTAGACAAAGATAGATGAAGGCGCCTTGTTGTTGTGTATGTTCTTGTGATGCATGTGCACATGCAATGTCTACTAATCCCTTCCAATGATATCATGTGTCCTAGCAATGCTTTGTCATTTTCTAATTCAGGGTATGGAAGCATGAAGACACTACATCCATGACTTCCAATCACTATTGGCCCAAGTTCCCTATAATGCCCCAGACCCTCTCCCCTGTGTTTTGTGTTTTGCAGATTCTGACGAATGTACGCTTGCAACTGATGACTGCGCTGCTGATGCAACGTGCAACAACACTGTAGGCAGCTTCACTTGCACCTGCAACACCGGTTATATTAGCAATGGAACTACTTGCACAGGTGCGTGTGCAGGAACAAGCTAGTGCTGGTACCCATAACTGCCCATTTTGACATGGCTGCCAAATCCACCAACTTCCATGTCACTCTATGTGTGCCCAATGTCCAACTAGCTCTCATGGTGTGATATTAATGTGGGCATACTTATTCACCCACGTGTGTGTTTCACCGCAAAGGCGCTGCAACCCAGGCTTGGGCACTAGAGGACCCTATTAGTGGTCGTACAGTTTTTATGTAGTGTGCACATGGTTGTCTATGAATCCCCTCCAATAAGCTCATGTGTACCAGGGTCCTCGCAATGCATAGTTATTTTCTAGTTCAGCCGCCTGGAACACTACATACATGATTCCCCATCGCAATTGACCCTGGTCCTTTCCATTGTGTTGTGGCTGTCACAGTTGATGCATGTGGAGCCAAGCCAGCTCCTTGCGCTGCTAACGAAGCATCCACCAACCCAACAAATGGAGCAATCATTGCCATGTGCCAGGGCACTTGTAACACAGGCTGTTATATCGCCAACACAACTGGAGGGGTTGACTGCCAAGGTGTGTATGTGGGCGCAACCTAGCGCTGCTGGTACCCATAGCTGCCCCTTTTAACGTGGTGTCAAACTCACCCACGCCATGTCACACATCATGTGCTTAATGCCCTACTAGCCCTCCTGTTATTAAATCTATCTGGTCATACTTGGTATGCACCCAAGTGGGGTGTGTTAATCGACACAAGCGCTATACAACTATGGACGCGCGCACTAGAAAATTAATTTTGGTGTCGTAACATTCATTGTAGTGGGCACATGCATTGTTCATGTATCCCTTCCAATGAGATCATGTGTTCCAGGGTCCTACGCAATGCTTACTTAGTTTACAATTCTGCTACAGCAAAGGATCAAGACTGTTGTTAGATCTACATGGTCATACCTATCTTACTTGGTCCGTGACTGGCTCTGGAACCCTAGACAAAGATAGATGAAGGCGCCTTGTTGTTGTGTATGTTCTTGTGATGCATGTGCACATGCAATGTCTACTAATCCCTTCCAATGATATCATGTGTCCTAGCAATGCTTTGTCATTTTCTAATTCAGGGTATGGAAGCATGAAGACACTACATCCATGACTTCCAATCACTATTGGCCCAAGTTCCCTATAATGCCCCAGACCCTCTCCCCTGTGTTTTGTGTTTTGCAGATTCTGACGAATGTACGCTTGCAACTGATGACTGCGCTGCTGATGCAACGTGCAACAACACTGTAGGCAGCTTCACTTGCACCTGCAACACCGGTTATATTAGCAATGGAACTACTTGCACAGGTGCGTGTGCAGGAGCAAGCTAGTGCTGGTACCCATAACTGCCCATTTTGACATGGCTGCCAAATCCACCAACTTCCATGTCACTCTATTTGTGCCCAATGTCCAACTAGCTCTCATGGTGTGATATTTATGTGGGCATACTTATTCACCCACGTGTGTGTTTCACCGCAAAGGCGCTGCAACCCAGGCTTGGGCACTAGAGGACCCTATTAGTGGTCGTACAGTTTTTATGTAGTGTGCACATGGTTGTCTATGAATCCCCTCCAATAAGCTCATGTGTACCAGGGTCCTCGCAATGCATAGTTATTTTCTAGTTCAGCCGCCTGGAACACTACATACATGATTCCCCATCGCAATTGACCCTGGTCCTTTCCATTGTGTTGTGGCTGTCACAGTTGATGCATGTGGAGCCAAGCCAGCTCCTTGCGCTGCTAACGAAGCATCCATCAACCCAACAAATGGAGAAATCATTGCCATGTGCCAGGGCACTTGTAACACAGGCTGTTATAACGCCAACACAACTGGAGGGGTTGACTGCCAAGGTGTGTATGTGGGCGCAACCTAGCGCTGCTGGTACCCATAGCTGCCCCTTTTAATGTGGTGTCAAACTCACCCACGCCATGTCACACATCATGTGCTTAATGCCCTACTAGCCCTCCTGTTGTTAGATCTATGTGGTCATACCTTGTGTGCACCCAAGTAGTGTGTAAATTGATATGCTATAAGACCATGGACGTGCGCACTTGAAGGCCAATTTAGTTGTACAATTCCTTGTAGTGGGCACATGCATGGTTCATGAATCCCTTCCGATGAGATTAGGTGTACCAGGGTCCTACGCAATGCTTAGTTAGTTGATATCTCTGTTACAGCAAATCATCAAGACACCAACTACATTCATGATTCCCCATCGCAATTAACCCTGATCCTTTCCATTGTGTTGTGGCTGTCGCAGTAAATGCATGTGGAGCCACGCCAGCTCCTTGCGCTGCTAACGAAGCATGCACCAACCCAACAAATGGAGCAATCATCGCCTTGTGCCAGGCAAATCCCACTGTGACAGCCGTCAGTCCCATTGTCCGAACCCACTTCCTCCTGGGCGGCGACAACCTTACCGTTACGGGTACCTTGTTTGCAATGGGCGCCAATGTCAGCGTTGGAGACACTGACTGTACCAATGTCACCTTTGTCAGTGTCACCTCCCTCAGCTGTTTTGCCCCTGCCAAGCCAGCAGGAAACTATTCTGTAGTAGTGACCAATCCTGATACAGGCTACAGCAATGCAACAACTGTTATGGTCACATATACAGCATATAACGGCGAGTCTCTTTCTTGTTCCATCTACCCTGCCATCCTCCTCTATTTTGTGGTTGTAACCCTGCTCAAACCCTCCCTTCTGGATAAAATGTCAACCTGCTTTGCTGCAAAAAATACAATTGCCTCCCCGCCTTCCCTACTAATGTCTCACTGTCACAATCCCTGCCCACTGCCACCCTGCTACCCCTTGACTTGTTTGATGAATTTGTTACGCTGAACAACTAGATTAAAACAATGTGCTGCTTTGCCGCAATAACAGGAACTGGGATACCTACTGTTACAGCTGTAACACCTGTTGTCCAAGCAAACTACCTTGCAGGCGGCAACAACCTTACCATTACGGGTACCTTGTTTGTGGACGGCGCTAATGTCAGCGTTGGAGGCACTGCCTGTACCAACGTCACCTTTGTTAATGCCACCTCCCTCAGCTGCCTGGCCCCTGCCAAGCCAGCAGGAAACTATTCTGTGGTAGTGACCAATCCTGATACAGGCTACAGCGATGCAACAACTGTTGTGGTCTCCTATCAACCTGGTGAGTTGCTTACACTTGCAACTGAGCACCTCCCTTAACACTGTTCCTGTATCTCACACTGCTGCCATCCCAACTTAATTTGCTCCTATTCAGCGCCCACCAAGCTCCCCTCACCCTGTCTCCCCCCTCACCCTCCCACCCACCAGCTGTCGCTGCTCCATGTGTCTCTGGGACTACTTACAAGTCTACAGCCCCTAACACTACCCTAAACAGAGTTTGCTCAGGTGGGTTTGCACAGCGTACAAGCAACTGTGTGTGATAATGTGGCCAAGGAACATGCTGATGGAACACACATGCGTTGGGTGCCAACTTGTTGATTGGTAACTAGGATGGTGATGAACGACACTGCTGTCATGTCAACTTGATTTGCTCCCATTCAGCGCCCACCAAGCTCCCCTCACCCTGCCTCGCCCCTCACCCTCCCACCCACCAGCTGTCGCCGCTCCATGTGTCTCTGGGGCTACTTATGAGTCTACTGCCCCTAACACTACTGTAAACAGAGTTTGCTCAGTATCAGCATCAATTGCGGTTCACTCAATCGTTTTATGTCTTGGTGACTACTTCTGTACTTCCTTAGAACTATAGGTACAGACAGTAACTCCTTTTCTGTCTGTACAGTGTCAGCTTCCCGTAGACTGTGTCATCCTTCATGACACGGTGACAGCTTCCTGTAGGCTGCGTCCCTTGGTCCCCTGACACGCGCTGTATAGCCTGTACCCTGATTAGGTTCCCGGCTTTCGCCCCTTCCACCGCTGGTGTCCTTTGTGGTTCCCCAGTCGCTGTAAATCATTCTCATCTACGTGTATAGATTGGCGCGTTTGACCGCTGCGAGTATCTCTCCACCCTTAAAGTGTATAAGCTGATAGGTTATCTGGTCCATCAAACTACCACTGCTTTCAAACATGCAACTTTCGCGTGGACCTCCGGCCGGCTTTGAGAAGCTCCATCTGGGCAATGGACCTTCTTCGTCGCGGGGGATGCGCCATATTATCGTCAGTAATGGCTGCGACGCTGTCCTTCCTGAGGAACGGAAGGTCCCATTTGATTGGCTTGATATTCGAGCGCCATCAGCCTCTGCTGCCGGCGGTGAGAATCCTTCCGCTGTTGTTGAAGCCACACCCCCTGTGCATTCTCCCCTACTTTCCACCTTTTCCCCAACTGTCCGTTGCCTCTCCCCGGCTGTTGAGGATGTTCTTATGACTCTCTGTGATGTGCAGTCTCAAATCATTGAGTACCCCTCGGGTTCTGTGCCTGCGACTGCTCGCTTCAGGGATGACCATATCTCTGATGCCTACATCACTGAGGACGATGAAGAAGAAGAAGACGACGACGGCTTGAAGAGTACTACGAGCATGGACAACGGTGGAGGTACTCCATCTTCGTCTGCTCGCGTCCTTGAAGCCTCTACTATATCGCCAGTGTTTGAGGCCGAGCCTGTGCAACCGGCGATTCACAAGCCGACCAAGCTGACTGCATCTGCAGGAACCACCTTTGCTCTTCCCCTCCAGCGGTCTGCCACTGGCATGACTTTGCGCTGTAGTGGCTCTTTGCCGCCTTCTGGATCTGTGGCTTCTGCTCCGCAGGAGCCACCGCCTCCGCCTGTGGAGACGCCACCTCCTGCCCCTCCCCCTCCGATGGGTGTGTACCTTTCGTGTCATGCTTGGGAGCATCTGCTCTCTGGAGGCCCTGCTCCGGACTTGCCATTGCAGACTTTGCGGCATGTCCGTCGGGCTCAAGTGGATGCTGATAGCCTGGACATCTCCCTTTTTGGTAGGATTGATGTTACTGCTACTCAGAAAGCTAAGGCTCAGGGGTTCAAGGGGCGTGTGATGGCTTTCACTGAACTAGGGCAGCAATGTCGTGATTTTCTGGGTGATGTGACTGTGGGCATTCAGTATCCTGCTAGGAATGGTCCCTTTGGTGCTGGGTGGCGTGCACGAGAAGTGAAGGTAGGCTACCAGTTTGTGCGTCAGCCGTTCCCTCGCTGTCCTGTAGCGCCGGATTTTGAGCTGTTAGTGGCAAATGCCAGGGCCTTGACTGAGATCAGGAACATAGACGATCAGCGCGCGTATGACGCTGGTCTGGCTGCATAATACTTTCTGCAGGTTAGGGCTTACTATGCTACCCTGTCTGCTGCTCCTGTTCCTTCTTCTGGGCACCTTGCTGCTTCTCCAGCCTCTCTTGGTGAGTCCTCTGTCGATCCTGCTCTGTTGGGACTCAGCGCCCTGTCCATTGACCGCCAGAACTTCATGATCCTGTCCATAATGTTGGCTCATATGACAGACTCACTTGTGAAGGTCTATCAGGATTATTCAACCCCTAGGGATATCTTTCTTGATATCCGCAGGTGGAATTCTGATATTCTCTCTTCAGAAGTGCCTGTGTTGATGGGGCAGCTTCGTGATGCAGTGATGCGCCCTGAAGAACGGGTCGATGAGTTCTTTCGCAGGGTTCAGGGCTACTGTTCCGACCTGCGCAGTGCGCGTGCTCCTGTTGCGCAGGATTATGCCATGGGGATTATCATTGGGGGTATCCGGATGGCGCGTTTCGATTCTCTTCGTCTGAAGTTCGGGCTGATGCGCCAGTGTGAGATCCCTGTAGATTACTGGTCCTGTCTGGGTGAGTACCGCAACATAGACATCCTTAACATAGCGCTCCCCAAGTCAGACTCCAGGCATCCTGGGTGGTCCCGTGACCCTCCCCACTCTCCTGCCAATGCTGCTTTTCAGCATGGGCAGAGAACTGGTTCTCAGGGTTCTGGCTCTGCCAAGCGTGTCCTGGAGAACTGCACTTGGGGACCCTGCCCCAACAAGAAGTCCCACAAGGAGGATAACTGTTGGACTAAGCATCCGCACCTGCGAAGGTCCAAGTCTGGGTCACAGGGTAAAGCACCCGTGCCCATGAACTTGGCCCTTCCAGCTACGTTGACTCCCAAACAGTTGTCCTCCCTGCAGGCACATATTGATGGGTATGCTCTGGATAAGAGGTAGGAGGTAAGCCCTGTCCTTTTCTCTTGCAACACGAAGTTCTCCAAAGTGTGTAGCCCTAGTCTCTCTGAGGGTGTCTGGCATGTTGACTCGGGGGCTGCATTGTCTATTACTGGTGACATGTCCCTGTTCTTAGAGTATAATGCTTCTTCAAATGGCCCAGCTGTTAGATTTGGTGATGGGGTGGTTCAACAGTCAGCAGGCAGTGGATCCATTGTGTTATGTAGTGATTGGTTACCTACACAAATCACTCTCTCCAATGTTCTCTACATCCCTCACTTTCCGGTGAACTTCCTGTCAGTAAATGCTGTGGCTCATTCCCATCACTGCCAGGTTTCTTTTGATAGTACTAGCTGTACTGCCACACAGGCCTCTTCTGTCTTATGGTCTTTTCCTGCCTCTAGTGATGGCGTGTATAAGTTTGCATGTAGGCCTTGTGTTTCTCCACAGGGTTGTCCTGTTCGTAGTACAGAATCTTATCCTGTTTTTGCACTTGATGTTGATGAGGACGGTGGAGTTCTTATCCCTACTACTCTTGAATGGCTGTGGCATCGGCGGCTGGGTCACCCTGGCATTGACGCCATGCGCAGACTTGTCACTAATGGTATGGTTAAGAACTTGCACCTCACTATCAAACATGTGCACAAACTGGCTAAGATCCCTTGTGATGCTTGTCAGAAGGCTAAGGCCAAGCGTTTGCCTTTTCCTAAGGAAAGCACTACAGAGATCCGTGCACCTCTGCAACGCCTTAACTTAGATATCATGGGGCCTTTTCATATCAGGGGCTTGCGTGGGGAGTATTATGTCCTGTGTCTCACAGATCAATACTCTGGCTTTGCTGAGGTATTGGCCTTGAGATCTAGGGATGAGGCTCCCTTAGCAGTTCAGACTACCATCCTTAGGTGGATGACTCAGCTACATGGGTTTGTTTTCAAGTGTTTGAGGTCTGACAGGGCTAAGGAATTTTTGGTTAAGTGGTTTGAAGAATGGTTGATCAAGGTTGGGGCAGTTCACGAGTTGTCGATGATGTACACTGCTCAGCAGAATGCAACTGTTGAGAGGTACAATGGGGTCTTGCAGAATGTGGCTAGGAGTATTCACCTACAGTCTAAGCTACCTAAGACCTTCTGGCCCTATGCCTTTCTCAGTGCATGTTATCTTCGCAACCGTCTGCCCAACCAGGGTAGGAAGACTCCTTATGAGCTCTTCTTTGGTGTGGCTCCTGATGTGTCGTTGTTAAGAGTCTTTGGTTCCCCTTGCTATGTTACATTAGTCAATGGGAAGAAGCGTAACAAGCTGGATGAACGAGCATTATCTGGTAGACTGGTTGGGTATTCCCTGGTGAGTAAGGGTTATTTTGTTTGGGTTCCAAAGTTGCGCCAGGTAGTAGAGAGTCGTGATGTGCTCTTCTATGAACAGTTTAGATAGCTACAACTGTATTCCTGGGCTCTCCCCTTATGATGGGTCCCCGGATGTAGACAACATCCCTACTGCTATCAACAGTCATATGCTGGATGATGCTGGAAATGCCTTAGACCCTTAAGCAACCCAGATTGTTGACGGCTGTCCTGGTCATGGGATGAAATTGCGTCCCAGGTCAGGCACTGATCGTGCTGTATCTCGTGTGAAGCTTAAGGACGGGCGGGAGTCTAAAGTTCCTCCGAACATTAATTTACCTGAATCTCAGGGGTTCGCCAGGCCCTCCTCTGTGACTCCTTTCACTGGTGAAGCTATAGGATCCGGCCATTCGTCCATCATAGTGGAGCCTTCTACAGGTCCATTGACTGATTCACTTCCACACCCTTAATTACACCCGTTCAGATGACTTGCACGCAGTATTGATTCCACTGCCCCCTGTCCTCCTTGGTGATACAAACAGGTTAGTCTTGGATGATGAGTTAGCCACCAGGGCAAGCCTGAGTGATGAGTTGGATGAGTGGGGTGGGAGTGATACTGCGTATGGCTGGGGTGTTCCAGTCGACCCAGGCTTCATTGATTTAGAGGCAAAGAATGCCGACCCTGTTCAACCAGTCAGTGTTCCTGATCTGGGGGTTGTACTACCTGCTGATACACATGTTGCTCATATGGGGGTTGACTGCCTTTATGTGGGTGCATATATCTCTACTTCCACTGAACTGTCATAAAGGGATGCCATGCACCCCTCTAACCCTGACAGGGATCAATGGTTACTAGCTATGAAGGATGAGATGGAATCTTTGCGTGCCCATGGCACATGGGTTCTGACTCCTCAGCCTCCTAAGCAGAGGGTCCTGTCTGGCCGGTGGTTATTTGTGAAGAAGATAGGGATTAATGGAATTAATGGATTAATGGATTAATGGAAGATAGGGATTAATAGTGCGTTATAAGGCTCGCTTTGTGGTTCAAGGATTTTTGCAGAGGCCTGGGCTTGACTTTCATGATGTCTATGCCCCGGTGTCTTCTAAAGCTGGGCTTAGGGTTCTCCTTGCTGCCATCACTCATAGGAAGATGTTTGTTAGGCAGCTGGATATCAAGACAGCTTTTCTCAATGCTGTCTTGGAACCTGGTCTGGACTTGTACTGTCACCAGCCTGAGGGGTTCAAAGTGCTTGGTCCTACTGGCCTCCCCCTTGTGTGCAAACTTATTAAGTCCCTTTATGGTCTGAAGCAGGCACCCAGGGCTTGGAGCATGGAGGTCAGGCAGGTTTTGATTGCTCATGGGTTTGTGATGAGCAAGGCAGAACCAGCTCTGTACTTTAGAAGGGATTCCTTTGGTGGGTGGAGCTATGTTCTGACCTATGTTGATGATTTTATCTGTGCTTTTGATGATCTGGCTTTGTATGCTTTGCTCAAGGCTATAGAAGCTGCTGGCTGGGAGGTGAAGGAGTTGGGTGTGCCTGTCCAGTTTCTCTCACTGGACATGCATGTTACACTTGACAATGATGGCAGGTGTGTTAAGATCAACCTCTCCCAGCACTCCTACTTTGTTGAGCTGGTGGAGCAGTTTGGTCTCACCTCTGCAGCCAAGCCCAAGTTCTCTGCCCCCATGGCCAAGTGCACTGTCACTGACCCCCCTGGACAGCCCCTGCCCTCTAATAGCCAGTACCTCTCCCTTGTTGGTGCTTTGCTATACTTGGCTACTTGCACCAGGCCTGATATTTCTTTTGCTGTAAGCTATCTGTCCAGGTTTTCTGCTCACCCTACTGTCCCCCTCTGGGGGGCAGCCAAGCGCTTAATCTTGTATTTCAGGTCTCATTTCCACCTGGGCCACACTTACACCCACAGCCCTGATTTCTCTTTTACTGTCTTTAGTGACTCATCCTTTGCTGATGATGGGTCTGACAGGAGATCTCAGACTGGCTGTGCTGTGCTTGCTGCTGGGTGCCTAGTGAACTGGATGAGCAAGCGGCAGCCTACTGTTGCTATTCGCTCTAGTGAGGCTGAGTATCAAGCCCTGGCTCAGACAGCCAGGGAGGTGCAGTGGTTAAAGAAGTTGAGGGCTGACCTGGGGTTGCCGTGCACCACTGTCACCATTCAGGGTGACAACCAGGGGTCTCTGAGTTGGGCCAATGACTGGCAGCTAATTCCTCGCAGCAAGCACATTGATGTGATTCATCATTATATCAAGGAGTTGGTTAAGGATGGTCGGCTGAATGTTGCCTATGTTAACACTAAGGACAACTGTGCTGACCCCTTTACCAAGCCCCTTGATCCTGCTGTGTTCTGGCGGTTTGTCCGCATGCACGAAATGACCGCTTCCCTTTGAGGTCATATTTGTTTTTGGTTACATCTGTCTCCTTTGTTATCAATTGTTTGGCATTAGGTTCCTATACCCAGGCTTGGGTTTCTATACCGTTGTTACCCATCTTTGATATTCGGTTTGTCTTTTTCTGGCTTTGCAGTAATTTTTTCTGCATTGTTTCCTTCCTTCCTCTGAAACTTTTTGTTTCCTTTGGAGTTCTCCTGGATTTCGGAGTTCTTCGATTTTTTTTGTTACACATAGTTCTATGACACCTGTACCATAGGTGGAGTAGTAGTCTTGTATGTCACCTGCGTCATAGGTGGAGTATCAGCATCAATTGCGGTTCACTCAATCGTTTTATGTCTTGGTGACTACTTCTGTACTTCCTTAGAACTATAGCTACAGACAGTAACTCCTTTTCTGTCTGTACTGTGTCAGCTTCCCGTAGACTGTGTCATCCTTCATGACACGGTGACAGCTTCCTGTAGGCTGCGTCCCCTGGTCCCCTAACACGCGCTGTATAGCCTGTACCCTGATTAGGTTCCCGGCTTTCGCCCCTTCCACCGCTGGTGTCCTTTGTGGTTCCCCAGTCACTGTAAATCATTCTCATCTACGTGTATAGATTCGCGCGTTTGACCGCTGCGAGTATCTCTCCACTCTTGAAGTGTATAAGCTGATACTCAGGTGGGTTTGCACAGCGTACAAGCAACTGTGTGTGATAATGTGGCCATGGAACATGCTGATGGAACACACATGCGTTGGGTGCCAACTTGTTGATTGGTAACTAGGATGGTGATGAACGACACTGCTGTCATGTCAACTTGATTTGCTCCCATTCAGCACCCACCAAGCTCCCCTCACCCTGCCTCGCCCCTCACCCTCCCACCCACCAGCTGTCGCCGCTCCATGTGTCTCTGGGACTACTTATGAGTCTACAGCCCCTAACACTACCGTAAGCAGAGTTTGCTCAGGTGGGTTTGCACAGCGTACAAGCAATTGTGTGTGATAATGTGGCCATGGAACATCCAAATGGAACACACATGCGTTGGGTGCCAACTTGTTGATTGGATGGTGATGAACGACACTGCTGTCATGTCAACTTGATTTGCTCCCATTCAGCACCCACCAAGCTCCCCTCACCCTGCCACCCCACTCACCCACCCACCCACCAGCTGTTGCTGCTCCATGTGTCTCTGGGACTACTTACGAGTCCACTGCCCCTACCAGGACAGTAAACAGAATTTGCTCAGGTGGGTTTGCACATTGAAAATGTAAGAGATAGTGTCAATAGGAAAGACCATCCTCCCCACTCACCCTCCGAACCACCAAATATCACTAACTGCTGCTGTTGGTAACCTTAAATAGTTACCCCTCCCCCACCCCACCCCCACACACAGACACACCTATTTATGTATGATTCACATGCAACAATAACTCCTTTGTATGAACCAAGTATTAAGAATGCACATGTAGCCTCTTACTCACAATTGCCTGCCCACAAAACCCTGTATACATGAGTGAAACATGTGGGAGGATCTGGGCAACTAGCGAGCTTCCATGGTCTACTCTACTAGCTTGTCACACACTCCCCGTACCGGTGTTTTCCAGCAGTTTCGACGATGAAACACATCATTTGAAAGGCACCGAGGAACCCATCAACTCAGTATTTGGCTTGGAAAGGTTCCTTAAGCGTATTACGTGAAAATATAAACCCTAGACTTGATGCTGCTTGTCGTACTTCGAAAATATAAACCCTGATGTGCCTGTTTGGTTGGTCACCTACACCCCCTGTCACCCTAAACTTGTTGCACCCTCCCACATTCCAGCTTACTTCCCTGCCCTAGCTCTTGCAGGAGCAACCAACCCCATCAATGTAATGGAGATATTGTACACTTTTCCGCACGCAGCCAGATCACTGCTTCATAAATCACAGGTACCCCAACACACTCTCGCATGTTCCCCACTCCTTTCTTGCAGCTGCCTCTTGTGCAAACAATAATATATTATAATGTCAATACTTTCCCACCCATTTGAGAAACCTGGCTGGCTGTATTTTACCGCCTGCCTTTCAGCCAACACTTGCAAAGTTCCAACTGGCTTCCTCTGCACCAGCACGGGAGATGCTGCTGGAACCACTCCTGGGACTTGCGCCACCTTAAGTGTGATACCGGCTACACAGGCAACCTAAGCACTACACCCACGTGCACCACCCAAGGCGATCCATGGGGCTTCACCGAAAAATGTGTTGGTGAGTCATCATCAGTGCTGTATCCCTATTGTGTGATTGAAATTGGCCACCCTCTCCCGATTCTATTTGACACATACACCCCCTGCCATCCTAGACTTGTCGCACGCTCCCCCCACCCACCTGACTGCCATGCTCTTGTATCTTATTTTCCTATTCCTGGGATTCATCCCCTTCATTAAACACATGACCCCTACGCTGTTTGTCCTGATTGATTGTATTTGAAACGTACCCCCCCCCCCCCCCCCCCCCCCCCCCTCTCCCCCTCCCCGGCCCCGGCCCCGACCCCCCGCCACGTGACTGCCCTGCCCTTTATATTTTTCCTATTTCTTGCATCCATTGGGATAATACTTACATACCCACTCATACAAGTCCCTGCTTCTTTTGTAGCTACCCCCTGCACGCTGCCTACAAAACCACTATTACTAGTCAACTCACGCAGCTTGAGAGCTTTCATATCATAAATAACTCATGCCCCCACACACTCACACATATTCTTCACTCCTTTCCTGCAGCTCCTCAAGCGAGCTTGTCCCATTTGTTTTGCCCCTCGCAGCTGCCACCCCTCATGGAACTATCAACCATGCACACACTTTGACATATTATATAAGAGTACAAATAATCCCAAGTGTACAGATATCAGTCTAAATAAAGGGGCAAGAACACAATAGAGATCACAAGAATATAACTTTATTACTGGCTGTGATTTACTGCCTGCTCTTCAGCCAACCCTTGTAAAGATCCAGCCCACACCACTTGCGATACCACTGTAGGTAGAAACTGCTTCAACAAGCTTGTGGGACGATACCATTGTGTGTGTGCTTCTTACTTCAATGGATTCTGGGCATCTTCAATTACTATACCAGTCATATGCATGCCATGCGAGACCTAAACCCCAAACCGTAAACCCTTACCCCTGCCCATCTGACTCTTGCTCTTCCAGGGGCAACCAGCCACATCCATGTTGGGGGGAATCTCTTACCCTTCCCCTTATCCAGCACCAACGCCACTAATTGCCCTGCCCTATGAAACTGCCACAGCATCTTTTCCCACAAATGCTTAGATGTATTACCTTTTTATATGCAGCTTCATCTGTAGTGACCGCCCTGTCCTACGCAACTACTACAGCATCCTACCTCTTAAATGCTGTGATTACAAGCAACATTCCAACTGTGAATGGCACCGCTACCAGCTACAGCATCCTACCCGCCCTGCCAGCGGGTCTTTTATTGGACACAAGCACTGGCATCATCTCAGGAACCCCCACTGCCCTGGCAGCTCCTGCGGATTACGTTGTGACAGTCAATGGTGCTAGCAGCTCTGTGGCGACTGCCACCATCAACATCGTCATCACAGGCAAGTGCAATATGCTTGGACATTTCATTGAAAATGATCAAGGTCATTATGATCGTAATTAAACCACCTGAGTAATATAAATCAACTACTACCCATAGGTTCGCATCCTGCCAGACTGTCACCCTGTCAGGGGCATCCTCCATGCCATCCTGTCACCTTCCCACCCCCTCTGACTTAATAGACTAACATGTTAATTGTAAGCCCCACCCCTGCCCCACACCTAAATCTAAATACAGCTGATACTTTTCCACAATTGCAGGAACTCGTCCTACTGTAACATTTGTCAGCCCTGTCATCCAAACCAAGAAGCTTCTCGGCGGCGACATCCTGACCATTATGGGTACCTTGTTTGTCACTGGTGCCACTGTTGGTATCGGAGGCGATGCCTGTACTAGCGTCACCTTAGTTGGCGCCACCTCCATCACCTGCGTTGCCCCTGCCAAGTCAGGAGGAACCTATGCCGTTGTAGTGACCAATCCCGATAAAAGCTTCAGTTTGGCAACAACTGTTGTGGTTACATATCAATCAGGTGAGTCTCTGTCCCTTGCAAGGGAGCACACACCCCGACATTGCGTCACCCCATCAATCCCCCCCCTGACATTCTGTCCCCCTTCCACCATGTCACACTCATATGAGGGTTTTATGGATACTGACTGCTTGAAAGGAAACAAAGATTTTGTGGGGTGGAGCCTGCCACTAATTGATAGGGTGTCTAAAGGGCAGGGTAAAGTTTGTGTTGGTAAGTTCTTTCTTGATTACTGAGATACCTCGCTCCACTCCACTCATTGCCACCCTCCATGCACCCTGCCAGTCTGTCACCTTACCACACTGATTACCCTCTCCCCAGGCCACCACTTCCGTCTTTGTTGGATGTTCGCCCTTTATTTGTTTACCTGCACACCTAACTATTAATCCAGGTGATGCTTTGTCACAATTGCAGGAGCTCCTCCTACTGTAACAGACGTCAGCCCCATCATCCAACCCAAATTCCTTCTTGGCGGCGACACCCTTACCATTACGGGTACCTTATTCATCACGGGCGCCACTGTCAGCATTGGAGGCACCGCATGTTCTAACGTCACCTTTGGTAGTGCCACCTCCATCACCTGCATCGCCCCTGCCAAGTTAGGAGGAAGTTATCCGGTTGTAGTTACCAATCCCGACTCAGGCTTCAGTGCCGCAACAACTGTTGTTGTTAAATATAATTCGGGTAAGTTTATCTCAAACTGGACATTACAAACGAACATGACAGTCAAGTACGGGTTTTGGGTTTAGGCCTACCTAATCTAAACCCTACTCCAGGGGTGAACAAAAAACAGCCTATATAGTAGGGGTGGCAAAGTAGGGCTGACCCCTAAGACAGTCAGCTCAACTAACTGAGTTATAACCCCAAAAGGGAATAGAACTTGGCCACCACATTCGACGTTTGTTAAGCTTGTTTCCCCCCCCCCCCCCCCCCCCCCCCAGCCAAACGGGAATGAGGTGAATGAGGAATGAGAATCATCTGCATAATTGCTCAAGAATCCGGAAAAAGTCTTGCCATTGTGCACCTATCCAAACTAACTAAATATAAGGGGATGGTGTAATTTTGGCAGATTCTCCTGTCACCACATCTCATGTGCATACCCTCATAAAGCATTGCTTCAATTGCAGGTACTCCTCCTACTGTAACATCTGTCAGCCCCATTGTCCAAACCAAGAACCTTCTCGGCGGCGACAAACCTACCATTACGGGCACCTTGTTTGGCATGGGTGCCACTGCCAGCATCGGAGGCACTGCCTGTACATCCGTCACCTTTGCCAGTGCCACCTCCATCACCTGCATCGCCCCTGCCAAGCCAGCTGGAAGCTACCGAGTCGTAGTGATTAATTTGGATACAGGCTATAGTGTTGCAGAAAATGTTGTTGTAACATATCAATCTGGTGAGTTGCCCTCCCTTGCAAATGAGCATTTCCTCTTGCACCCTCCTATTTTATACACAGCATCAGGGTACACTTATCTGAGGGCTGATAAACCCATATAAAAATCAGTCCATGTTTCCCCCCTAGTTTGACAAACAATGTCGCCTTTTCTGACCGACGTACCTAACATCTGAGTGGAGAGCAGAAAGACAGATTCGTCACCTAAATGGTGTCTGATTCAGACGGGGATTGGAATTGTGAAAGTTTCAGATTATTTGAGGTACGAAAAAACGTTGCCAATGGATCCTGAGGACAAGCTCTATTGAAAGCAATGATGAGCTACTTGAGCTTATTCCCTGCCCCCCCTTGCAACGTCTCATTAAACGCAATCTTCATGAAAGAGCCTCGCTATTTTTCATAGGGCATGTTTGATATCATATCATAGCAGGTGCAGTTTGTGACGAGCTGTTGGTAATAAGCAAACCCCCTTATCAAGTATGTGGGTTGCTTGCATGGATTTGCACCCTCCCCCTGCCCAGCTGACTTCCATCCCCTTGCTCTTCCAGGAACGACGGCCAAAAACCCCGGCCAAGAATTTGTGCAGCTAAAACAGAGCGCCGCTTTCACGATGTCAAATACCGCCTGCAACTCTGCTGAAGCAAACAAGGCTGCATTTTTCTCGTCCTTCCAGTTAACCACTGCCGAGGTCTGGAACAAAAACAACCCCACTGCCATGATCCAAGATGGCGACGTCATCGTTGGTGTCATCATATTTGTCTGTGGCACCGCCACTAGCCGTCGTAATTTATTGCAAATTTCCCCCGCAAAAATCACTGTGCCCTCGACAATGAACTTGCCCCTGTCAATGCCCATCGAAGCTGCCAAGGCTGCATCAGCCAGTTTTGAAGCGACCGCCACTGCTTCCTACGCCACAACGTCCCAGTTCGCCAAAGACTACGCCGTTACTGGATTGACTGTGTCTCAGTCAGAGATCCCGGCAGTAACGATTTATAGCTTTCCTCCTCCTCCTTCTCCTCCTTCTCCTCCTCCTCCTCCTCCTCCTTCTCCTCCTCTTCCTCCTTCTCCTCCTTCTCCTCCTCCTCTTCCTCCTCTTCCTCCTTCTCCTCCTCCTCTTCCTCCTTCTCCTCCTCCTCCTCCTCCACCTCCTTCTCCTCCTCCTCCTTCTCCTCCTCCTCCTTCTCTTCCTTTACTAGTACACGAGGTGTCATTTGAGTTCTTTGGCGTTGACTATGATGTGTTCATGGTCAACACAAGCAATGTGCAGCGCTTCAATGATACAATTGTTTCTTTGTTGGAGCAGAATTCTGGAGCTGTCATGGTGGTGGTGTTGAATTTCAGGTCTGGCTCTGTCATCGCAGACACTGGGATTGCGTACCCTGGGAACACAAATGTATCTGAGATAGCGGCTGATTTGGACAGGATTCTGATGGATCCTGGTGCAATCTTTTCTTTGGAAAATGTCAGTGCGTTTGGCTTCAATAGAGTGGAAGCTGACCTTACGACAAACACCTTACTTGTAAGTTTTGTGTCCTTCGAGTTCATGGGCGTTGACTTTGCCGCGTTCATGACCAACACACCAAGGGTGGAGGAATTCAAATCTGGTATTGTTGATCGCCTGGAAGCGGCATTTGAAGGCTACGTGGAGGTGTTGCTCTTAAGGTCTGGCTCTGTCATTGCTGACACCAAGGTCACATACACTGCTGGCACAACAGCGGAAGAGGTGGCTGCCTTTGAGAAATCTATGCTGGATAATCCTAGTGCAATCTTTTCTAAGGAATTCCTCGATAAGTATGGCTTCACCAGCGTTGAGGCATTCCTTACGGGAGACCCCGGTGACGATGACAGCAATGCCCTGGCCCTGGGTCTTGGCCTTGGACTTGGCCTGGGAATCCCTCTCCTTCTCTTGATTGCGTTCTTCCTGTACCGCAGAAGGAGAAGGCAGGTCATTCAGCCTAAGGAGGTAGGGGCTAATTCTGCCTAAGTCTCTATGCTTGGTCACCATCCACAGTGATACCAAGATGGCCAACCATGACAGCATCAGCCAGGTCCAGATGGACGCTGATATTGATAACTTAATTTGCAATGCCGCAGTCTCGTTTGGAGACCTGAGCTGGGTGTTCATTGTGCAGCCAGTTATGAAACCACCCCTTATTATAATACAACACTCCAGAGTGAGGTTGAATTCGAGTTTTGGGGTGCAGTTTACAGCGAGGTCAGGTTATGAAAACAATACAGTTATGAAAAGCTGATGCGAACGCGCAATGCTTCAATGATACTGATTACAGATAAAACCTGGCACCAATGCCATAGATTTGTGTATTGTTGATATGTCTGACTACATAGTAGTTATTATCAGGGATATAACTGCACTGCCTTAGAACCTAAAATCAGCTGGAAAGTGATATTGCTACCATCTAACCTACATAACAAATGAGGAGTACTGTTCCACTGAGCTAGGATAAAATATCACCTGAAAATATGGTGTAGTCTGTCTAGTAACACGCTGTCGTCACAGTCTGTCTAGTAACACGCTCCTTAGTCCCTACCCAAGTGATTAATTTATTGACTTATTGATTGAGTGATGCGAACATGTTATGGGTTGACCCAGATTAGGGAAAGGGAGAAGCCCCGAAGCTGTCAAGCTGGCAGGCTAGGTTGTGCCTTGCAAGCTGGGTTGTACGTGACAGGCTAGGTTGTGCCTTGCAAGCTGGGTTGTGCGTGACAGGCTGGGTTGTGCGTGACAAGCTAGGTTGTGCCTTGCAAGCTGGGTTGTGCGTGACAGGCTAGGTTGTACCTTGCAACCTGGGTTGTGCGTGACAGGCTGGGTTGTGCGTGACAGGCTGGGTTGTGCATGACAGGCTAGGTTGTACCTTGCAAGCTGGGTTGTGCGTGACAGGCTGGGTTGTGTGTGACAAGCTAGGTTGTGCGTTGCAAGCTGGGTTGTGCGTGACAGGCTAGGTTGTGCGTAACAGGCTAGGTTGTGCGTTGCAAGCTGGGTTGTGCGTGACAGGCTAGGTTGTGCGTTGCAACCTGGATTGTGCAAGTAGAACCTGTTGCATTAGCTGGGCCTGATGCAAAGATAGAAGCTATTGCTTAAGCTGAGACATAGCATGATGCTGATGAGGCTGTGACCGCGACAGAGCATATTGCTCAGACTGAGAAAGAGCCTGATGCTGATTCTCGGTTTGAGACTGATACTGAGGCATAGGGGTGCCTTCTTGCTTCCTTTGTTCTTGATCGTTAGCTGTGATATGACCTGTTTGTGGGCGGTAGATGTAACAATAACCACACTTAAATCCTCCGGACAGTCTCTTTGTCTGCAGTTTCTCATGCTAGGGTGTAACAGATGTCATCAGTCTCACTCTTTCCATACATGGAAGTTCCACCTGCAAATAAAATTTCCTGGCTGCGGCATGTCCGTTGACCCACCAGCTTGTGTACCTGCTCCCTTGCTGCGCTCAGCAATTTAAAATGTGTGCACCACCTTTTCTCCAAATTCGCTAGACGTGAAAGGGTCCAAAGGGCGATCTGGGATGGAACTTGCTTAATTGTCAATACTTCAAGCGTTAAGGCTCTCTTTGAGCTATGCTCTCTTGGTAAGTAACTTCCTGCAGCGCAAGAGCCAACATTTGTTGTTAGTCTTTGTTCTACAGAGATATGTGGCGCGGATACAGGACAGTACGTCAGGTGAAGCACACGATGAAACATTGGACTCAAAACCTTCAACATCGGAGATGTCTCATAGGAAAGAAGATCAAGTCGTTATGCATTGTGCATTAAGATGAAAATTTGACCAGTGAATTCGCAGAATAACGGAGATTTCGACCATTTCGACCAACGTTAGTGGTGTCGCTGCGTAGGTATGGCAACAACAAGAGAGTTACACTGATATAGGATAAAATGTTGCCTACACCGGCCAAAACGTATGGTATTATAGTAACAGGCTCTTTTGTCGCCACCCGAGTGATTGATTCATAGAGTTATGTGAACATGTAATGGGTTGACCCAGAACAGGGAAAGGCAGGTGCCTAGCCTAGCCAAGCCTATCGAGCTAGAGCACGGAGGGGAGTTCTCCACCTCTTCCAAGGCGGCATGCCTGATTTTTTATTAACCTGGCCAGGGCTCGAACCTCGGACCTGACTGATAGTTGATTGGGAAGCACTATGCTGTAATGCCCGGAGTTCGAAACTTGATAAAGCTTGACAGTATTTTTTGTATTTTTTGTATTTTTTTTACATCCGTGACGATTGAGTTACGTGCTTCCTGTTACAGCTGCCCCGGCGCTGTTCAGTCTCGGCATTCATTTTTGCTGAGTATGTCACAATATCCTCTCTCTCCTGTTGCAAAATAGTAGGGCGACCAAAGGACCCCTGCGGAGGTCGGCCCAAGGGTGAGTCCGTTGAAGTGGTTCCGCTGACGTAGGTTCAGATAACCGTGTTTATCTTATTTTTATACTCAGCTGCGCATCCTCAGCGACCCAAGACAAGCTTGTTTTCAAGTCCTACAAAAATAATCTCACGCCGACGGCAAGAATGACGTGTTGGTTGTATTGTTTTAATCAAGTTCCTAGCAATCCATATTTGATATTGAGCCCCGTACGCGGCTTAAGTATTGGCAAAATTAAGTATTGGAAAATTTAATTTCCCCCCTAAAAGTGGGTCTCAGAAAAGCATGGCAAAATAGTAGGGGGCCCTGGCGGGTCCCCTGGAGATCGGCCCCGGGGGTGGCGTAATGTTCGTCAAGCAGCAGTGGCAGCCTCCTTGGTGATGGATGCAAATGCAGTTGCTTACTTATCCGTTCAATTTAATATTGGGGGGGGGGGGGGGGGGGGGGGGTCAAGAGTCAATGTAGCATGGCATGGCATTATTATTCAACTGGGTGCCCTGTAAGGCTAATTAACTTATTAGCTCACTGACTTCCCGAAGTTCCATGGAGGCAGGTGCAGCAACTCCCGAGGCTACAGTTGCTACTTCGCAACCTGCAGGAACTAGTGCGAAAGAGCAGATTTCCTTGTCAAGCACAATGCGCTGATGCAATGAGCTACGAGAGTTTCGAAGAAGCGAATTTTTCAAGGGGAAATCGTTAACATGCTCCAGGTCCCTAGACTGAGTCCACAGGACAGGAGGGAAACGACAAATGAAAACGCCGCGTCCACACTCCACAGTCCGCAACCCTGAGAAACGTACGCGAAAAAGTGCCCTCAGAGGTAATCCGCCCCCGTCGGGAATCGAACACGAGATCAGGCTGGTTAGTTCAGCATTCTCCATCCACGTGATAGGTCTGAGATTAAAGCCCTTGTCGGGTCCCCAGATTTTAGACCAGCCGCTTTCGAAAAGGTAGAGAACTCCCATCCTTGCTGGCGCGCTGAAGTCCAAGCTGCAGCGCAGTAGAGGTCTGCGAAACCAAAACCCATCCTAGTCACCATTCCCTAGTGCACACTTAATGGTCCTTCAACCTCACTCCCTGTGGCGTTAGTATTTTCAATTTTCATGTGCGGGACTACCACAAGGAGTTTTTTTTATTATTTTGGCCCTAAAATCTATACCCTCATGTGGGCCTTATTTTAGTGATTTTCTTGACAAGAATACTGTCGCAGGTTGGATCGAAGCGTCGTGGATGCCGAAAACTGCATACATGGCCTATTATGTTCTATGCGTGCCATGTAGGGCCAGAAACCTTCTTCATACCCCCAAAACCATGTTGAGACTCTATAGGGCCATTGTGATAGTACCTTAGGGGAAATATATAGGGCTGTCAATACCGTACGGTATTTTCAATTACCGTACGATATATCGTGATATACCGTACGGTATCGATACCGTACGGTATTTTTATACCCTTTTTGGGGGAAATCAGTATAAGACCAAGGGAATATAACAGGAAATGCCGTTCACACGTCCATACACTTAAAATCAAGTTAAATGAACCAATACTGAGGGAGATAGAAAAACACGGTAATTTCGTGGTCTATTACCGTACGATGTATCGTGACATGTCGTACGGCATAAGGCGGTATACTAAATTCCTGGCCCAGACTCAGGTGCTCCTGACGACAATCGTACCGCCGACCTGCCAAGTGTAAGATATTTTCGTAGGCCGATTTGGACCAAACACGATATATTGTACGGTAAATACGATATATCGTGTTTACCGTACGATGGAATGGATGGAGATGGATCCCAAAAATACCGTACGCTGGAACTTTATTACCGTACGATATATCGTACGGTACACGGTAAAATAAATACCGGGCGATATAAAGCTTGACAGCCCTAGAAATATATCATTAATATGCAATACAAAAGTTGCCGAAGATATGTCCAAGCCACCTTGAAGGCCACAACCTGCATTATAAGTCCATTCTGGGGCATTTTCTAGGCCATTTGGGCCTCCTACAGTTGGCAAAACGTTTTTTTCTATATTTCCAATTTTGAGTCGAATTGTCGACCGAACTTTGTAAAAATAAAAAGTGAAAAAGTGGGCCCCTTTTTTTGTTCGTGTTTGGGGGCCTAGATGAGGGTTTGGTCCACTCCTCTCGAAACTTTTCAGCATAGTCAGAGCTTGATATACATGTAAATATTCAACCTACATCAAATTTAGAGTCGAGAGCAGTGGATGTACCCCCAGCTCCCCACCACCAAAACCAACCAGCAGTACAAAAGGAGGAAGTACAGATTCCCCAACGAACGTCCTGGTGCATGCTCTTCTTTCTTCCCACCTCTTCTTTCCATCTGGGACCATTTCATGGTAGTGAAGGGATTCGATGGATCCCTTCACTACTAGCATCGAGTGTGACGAGTGCGGACGGGAATTGTTGAACCGGCACCCTGCGAACGTCGCGAGGCACAAGAACTCGAAGGCGTGCAGAGAAGCAACCGCGAAAAGACAACCGCGAAAAGACAGGATGAGGTTGTGGATGAGGACGAGGATGAGATGACCCCATGGCCCACTGGTGCTAAACCTCTAGGACAAATAAAAAGGTTGGTTGTCTAGGTGATTGGTTGTAATAGTCCGAGCATGTGATTAGTATTGGCTGAGCATGAGATTAAGACAGGCCAAGCATGTTAATTTTATAGGCTATGCCATATTAGGGGGCTGGGGGCCCTAAACCCCAGGCCCTACCTCTCATGTAACACTGATGGTGATGATGCGCTTCGTCTATGTGCCCACAAACGCTGATTGTTTTGTCTTATTTGATTTTTCTTGCTCCACATAGGATGCATGGTTATGGGACCAGCACCATTAGATAAGCCTTTTCAACCTATACAAAATGCACCCTACTTTGACCCCCTAATTATTATTGTGGGAGGAGATAATGGCCTCCATGTGGGTTCGGGAGCCGGGGGTGGGTGGTGGGTGGTATGCTCAGCCCTCTGTAGGAAAAATGGGCATGGGGTAGGAGATTTTTTTTCCCCCCTCGGTTTTAATTCTAATAAAATCCATTAATACAACTGAATGTTTATACTTGGACATGTTACACTGGTTGATTGCCTTTCATCAGAAGGTGGGCTGCCAATTTTGCTTGTACATGTTCCTGGCTGGAGGCATGGAGGCATGTAACCAAAGCTCATGTTTCAAGGCAAAATATGGTATCTATCTAGGGCACACACTCTCTGAGACCCTCATTTGCGGCGATCAACCTTTATGTACAGCAGTAGGGCGGCAACAAGCTCGCCAACTATGTTTGTAACTACTGCGTTTCAAAACAGGGAGGCACATTCAGCCAAATCTTCGTTAAATGAAGACGATAACATTTTGAATTGAAGGGATTTTCACCCTAGGAAGTGGGACCCAGCACACAAAACAGCGCCCTCTGAGAATTCAGAAAGAAAGGTGGAAATGTAGGAAGTTCATGATGGAAGGACAGGGGAAACTGAAATCCAAACAATGTCCGCAACTGGCTTGTGTTTTATCTTCACTCATAGGAGAGAAAAAACGGGCATGCATATGGTTGCTTATTTTCTTGCTACTGCAAGCGCCAGCAAGCAAGCAGGCAAGTAAGCAAGCAAGCAAGCAAGCGAAGCCCATAGTTGAGTGCTGCCGAATTAACTTCAGTTGTCGCGGGTTGTCGTCAGAAGTTAGACCTCTATCTAGGAGCCACTATCTGGCTCCTCCTTCGCCTCCATATGAAGAAGAAAATGGTACCAGCAATACAAGGGATACCGACACCAAGACCAACTTGGAACTTGGCTACAGGAACCCATGCCAGCCCTTCAGACTGGCTATGCAAACTAAATCTTGGCTATATAACCCTTTTACACGAATTTACCCAGACTCGGCACATAGCCCCTTCGGCCACAGCCCCCCCCCCCCCCCTTCACTTGGTGATATATGCCTTGGCACATATATAGCTGGGAAAACGCTGCCAGATGCCTCTATCTGTCCTTGCAACTTGGTTATTTTTTTGTTTTGGGTTTTGGGTGCACGACTGAAAAGAAAAAAGTTATAAACCTCGGGGGAGCACCATCACAACAGAACAAAGCAATCAAATAGGTTTGCACAGTATACTTCGTACTTGCCAAAAGTATGTAGTATACGTAGGGATCGGCTATGTTATATAATAATTAATCTATATATATAAAGAAATCATGGTCGTGGTCGTGGTGGTCGTGGTGGTTGTGGTGGTGCATCATCGCGTACCCACGTGCCATGGGCGTGCGAAGTGTAACCGACTTGCAACCGACTTTCCGTCAAACCCAACTCGCAACACCCCGCCCAGCGAAATTTTCAAATACCGAAACTGCAGATGCGCAAAGCTAAGCGCGCGCGCTCATTTTATCCCCACATTTGCCTCCAATATTATGACTGCAAGCAATTTAGATCCAGAAGATCCTCTCCTCGGAGGTCATCTGCTGACCCTCGCTTTGTATGGCGCTCAAAATAATCGTTTTAGTTCATTACTTCTTCACGGAGCATGCGACCATGATGCATGCCAACGGTCCTAATGGACAGGAGGGCCCGCAACACCGCCAGCCAGCACTCAAAGCGAGCTTGCCTGAGCAAGGAAGACAGGGAAATAGCCAACAAGCGTCGACGTGATGCCCGCGCTGCCCGATCCGAGGAGCTACGACATGCTGATAATCTCGCAAGGAGTCAGGAACGAGCTACCGCGCCTGAGGAGGAACACGAAGCTGCTTACCAAGCCAGGCGCGAAGACTATGCTGCCCAGCCTGAGGAGTTATGCCAGGCTCAAAATCAAGCCAGACCTTCAGATCGTGATGCTTTTTTCTCCGTCTGCGAGCGTTGCCACCATTCATCTCACGCACGCACAATTTTGCCATGCCATCGCATCACATTCCACGCCTCGAACCCCCACCAGACAACCAAGCAGCACAAGGAATCTTGCACGGTTGCTAGGACCAGCAGGACGGAGGATGGCCCCAACTTGATCATCATGGATGGGGCAGATGGGGCTTCCCCCTCCAAGAACACGAGGTCTAGGACAGATGGGAACTCCCCCTCCAAGAACACTGTCACACACAAATACAAACGTACACACACACTAATACATACAAACGCACTCAAACACATACATACATTCTAACACACACAGACAAACAAACACACTAACACACAGACAAACGCACACACACAAACACATACAATGATACATACAAATACACACACAAACACATACACAAGCACATACAAACACACACATACATACACACGCGCACACACACAAACACATACAATGATACAAACACACACGAACACGTACATACCCACACACATACCAACGCGCGCAAACACACACACACACAAACACATACAATGATACAAACATACACACAAACACATAAAAACACATACAGACAAAAGCGCATAGACAAAACACACATACAAACGCACACACATACACACATGCAAATGCACACCCATACACACACAGCTCCTGATCACCCCTCCACCACCACTCTACAATCTCGTGGAGCCAACTCTGAGCTGCAGATTTCCCCTTTGATGTATGGAGGGCATGTCCCATAGATAAACAGAATGGGCAGCTACTTCAAAAAAAACTAAACTTGCACAATTAACTTTCTATCGCTATTAAAACCAGAGCTAGTGCACCAGAGCTGCCCAGAAGGTGCTTGTAGCATTTACGGTGATTTAGACACAGCTTTGCTACACTACCTATTTTGCCTAAGCTCACAATGCTCGGCCACAATGTTGATTGAGCATTCGGCCACTGGTCTGTTCATACGATAGTTCCGCTTTTCCGGTTCCGCGATTCAAGTGCTTTGTTTTATTTTGGGGAGCATCCAGATTGGCTCCCAACAACAAGATCGGGCTCCATTAAAGGCTCCATTAAGTTATGTTACAACATATTAGGGTACTTGTTTCAAAACAATGATTTGGACAACTAAATCTGACTAATATTGAACTAATATGAGTTGAATATTATATAATATTATATAATATTAGTTTTTTCCCCACTAATATTAGTTGCCAATCCCTAAGTATACGCATACTGGCTGAACTGGTAGTGGACGGCTTTTTCAACAAATATTGTTTGCAACTTAGCCACCTCATCAACATTCCATGCATAATTCTGATTGCCCCCCCCCCCCCCCCCCCCCGCCCCCCCTTTCTCAAAAAATGGAAGCAGTTAGGAGATGCATGTACCAGTTGCATACTTGAAATAAAGTATGTCATGTAACTTACCGTAACCTAGTGAAGCGTAGTGTAGTGTAGTGTAGTCAAGCCGTCCAATGGAAATGCACTGTAAGTAACACTCACAACCCATATGCACTGAACACTCAACAGTATGTACATGAAGGAACGATCACAGCTGACTCATGTTGACAGTGTGGCAGGGCAGTCTACTATCTGGATACAAGTCTATAAAAAAAGTCTCTGGACAACTTGAGTTGCCTTTTGGATATGTTTAAAGGAATACCACTACAGATCAGATGCTTCCAGCCTGGCTACATCTCGCTTCACCAGTCACGAATCCCGTGCGAAACCAGGGCGGGAGGACTGGGCCTTCGAGACTGGGAGGCTCTGTCACCTTCCAAGCAATGCATCGGTCATCCATGCCATCCAGGGATCAAAGTGTCCGCGGAATCTTGATAACCGATTCGAGATGGGAGCGGTCATTTGAAGTTCATACGCTCCTCGGACAATAACGTAGAGGGCTAAGGGGGACGGAAGGAAGTGGTAGACGAGGGAGGAGGGGAAGGAAGGGTCAAAGATAGAGTCGTAGGGGAAGAAAGGGTAACAGCTTCCAAAGCGCGACGGTTGCATGCGATGCGGTAGGCACAGCAAACTGCGAGGGGTTGCGTGGTAGAATACAAGGGGCCTCCGGCTCCCCCATCAGGATAAACTCACAATTGTACCGCCGAGCGGTACGAAACAGGGCCAGCTTGGCTCCACTTCAGCAGTAAAAAAGCGGAGCCAAGCCAAACCCAGAGAACATGGAACGGTCCGAGCACTACTTCTTAGCAATCAGCTCGACACATTGTCCGCGCAGTTCGGATGTCGTTGGCAACTCTCGCAGGACTTCAGGTAACACCCATGCCCTGGGCACTCCATACTCTATGCCCTGCCTTGGAGCGGATGCATGGGTTGGACTGCTGGGTCACTGTGTGGATATGTACATCCAGCAGTCCCACCCATGCATCAACCTACTAACTGGAATGCACGCACACACAAACTATATACGCACACACACACTGACACACACACACAGACACAGACACACACATACAAATTGTTTACATTATTTAACTTCATGCTTGCAGACAACCGAAGAAGCAATGGCATTTAGAGGAAACAGGACCTCACTGCAGGGTGAGTTGAACCCTATGCGTTAAAATGCTGTTTTATAGCTGGCCTGACTTTCTATATGTGCCCCCCCCCACCCCCCCCCCGACCCCCCCACCCACCTAACACCCCCACGTAACCACCACCCCCCTCTCGTCACCCAAACCCACACAACCCCAACTCCCCAGAAACACCCCAACCACACCCCGAGACGAGAAGTGCAGTGCTTGTTAAGAGTTCCGAATTTCAGAATTAAAAGTCTGCACACTATCCCTCCCAAGTGCGTGGGCCCCACATGCCACATGCCGGTACGGCTCTGCTTTGAGGATTTTGATTTTTGCATCCTTTCCCTTATTCAGATTCCAGCTCCATAATGAACACATACCCGCAAACACAAGTGGTCCCTGCACCTTTTTGCTGCTATCTCCCTATCTCCCCGGCTCCCGCGGCTCCAACATCACTTCTTTGCTTATCGTCAACATTTTTCACTCGATTACTCTCTGCCATCTGTCATTCTTCACACACCATGTTACCACCCCTGCAGCACTGCCTGACCCTCTGCCACCCCTTCCAGCTTGATTGACATTTTTTGTACGCTCAACACCTGAATCTGAACCAAGGTCATGCTTTGCCGCAATTGCAGTAACTCCTCCCACTGTGACTGCTATCAGCCCCATCGTCCAACCTAAGCACCTTCTCGGTGGTGACACTTTGACCATTACGGGCACCTTGTTTGTCACGGGCACCACTGCCAAGGTCAGAAACTCCAACTGTGTGGCCACCTGCTGGTAGTGTCACTTCCATCACCTACATCGCCCCTATGATGCCAGCAGGAGAGTATGCTATCTCAGTGACCAATCTGGATACAGGCCGCAGCATTGCAACAGCTGTTGTTGTAAGATATGCAGCATATTTGGGTAAGTCGCTTTCCATGCTAAGCAACATTTCCCTCATCACTTATCTTCCCTAGTCCTGCACTTTTGCCTGCCATCATGTCACGCTGGCACCCCTAGTCTTAGGCCCGCTAGATATTCTTCCATACATACAAGGTTTTAAGATTAAAACCTCCAGCCACATAGATTGTGTGGGGTGAACTCTTGCTATTAATATATCGATCACTGTACAGGGTGTGCCAAGTGGGATCAGGTGGTACTTTCTGATGTTGAAATCCTATGCCTATTGATCTCTGCTCACACCCTGCCACCAACTAGAGACCCTTTCAGTGACACCCTTCACGCACCTTGTCAACCTGCTTCAATGTCACACACCCTGCCACCCTGCCTCTCCTTGATTTTTTTCTTCTTTCAAAAACAGTCGTAACTCAGTGATCTTTCCACAATCGCAGGAACTCCCCCCACCGTGACATCTACCACCCCTATCATTCAACCCAAACACCTTCTTGGCGGAGACGCCCTCACCATTAATGGTACTGCATTTGGCGATGGTGCCACTGTTAGCATTGGAGGCGACACCTGTACCGACGTCTTTGTTGCTGGTGTCACCTCCATCACCTGCGTGGCACCCCCGTCGTCAATAGGAACAACTTTAGCTGCCGTGGTAGTGACCAATCCTGATACCGGCTATAATGTTGCAACAACTGTTGTTGTCACTTATGCAACATATTCAGGTAAGTTGCAATTATCTCTTAGAAGCATCCCCCTTGTCTCCATTTTGTAGTCCTACCACCCTTTCCCTATTATGTTTCCCTTCCGACACCCGCAGTCTCCCCAGCCACCAACAATAAAAGGAGATACTGTATTCTATTATAGTAATGTTAATTTTCATTTACATTTCTGCGACTCGAATTGTGTGGAACTACACCTGTCTCAATACAATAGACACATGAATATACCCCCTGTTTAATATCTGTCATTCTCACCCTGTTTCTCCCCCTGCTATCCTCAAGCTTTGCCACCCTGTCACCTATCTGTATCTGAATCTAGGTTATTGCTGCCAATGCAGGAACTCGTCCTACTGTGACTTCGACCAGTCCCATTACCTTTCCTCCGCTAGATGGTGATACTCTTATCGTTACTGGTACTTCGTTCAGTATTACCACAGGCATGGCCACTAATCAATCGGTCACTGTTGGAGGAGTAGCTTGTGCCGACCTTGACGTCTTGAGTGCTTCGCGCCTGACATGTCAGCAGGAATCTACGCAGTTATAGTGACCAATCCTGATACAGGCTACAACACCGCAACAACACTTGTGGTTACATACCAAACAGGTGATTTCCACATGCATAGGTCTCTTATACTGTCCCTGCTTATTCGTCGTCCCCCCCTCCCCTGCGCCCCCCTCCCCTCCCCCCCCCCCCTCACCCCCTCACCCCTCACCCTCTCCACCCCCGCCTCACCCTCACCCTCACCCTCACCCTCACCCTCACCCTCACCCTCACCTCACCCTCACCCTCACCCTCACCCTCACCCTCCCCTCACCCCACCCTCACCCTCACCCTCACCCTCACCCTCACCCTCAACCCCCACCCTCACCCCTCATCCCTTCATTCTTCCATGTAAAACCCTTTTCCTAATAGGATTTGTTTTATACATAAATTATCCACTTTAGTATTGTTAGATTGTGCCACGTTGAGAGTGAGTTGATATACTGCCATAACATTCCAAGGATATGTTTGTGACTCCCGTTTGATTCTCCACACTCCCCTTTTTACTGCTACCTGCTCCCCCCCCCCCCCCCCCCCCACACACACACACACACACACACACACACACACACACACATACACATACACACACCTGTTATCAAATATGTCGATTGCCTGCTTGCCTGTCAAGAACTTGTCTTATTCACACTCCACACATGCCTCAGGTGATGGTAAGCCTACCGTAACATCAGTCAGTCCTATCACAGCAATAAACCAACTTCATGGTGGTGGCACAATTACCATTACTGGATCCAAATTTCTAGACAACGAGGGCAGCACAACTGTCACTGTTGGTGACGTTGTTTGTACCCGCATCAGCGTTACCAGTGACACCAGGATCACCTGTGGTGCACCCTCCGTGGCAGCAGGGAGCTATCCTGTCGTAGTGACAATTCCTGATACAGGCTACAGCACTGCATCATTGGTCGTGGTCACATATACAGCATATGGTGCCGGTGAGTAGTGGTTTCTCATGAATAGGCTACAGCACCTCATCATGCCCTTTCTGTCTGATAAAACTTGGATAAATATCTCACCACATCATATCATTACCACTCCAGCTTAGCTGAACCTATGTGATATTCTTCTATACCTGCAGGTGCTACTCCTCCCGTTGTCACAACGTCAGCCCCTCTAATTTTGCACCCGGTGCTCCTGGAGCCCTTACTATTCCGGTAACCTTTACCACAACAGCCACCGTCAAAGTCACTGTCGGGGAAACTGCTTGTACAGACGCCGTAGTTGCTTCGAGCACCATCATGTGCGCAGCCCCTGGAAAGTCAGCAGGAAGCGATGATGTTGTAGTGATCCACGCTGATGGAGGTGTGAACAGTAACAGTGTTCCTGTCACATATCAAGGTGAGCCCAAAATAGCATTTTATCAGTCAACTCTATACTTGACACCCAGCTATACCCTCCCCACCCCATCCTGTCACATAGTGAACCTCCCTGCCATTGCCAATATTTCTTAATCTTTCACTATCCTATGCCACATCTCATGTGTCCCCTCCCCCCCCCACCCACCCACCCACCCACCCACCCCACCCCACCCCACCACCACCATCCTGTTTCCCCTACCATCGTGGCACTACCAGCCATCTATCCTGTCACTACCGTAAAGCTATACATAGGTTATTTGGGTCACCACATTTTGTATGAAAAACCTTTTGGGGGGCTGCCCAATCGTCAATTCTCTCAGTGAGCCACCTAAACTGAATTGTCTGACAATGATTCCTCTTCATCCGGCAGGTATTGCTCCTACTGTGACAGATGTCAACCCTTCCACCTCAACTAATTTCCTCCGTGGAGGGGATATCCTCACCATAACAGGCACCATGTTTGGTTCCCGCACGGGTACTAATACTGGTCACATTATCGCTGTTGGAGGCCTGTACTGCGGTCGATGTTATAAGTGTCGACACTATCGAATGCGTTGCAACTGCCCAGTCAACAGCAACTACAACAGCAGCGGTGGTAGTGACCATTCCTGGGACAGGCTACAGCATTGAAGATGATGTTAATGTTACATACGAAGCCACACCTCCTGTCCTTGACAAAAGTACCCCACTCAGCCCCACAACTTTCGCAAGAACTGTTGGTGGGGCCCATCCTATTACAGGCATATACATGTTTGATGTAACCGAGATCACTGTTGGGTGCGAGGATTGAAATCGTACCGAATGTATGTGTTCGTGTCCAAATTATAAAAAATTGTATACCTTTGACTTTACTGAAGCCGATGCTGTTAGTGACTTTGGCACCTTTCACTGTACTGAAGTCAATGTTGTTAGTGACGTTTGCTCCTTTGACAGTACTGGAGTCAATGTTGTTATTGACGTTGGCACCTTTGACTGTACTGAAGTCAATGTTGTTAGTGACGTTGGCACCTTTGCTTGAACTGAAGTCAATGTTGTTAGTGACGTTGGCACCTTTGCCTGTGCGTAAATCAATGTTGATAGTGTCACTGGCACCTTAGACTGTACTGATGTCTGTGTTGTTAGTGACGTTGGTACCTTTGACTGTACTGGAGTCAATGTTGTTAGTGATATTGGCACCTTTGACTAAACTGAAGTCAATGTTGTTAGTGATGTTGCCACCTTTGACTGTATGTACTGAAGTCAATGTTGTAATTGACTTTGGAACCTTTGACTGTACTGAAGTCAATGTTGTTATTGACTTTGGAACCTTTGACTGTACTGAAGTCAATGTTGTTATTGACGTTGGTACCTTTGACTGTACTGAAGTCAATGTTGTGAATGACGTTGGCACCTTCGTCTGTACATAAGTCAATGCAGCTATTGACGTTGGCACCTTTGACTGTACTGAAGTCAATATTGGTAGTGACGTTTGCTCCTTTGACTGTAGTGAAGTCAATGTTGTTAGCGACGTCGGACCTTTGACTATACTGAAGTCAATGTCGTTATTGACATTGGCACCTTTGACTGTACCGAAGTCTATGTTGTTAGTGATGTTGGCACCTTTGACTTTACTGAAGTCTATGCAGCTAGTGATGTTTGCTCCTTTGCCTGTACTGTAGTCAATGTTGTTAGTGACGTTGGCACCTTTGACTGTACTGAAGTCAATGCAGCTAGTGACGTTTGCTCCTTTTCCTGTACTGAAGTCAATGTTGTTATAGACGTTGGCACCTTTGCCTGTACTGAAGTCATTAGAGCTAGTGACGTTTGCTTCTTTGACTGTACTGAAGTCAATGGAGCTAGTGACGTTTGCTCCTTTGACTGTACTGAAGTTAATGTTTTAAGTGACGTTGGCACCTTTAACTGTCATGAAGTCAATGTTGTTAGTGACATTGGGACCTTTGACTCTACTGGATTCAATGTTGATTTTTACAGTTGCACCTTTGACTGTACTGGAGTCAATGTTGTTTGTGACGTTGGCACCTTTGACTGTACTGAAGTCAATGTTGTTAATGACGTTTGCTCCTTTGACTGTCCTGAAATCAATGTTGTTAGTGACATTGGCACCTTTGACTGTACTTAAGTCAATTGTGTGAATAACGTTGGCACCTTTGACTGTCATGAAGTCAATGTTGTTAGGTATGTTGGTATGTTTGACTGTACTGAAGTCAGTGTTGTGAATGACGTTGGCACCTTTGACTGTACTGAAGTCAATGCAGCTAGTGACGTTTGCTCGTTTTACTGTATTGAAGTTAATGTTTTTAGTGACGTTGGCACCTTTGACTGTCTTGAAGTCAATGTTGTCAGTGATGTTGCGACCTTTGACTCTACTGGATTAAATGTTTATTGTGACGATGGCACCTTTGACTGTACTGATGCCAATGTTGTTAGTGATGGTGGTACCTATGAATTTACTGAAGTCAATGCAGCTAGTGACGTTTGCTCCTTTGACTGTCGTAAAGTCAATGTTGTTAGTGACGTTTGCACCTTTGCCTGTGAGTAAGTAATGTTGTTTGTGACGTTGGCACCTTTGACTGTACTGAAGACAATGTTGTAAGTGAAGTTGGCACCTTAGCCTGTACTGAAGTCAATGTTCGTAGTGACGACGGCACCTTTGACTGTACTGAAGTCAATGTTGTCAGTGACATAGGCACCTTTGACTGTACTGGAGTCAATGTTGTTATTGACATTGGCACCTTTGCATGTACTGAAGACAATGTCGTTGAGGCGTTGGCACATTTGACTGTACTGACGTCTATGTTGTTAGTGATGTGGCACCTTTGACTGTCCTGAAGTCAATATTGTTAGTGACATTGGCACCTTTAACTCTACTGGAGTCAATGCTGTTAGTGACGTTGGCACCTTTGACTGTACTGAAGTCAATGTTGTGAATGACGTTGGCACCTTTGACTTTACTGAAGTCAATGTTGTTAGTGACGTTGTCACCTTTGACTGTAATTAAGTCAATGTTGTTACGGTAGTGACATTGGCACCTTTGACTGTCCTGAAGTCAATGTTGTGGTGTGTGAATGGAGGCAGGTGGTCTGTCACACCTGAGGGTTTCACATCCAGCGTTGGATCAAGTATGGCAGGATCCACCACGGGTGGTTGGCACTGGCAGTGGTCACCTCTTTCAAGGGGGTGGTCTATGGGGCGATAAGTGGGTTCTGGGGTGGAATGGTGTTTGTGGCTGTTGCTGCGAGTGTGGGAGGAGGCAGGTGGTTTGTCAAACTTGTGGGTTGTAAATCCAGCATTGAATCAAGCATGGCATGATCCACCACCATGGGTGGCTCGGCACTGACAATGGACGACTCTATGATCTCCTCAAGGTGTGACTATTTGAGGGTTTGCTGTGACGTTTTGAAGGTCTGTCGCTGAAGGTCTGGCCTGGCAAGCTGGCCATCTCCTCGTTCTCATTCATCTGGGTTTCGACAAGGTCACGGCTCCTGGGTGGGAGGGAAAGGAGGGAGGGGATTTTTTGAGGAGGAATTTGGAAAGAAAGGGTGCATGGGTTTTGTGAGGATCGAGGGAGGGAGGGGGAGGTGGGGTGGTGTTGGTTGATTGGTCGAGTGTGGGGTGGGGAGATTGAGGACGCAGGGGAGTGTATGAGGATAGAGGAATGAGGGGGGTTTTGAGGAGGGAGGAGGGAAGGGGTTACTGGGGATAAATAGGGAAGAAGTTGGCTATGGCCTGGTTCTCTTTCATCTGGGTCCCCACCAGATCACGGCCCCAGGGGGGGAGGGAAACAAAGGATACAGGGGGGTAGTGAGGGGGGGAGGAGAGAGGGGGGGGGGGGGGGGGGGGGGGGAGAGAGGGAGGAGGATTTTTAGGAGGGATGGATTTTAGCAGGGAGGAGGGCGGGAGGAAAAGAGGGGGGGAGGGGAGGTGCAATGCATTGCGCCCCAATCCCAGGGGCTCCGCTCGACCTCTGAAAACCACACCTACAGTCCTACACCCACCTACACCAGCACCCACCACCATACACACACCAACTGAAAACCACACCTGCACCCACCAGCACGGAGCCAACCACCTGAAAAGCTCACCTACACCCACCTACATCAAAGTCAGACTGGGAGAACAAGGTGCCCTGGCTGCTGTGCTGTGAAACCACCTTTGGAAATCAAACCTACACCCACCTAGACCAGCACACACCACTGCTCCTTCACTACCACCATGGAGCCCACAACCTAAAAATCAAACCTACACCCAACTGCACCAGCACCCACCACCACACCTACACACACCCAAACCAGGACCCACCACCACACCTACACCAACCTACACCAGGACCCACCACCACTCATACAGAATGCACCTAATAGCTGATATGAACTCTCTCCTGGATGGCATTGCCTCAAGCTTGGCCTCCATTAGGGCAGGGTTCAAGAATAAGGTAAACCTCGTATCGATTGTGTGGTCGGGATATGAGGGTGGCGTGGGGACAATGGCACCGCTTGCCCCTGTTTTGCCTGGTGTAACAATGGCGGTGGCGTTTGCTGGCGTCCCATCCCCTTTGTTGACCACAATCAGTGATTTAAATGAGGACTTGGGCATAAACATTAATCATATGGCAGCCATATGCCCAGGCGTGGACTTTGGTGGGGCAGAAACATTTTGTCTCTGGCGCGCGCGATTGTTGGTTTCATTTGGTGAAATAAAACATCGGGCTGCACGAGTCTCACATTTTCAGGAGAAACAATACTGTGCTCTTTTTAACTCAGTACTACACTACTACTAGTAACAAATCCGGTTTACCCTAGTAACAAACTCTGTCAAAAAATTCTGGTTAACCCAGTAACAAACTCTGGCAACAAATCCTGGTCAACCTAGTAACAAACCCTAGCAAGAACTCCTGGTTAACATAGTAACAAACCCTAGCAACAAGGAAAAAGGCAAGACAACTTAATAAAATGAAAGAACAAAAAGTGATTTGTTCGAGCAGTGTTCGAGTTTACATTTTCCTGGTAATAATATTGTTACTGCCGAAGACGTGGAGCTGCCAAATTGCTGGCTGAAGCTATGTTACCAAGTCCAAGTTCAAGTTAAAAGCAGATAACGACATCTCTTGGCTATCCGCCGCAGCAGTGGATGGGCCCAAAACCTGTCGGCGATCAAGGGGACAGATACAAGAGGGAATCGAAGATGGGTCAGCTTACAGAGAACGAGAGTCGACTGATGTCGCAGGCGACATTCAATAAAATGGGTCTAGGGTCTAAGAGGCTCCGCGTACAGCAGGTACCCGTGAGGGAAAGCTGACACTAGACAGACACGGACGCAGACAGTTAGTCAACATGACAGCTAATACTGACACTTTATTTGAATAATAATCATTCACATAGAAACCCATCCATGACTTGTCGTCAGCAAAACTATGACTAATAACACCAAGGCTTTAATGTTTTTTTTCTCGGCTACGAGAAGCTCCTTCTAGGCAGCTCCCTGAGCTAGCCATTAGGTCAAGCCGGGGGGCCATCAAAACGGATGTGGGGAGGTACACGCTTTTTAATCATCTCCGATTTGGTCGTAGATCCCTAAACCATTGAAACAAGTTTTAAAAGGTGCCTAGGGGCTGAGATATGGGGGGGTCCCAAAGGGGGGGGGGGGGGGGGGGGGGGGGGGGTCGAGGCCGATCTCAAAATGTCTTCACAACTTCTTCGTCTGTGGCCTGAATTGAAGGTGTCTCACACCATCGAAAACGCCTCGACGAAAGATTTAGGAATCTGCAGTCGTTGGTTGATTACACCCAGGGTGTAATGAGTGGATGTACTGAAAGGTACATCCAGTCTGGACGCCACCCAGATCTTCCCAACTAGAGCCAAAGAGTTCCCAACTTGGCAGTTTGAAGCTCAAGCAGCAGGAATCAGCGCTTGTTTATAGCAACGGATGGAAATAAAGTTGAAGGTCAGGGCCAGGGCTGAGGCCGAGGCTAGAACAGCCCAGGCCAAATCGCCCACAACTCCAGCCGAGGCGCCTTCCGCACCCGAGCCCTTGACAACAACTTCCAACACCTGCAATGCCGTGGGTCAGTGCCCTCCCAGCAACAAGGCCACCTTAAGTTGCACCAGACCAGAAAGCAGTACATGGCAGCCAAGACGTCCAAGTCTGGCTTTTTCCCCCTGTCTAGGTTCTTCAAGCCACTGCCTGGTTTCCGGCCAAATCCCCATCAGTATTGGGGCCAAATATCAGGAGCCTAGCCATAAGCGCCAGTGTAGCTGAACTGTAACTGCATCAGGCTAGACAAATACTGTACTTTATGCGGGTGTCGGGTGGATGGAGGGGTGTTTCCACTCAGGGAACCGACCGATTATCTGAGGAGTATCTAGATACGTACCTGCTTATTTCAAATTATTATCTCAGATATTTATCTCAGATACTGAACAGATACTATCTAGATGGTATCTAGATATCACAGATACTGGTGCATAGATACTGATATCTGTAGTATCTAGATACTGCCTAGAGAGTATCTAGACAATATCTAGATACGGATATCTGTATTTCTAGATACTGCTTAGAGAGTATATAAACAATATCTAGATACGGATATCTGTACTAGAAACTGTTTAGATAGCGTCTAAAAAATATCTGAAACCGTACATGCGCCTGTACCTGTGGTAGCTAGATAACATCTAAATAGTATCTGTGCAATATCTGATTAATATCTGAGATAATAATTTGAAATGAGCAGATACGTATCTGGATGCTCTTCAGATAATCTCGAAATTGTATTACAAATTGTTCATGGTGATCTTAAAATCATCCCATGAGTTAGTTTACATGTATATTAAGTAAAGTTGTACTTCTCAACAACTTGATAGACAGGTAGCTACAATAAAACACCATTATACAGGCAAACTGACCCACTACTGTAACGCAAACCTCACTCATAACATTTCTAACTCTTCTGACCAAAAATAAATAAACAAATTATAATAAGCAAGCAACCTGCAAGCAACCACACAAATTACGTGCCACCCCTCATCCTACCAGTTATACAATTTGTGATACATGGCAGTGCATTACTCCATTAGATTGTCAGCAAGGCAACTAGCTACAAGACACATACTCCTTATATGGGAATTATATGCTTGGGACCGCACCTTCACTAGCTACTAATCCTACTATGTCTGTGAGTAATAAAGTCTCAAGAGATCCCATCCTTCAAGACTCAAGAGTGCCTAACAGCCAGCCCTCTTTATAGCAGGTAGCCTTGCTCCTACACTCTGGTACCTATCTAGCTATCTACCTAGGGGGCCTTCTTCCCCCTGCCCAGGCCTCGGCTTGTAGGTTTTGAATTGGAAGCCTCGACACTCAGGAATATGCAGCATCGATTATGTGTAATAAAGTATCAAGATATCCCATCCCTGAAGAGTGCCTAACAGCTAGCCCTCTTTAGAGCAGCTAGCCCTACTCCTAGACTCCAATACCTATCTAGCTATCTACCTAGGTGGCCTTTCTTCTCATGTCCCGGCCAGTAGGTTATGCATCGGGAGCCTTGACACCAATGGCAGTACCATCTTGGAGTGTGATGGATGAGGTGGGAGCAGCTGTAGGTTTATCCCATCCGTAGATGCTACCCAGGTCCAAGTGTGCTACCTTCTTCTTTACCGAGCTCCCTCATCCTTGGCAGTCGGTTGGCCTTAATGGGCTACCCTCATCCTTGGCAGTCGGTTTCATTGCCAAGCACTCCATGGGCCAAGCTATTGCCACGCGATCCATGGCACCAATTGCCTCCACAATACTTGATCAAGTCCTCCCACGTCCCAATGGAAGCATCCTTGACGTAAGCACATGAACAAAGCATATGGGAAGTTTTTTCATGTTGGAATTGTGCACCAAATATATTATGTCAGTTAATTAGCCAGTTTTTGAGTCAGTCATTCAGCTAGTTAGGCATCCATATGTCAGTCAGGTGGCTACTTATAAATTGGAAGAGTAGTTCGTCAGCTGGCTACGTGAGCTAAGGCAAGGACCAGCATGGGAGGGCAGGCTATATACACTGGGACAGGTTGTGGGACCAAAAATAGAGGGCATGCTACATGAGCTGAGGCTGGGACTAGCATTGGAGGGCCAGGCTACATGGGCAGAGGCAAGGACCAGCATTATTGGAGGGAGGCTACATGAGCGGAGGCAGGGACCAGCAATGGAGGGCCAGCACGAGGGCAGAGCAGGGACCAGCAATGGAAGGTAGGCTAAATGAGTGATGATAGGGACATCAGTGGAGGGCAGGCTACATGAGCGGAGGCAGGGCCCCGTAATGGAGGTCAGGCTACATGAGTGGAGGCAAGGACCAGCAATGGAGGGCAGATTACGAGAGCGGAGGCAAGGACCAGCATTGGAGGCAGGACCAAATGGAGCGCAGCACATGAGCGGAGGCAGGGACCAGCAATGGAGGGCAGCTACATGAGGAGGCAGGGACCACAATGAGGGCAGAGCTACAGAGTGGAGGCAGGGACCAGCAATGGAGGCATTACAGCAATGGAGGGACAGCGTTACATAAGCAGAGGCAGGGACCAGAAATGGAGACGCAGCCTACATGAGCGGAGCAAGGACCAGCAACTGGAGGGCAGGCTACAGGTGGACGGCAGGACCAGCAATGGAGGGCAAAAAAGGGGGGGGAAGTTAGAGAGCGGAGGCAAGGACCAGCATTGGAGGGCAGGGACCAGCAATGGAGCGCAGGCTACATAAGCGGAGGCAGGGACCAGCAATGGAGGACAGGTTACATAAGCAGAGGCAGGGACCAGCAATGGAGCGCAGCCTACATGAGCGGAGGCAGGGACCAGCAATGGAGGGCAGGCTACATGAGTGGAGGGGCTAGGGGGACCAGCACGGAGGGCAGATCAGATACGAGAGCGGAGCAAGGCCACATGGAGGGAAGGGACCAGCAATGGAGCGCAGGCTACATGAGCGGAGGCAGGGAACAGCAATGGAGGGACAGGTTACTAAGCAGAGGCAGGACAAGCAATGGAGCGCAGGCCTACATGAGCGGAGGCAGGGACCAGCAATGGAAGGTAGGCTACACGAGTGAAGACAGGGACCAGCAACGGAGGGCAGGCTACATGAGCACAGGCATGGAGCAGCATTGGACGGCAGGCTACATAAGCGGAGGAAGGGACCAGCAATGGAAGGTAGGCTACATGAGTGAAGACAGGGACCAGCAATGGAAGGTAGACTACACGAGTGACGACAGGGACCATCAATGGAGGGCAGGCTATATGTATGAGAGGGGGCCAGGCCGAGGGACCCGCAATGGAAGGCTGGCTACATGAGCTAGGGCAGGGACCAGCAATTGAAAGCAGGCTATCTGAGCATGGGGTGAGCTATCTCTTAAGAGCATTCCCATGCACGACAATACATGCATGACTAACCCCGTACAGTCTGGTTGACTCATGGAACTAAGTATCAAAATAATGAAATTATATTGATGCCCATGGGCAGGCAAGAGCGTGAGATGTATCCTACCTTTCAGTGGATGGGACTGCAACCTCTCGGAGGCATCAGTAGCCTCAGTATCCCACTTAGTGTAGACCACGTCCTTCACTTGGAAATCTCCCTACATAAATGAGGGACCAGATGAGCTGAGTGAGATGCTGTGAGTGATGAATGTGCTGAGTGAAGATATGAGCTAAGTGATGAGATGAGCTGAGTGAGATGATGCACTAAGCGTTGAAAAATGTTGAGTAAGATGCACCATGTGAGGAGATGCAATGAGTGGTGAGATGAGCTGAGTGAGATCATGCGATAAGATGAGATGAGTTGAGTGAAATGCACTATGTGATGAGATGCGCAAAGTGATGAGATGAGCTAGGTCACATGAAATGAGTGAGATGCACTGATTGATGAGCCGAGCTGAGCGAGATGCGATAAGTGAGGAGATAAGCTTAATGGGATGAGCTGAGCGAGCTGAGCTGAGATCAGCGAGATGAGCTAAGCGAGAAGATAAGCTGAATGGGATGAGCTGAGCGAGCTGGGCTGAGTGATGAGCTGAGCTAAGAAGGATGCGCTAAGTGAGGAGATGAACTGAGAGAGATGAGATGAGTGAGATACGCTAATTTTCTGGGCTAAGGGATGAGACAAGCTGAATGAGATGATCTGCATTGCAAATTTAGGCGGTCTTTGGCAGGTCTTTGGCACCCTTTTCCGCCCCCCTGCAGACCCCCCCCCCCCCACCACCACCACCACCACACACACACACATGCACCTTTTAAGGCCACATAAAAGGTTGCCTAAGCCCCCAACAAATCAGCAATGCTGAGTGATGAGATGACCCGAGTAACATGATCTGGGCCAATGAGGATGTCATAAAGAATTAAGAGCTGAACTTACATTGTGATGGCTATCAGTATGGTATGGTAATCTATGAAGGGCAGGGAGCACAGCAAGGGGCTGGGATGTGATAAAGCGCATGCGTTAGAGAGCAATGAAGGGCAGGATGCAGGGTTGTGCATGATGGGGAGGATGGCAGTGAATGCCACGAGAGGGGAGTACGGCATGGAAGGTCAAGGGGACCAGATCAGGGTAGGGCGGACAGCAGGACAAGGCATCGCGTACCCGAGGTGCCAGCTTCTGGGGGTATGTTGTTGGCCTGCAAGCATTCCAAGTTGTTGGAGGATGGGTCAATGGGTAAGAGAATGGGTAAGATCACAGGCATGGGCATGGTGGGGTTTCAGGCGACTAACAAAGTAAGATCCAGACTTAGGTGCAGCTAAGAATCCAGGAGGCAAGGATAGCTGAGTCGCGGTGAGCGATGGGCATCTTCGGGAGTAGGGGGGATGAAAAGAAGCCCAGATCTTGCAGGCAGCCCTCTCTGACATCCAATCGAGATGGGATTGAATGGAGCCTTTGTATTATTCGCTAGCATTCTCGGAATGTTTCAACTGTTCATCAACGACAGCATGCGCGATGAGTGATGCAACGCCTGCGACTCTGATTGCTTGCTGGTTTGAATGCGTACCAGCGGAAACTGGCGTTTGGTCCTGCCTATTCAAACTTCGAGCGAAGGAGCGCGGGGTGTATGCCAGGGGTGTATGGACTGTATGCCCCTGGTGCCCGCTGGTGCCCTGGGCTGTGCTGGGAGTGTGCGTGAAGCATTTGCTGAAGGGGGCAGATTCCTTCAAGCCATGCTGTGCCAGGACAGGTCTTGCAGATTGTCACTGTAGGACTGCCATTGCTGTGCCTGTCGAGTTTGCCAAGCAATTAACCGCTATCATGGCAGTTATAAATCTCTGATATAAATAGACTGACCCACATACCGAGAAATACAATTAACGGTATCATTAATATATTTCAATGCATGGACACGACACTTATTCATTATCTGTGTTAAGTCAGCTAGACACCTAGAGTCGTAGGCATATCTTTGACCTATCTTTACACGGATGATGTAACAAGTAACTAACAGAGTTCAAGTTCACGTACACGGTATTCGGTTCTTTAGAGTATGGAGTGGTGCTGCCCGCGTTTACTCCACCAGCAGACGGCGAGCAACTTAAATCCCGTCGTTCCACGGTAGGTATATTAACATATTCCTGGTGTCTGTGGGTAGATGACAGTGAGCAACACGGAGTCAGGGCATCTGAAAACATTATAGCAATCAAATCGAAACCGTTTTAAGGAGGTTACCGTAGGCGCAGGGGTTTAGGGTTTAGGGTTTAGGTAGGCGAATTCGCTGCCTGAGGCCCCTTAGGCCACACGCACACCGTTGTATCTCATGAGACTCCTCTGACTGATGATATTTATGAACTACACTTGGGAAAAAATGGAACTGCAGATGAAATTCACTAGTTGCATCCTACCTCTTATTACCGGAGATAATTTCGTGTGTCTGTGGGGGGTTCTGTGGGGGGGGTGGGGTAGGGGTCGCTTATACATAAGCCAAACCACGTTTTTATGATGGCCAACTGATAGAGCTCGACGTTAGGGTCAGTATACACCTAACTTTCACTACATGATTATTATTGGTGAGGAAGATATTGGCCTTTTAAGCCAATGGGGGGGGGGGGGGGGGGGGTAAGGGCAAAAAAAACTTCATAGCGTGAGGCCGGCGTGAGGTGTCAACAAAAACTTCTTGATGGCCCCCTGGGTCAAGCCTACATATTTTTGCATTGCTAGAAAGCTGATTGTCCATCTTCCAGTTGCACTAGATTGCTTCAGGATTGGCTGAATAGCCAACCATGGGAGCTGCCTATAAGATGCTATTCGCAGCCTTAAAAAAAACAGTACAAGGCTTCAGGTGTTATAACTTTTCATAAGCAGTTAGCAGTACCATGTTTACCGCAAATAAACCCATTCATAACTTTTCGCCAGCCAAAGCATGACTGGTAACACCGAGGCGTTGGATGTAGGATCCATGAAGCTTGAAACAAACATCGGAACAGAATAGATCAAGTGAGAGGGTCAGATCAGCGGACCAGATCAGTGGAGCATAGTGTGAGTTATCTTGTATCACCCCTCTTCCACCCGTCCTCGACAAGTCTTGAAACTGTCTAATCTGCTTAGTATGCTCCCTGATTTCAGTGGGTATCGCATGGGGGGACTTCTAATTGGCAGACGGTGAGCAGCCCAGAGGTGGCTGAATAACCATGGAACAATAGGTGTCTTCCACCCGGCTGGGTATGGTACACGAGGGAGAAGGAGAAGTAAACTCACTCACTCACCACTCATAGCAGTTTTCCCCTTATCTTCTCCCAGCAAAGGTCCAAGGCAAAGGTCCCAGAGCCACGCTTTCAGTAGAGTGCTACGAACAAACACCCAGTCCCTCGGCCAAATCCTCTACTGGCTTGATATTTATGTAGCAGTCAAAGTCACGGCGCTCTCAAATTTGTATGGGCCTAGAGAAATGTGGGAGCTAATCCATAACCAGCCCATTCCCATGCCCCATGAGCCTCATCTAATATCCCCATTCATATCCATGCATGCATGCATTTTGGTCTGTCCACAGTGACACAATCAATGCTTTTGCATGACGAATGCAGGCGATGTCTACCATCCACCCTTGCTGATTCCTGGGGTCATCGCTTGAATATTACAACATATAACGTGATGAAGGCTCTTGTCTTGGAAACATAAATGGCGCTTTACATTACATTACATTACATTACATTACATTACATGTTTTATGGTGTAATGGCGCTTTTACATTACATTACATGCTTTATGGTGTAATGGTAAGGCCCCACATCCCCGCCTCTCTCCACACATCATCCGGACTACACTTGCCATGAGGTCGGCAGTTGGTATAAGTTATTCATTGTATGTCATGGGTTGACATCTTGTAGTTCCTATCTTGTGGTTCTGATCAATATTAAGGCGGTGCTGGTATTTATTATTGGGTGCTTTTGGCGAGCTAAAGGCAAGTTATAACAAGGCGAGAGATGGGGATTGTGGTTGGCCCTAGTGCAAGTAAACGGACTGCCCCCCTCAACCTCACGCCTCGTAATAGGGCATACTATTTATGTATTTTATTTACCATACCAGGTATGACACACCATGAGGCTGTGAAGCGTGCACCACTATTTCCATTTTGGGCTACCCATGGTAGCTGCCAGTCAGCTCCATCAGTCAGCCACTCAGCAAAGCCTGAGGTTTTCAACTGCATTTGAGTGACTTTCACATCAGCTTTCAAGTGTACTACCCTACCCTTTACTACAGGTTGGGCCCAAGGACATGGAAAGTGAGCTGCCTAGAAGCTGCTACACATATCCCCAAAATGAAACAGAGGCGTGCACTCCATGGCCACAAACATCCATGATAAGGACGCAGGCCGTAAAGAGCACACCCCAAGCATGCACACATTCATCATTAGGAAGCACCCCAAGCACAAACACATTCACCTTTAGGTATCACCCCAATCACACACACATTCACCAATAGGAAGCACCCCAAGCACGCACACATTCGCCTTTAGGTAGCACCAAAAGCACACACCTATTTTCCAATAGTTAACACCCCAAGCATGCACACATTCACCATGAGGAATCACCCCAAGCACACACATACATACATTCGACATTAGGTAGCATCCCAAGCACGCACACATTCACCATTAGGAAGCACCCCAAGCACGCACACATCCGCCTTTAGGTAGCACCCCAAGCACACACATACATACATTCGCCATTAGTTAGCACCCCAAGCATGCACACATTCACCATTAGGTAGCACCCCAAGCAAACACACATTCATCATGAGTCAGCACCCCAAAGACACACACAGCCCTGTCTATAACATCCTATACTCTGGGGGACTCATTCTCACTCTGTTTCTTCTTTTCATATCACCTTGCAGTCACGCACAAAAAACTGTCTCATTAGTATCCTATCAGCTTGCAAGCATGCACAGTTTCAGAACAGCCAGCATCTAGGGGAGCACTGTTTTTATTCCAACGACGCGTTGCCTTTCCATCGCTGCATGGTGATGCATGGCCTGGCTAAACTAGTCATAAATGGCACTTTGTACTGGAATCACACCAAGTCGCTCAATCACAATCACGTCGCACCAAGAAAAAACACAACTGGGGAGCCAGGAAGAAGGTCACGATGCTGGCCATAGCTTGCTATAAGTTGCCCTCCCCCCAGATTTTCACAGAACCGATGCGTGTGGCACAGTGTGATGGCATCCCCTTCCTTGTGATCTCTCACTAATGTAACTAAACTCATTCTTGACGTCCATTTATTAGGGATTGGGTTCTTGGGCAATTAGCATGAATGATAGCCACACACACAAATGTCTGTAAATCTAAGATATATCTCGTACCCTAGGCTCGTGTGGCAGCTTTTAGGCAGCTCCTTCCCCCCATTCTCGGGCCAAACCTGGAGCTAGCTATTGCATCTGAAAGGTGTCATTACATGCATTTCAATGCAACTGAAAGCTTTGGGGCTGGATGTTGGAACTGGCTGGAAGCTGCCATGCATGGCCCAAACATGAACCAGTGACGCCTATGTTGCGAGTTATTGGGCTTGGGTATCTTTGGCATGAGACAAAGGCTTCAGTCGACGTCGAGCCCCAAGGTACAATCGGCACCGCCTCCCCTGGTTGTAAGGGTGTCATACTGAGGTTCAGCCGTTCATTCATTCATTCCCCCTCATTGGGGGCCGGTAACAAGGGTAGACTCATGAATGCAGGCTAACCCATCTGGGGTACAGGCATACCCACCATGATTAAGATCATTTGGATGAAAATCCCGTTGACTAGGTTGCAGTCCAAGCTTCTTATTTATCACGCTTGACAGTTATGATGACATCCTACGAAACAAAAAAGTCTCGGATCCAGAGCTTGGGTAAACCTCCAAGACCTCCAAGATCCGGCTGGCCTGCAAAGAAGACTGTCTTGGAGGGTCTTCGATGTGTTTACCCAAGCCATTGTTCCGAGAATTTTTCGTTTTGCAGGACATCATCACAACTATGCCATACGGTCTGTATGCACCTAAAACCCGTACGCATATACCTTTCTTGAAAACGTCGTATGCATTCGGTGCATGCAGTATATCTGTATGTGCTGATGATTGTGCTATTTTACAGCTAACACCTATATGCAGTACATGTACTACATGTAGGTGCTACCTGGGCCATAGGGCTGTAAAACTGAATAAACCATACGAAAGCCAAAGCACAGTATGAAACCGTCTGCATATGCGTACGCAAAACCGGATGGCACAACCATGTGAATAGCAGCGCAGGACACACACAGGTGATATGGAAGGTTAGTTCTTGATTTCATTCTTCCCGCTATCACAGTTCATTTTTGAGCTGCTCATGGCAGCTTCCAGCCAGCTCCAATAGCCAGCCACTGGGTCAAGCCCAATGCTTGAAGCTGCATTCATTCTCACCACTGCTCTTTGCAGGTGCCCCTTGCCCTGCTGAATTGTATTACTGCATGGGACTGCTGTACATGTGATTGGGGAGCGCCGAGCGCGGGATGGAAACCAAATTGTGGTTGTATAGGATCTGCTGCTGGGGAGCACTGTTTGGTACTTGCATGATGTACTCGCCCCGGTTCCCGCGGGGGTCAGAGGCGGAGCAGAGCACATGATGGGGGGAGGAGGCTAGCTGCACCTGCGGTGTGCGCTGCTGCATGTGTACAGACGAGTGTGCTCCAAAATCAAGCTGGCTGCTCTGCTGTTGCTGGTAGTTGAAGGAGTTTACTCCATTTGAGTGAGTTACAAAGCGTGGGACTGTACCTCCGATAGGAGCCCCCTCGATACGTACACCAGACGTATCTTGGCCCGTGTGGTGATGTCGCACTGCCATCTCCGGCATGGCCATGGGATGGAGGTACGCGCTTGAGGTGTACCTGCATGGTTGACAGGAGCATGCGAGGATGAGGAGGAGGAGGACATTTTGTTATGATGACTACATTTTTCCTGGTGCCCTACAGGCCTACAAATATGCCCGCACCTCGTTGTTCGTCTGTCCACCCGACCGATGACCGAGACAAAGCCTGGCACATCAACCAACCATCTTGTAAGTAACTGGCTTCCATCTGCTCCATTCCATTGCCACCTGTCGCCCCGATAGCCAACACCCCTCCGCCAATTTTCCGTTTCGCTTGCGACGCTGACTATAACTTGTTTGCTACTGGATGATGCGACATGCACCGATCTGCAGATGCCGGTTGAAGTATAGCAGATAGCAGAGGCATGAGATTTAGGCTTAAGAATGAATGATCAAGAACGATACCAGGCTGCTGTACATATCGCTTCATGGCAATGGATGCATTCGAAAGATGAGGCTTAAGGCAATACATGGCAGCAGTTAACACGCCTCTGACATACAGTAACCGTCATCCCCGGCTGCCGGGTATTGCCTTTATTTAGCCTTGCATCTTAGTCCAAAGGTCGGCACGGCCATGCGAACCTGGCCGCCTCTCATGGGTTAGGCACTCTTTATAAATGTAGAGACAGCTGGGGCATTCAAATATGCTCATCATCTAGCCTCCATGTTTTTGATTGGTGAATCCAATAGCACTAAGGTAAGGGACACATTCCATTGCATTTATTTTCATCTACGACTCACAGCTTCTAGGCTGCGCTCCTGCCTGTATATCCAGTCAAATCACTATCAAGTCCATTTCACCTGGTCCTGACGCCACCAGCATTGTACACCTGTTTAAACCTTAGCGCGTAGCCCAGATGATAAGTAAGGGGCTGCCTACAAGCTGCTGCTCACACTTTTTGTGTGTGACGTGTTGCAAATCCAGCGACTCGGTGCAACCCCAGCGCGATGCGCTGCCCCCCGAACCCCGATGAGGATTCGGGGGTGGGGGTGGGGGGGACATTTGTCACTAGTTTAGACAGACCCATGCGTCGCCATGCACCAACGGAATGGCAAGGCGTCGTAGGGGAAAAAACTGTGGTGACTAAAGTCAGATAACTGCAAACCTTTAAATAATGTTCAAGAGCAGCATGGGGCTTGTCTGGAGAGTCTACACCAGGATATATTTTGAATGTTGATGTTGCTGCCCAAGACAAGGAGCAGCCTGAAAGACTGAAGCTATGCAACTAAGTTTAAGTTCAAACATACACCAAGATGTACCTATAGCGCATGCCATTCGAGCCTTGGTCTTGCCATGCCTGACCCACGAATACCTTGCAAAGCTTGCAGTTGTTTCTCATGGTCACATGGATAACCAAAATATTCCTGCCCTACCTACCTTGCAAAGCCAACCCAGCAATTATATCTTGCAACGTCTCTCCCAAAATTATTTACGTACATCCGACACGAGCGCTCACACCAATCACCCATCAGTTACACTCACACAATCAACACAAACGACAACACAAACAAACACAATTACAATCACACACCGTCACACACAAAGTCAACCATGCTCAAATCAAGAGGCACTCACAAGCTGCCTGGGTAGCCTCTAACATCCGATGGGTTGACAGGCACCCAGTGAGGCCCAACTCTCTCTCGGCCAGGTGGAACTTCCATCATGCGTGATTGCTGAGGTCCGACCGCCACCTGGCCGGACATTACATTACATTCTTCATGTTAAGTCTACTTGACCCACCACGCGCGGGGTTATGAGACTCTGTCTTTACAACAAGAAAAGCACCGCACAAAGCAAAAAACCCCATTAATCAGGGGTGTGTCGAGGACAAACACACCAACCCCAACCAACCGTTTTGTGGCCGTATGTATTAAACCCCTAGAGCAGGACCCCGATCTCAACACTTACAAGTGGCGGAAGGTAAGAAGCTCACAAATGAAAGTCACAAGAAGAAGAAAAGGGCTAAATAAATTACGTGCCACTAAGCATTCCAGGGCTTCCCTGTCTGCTCTATCTACAAAGTATAAGATAAGTCGGCTATGTTGCCTCAAAAAGACTTAGTCCATTCCATCATAACGGTTCTGAAGTGAATCGCAGAATTCCACATTCCATACGGTTAAGTCGGTATCCTCATGGACATGCCTATAAATATCTGTAAACAGCTTCTGGTAGCGGAGGCGAATATCATTATAAAAAGGGCACTCAAACATATGCATTTCATCCTCAGGTTTTTGGAACCCACACATTTGACAGTGTCTCATTGAGCGAGGGATGTGTGCTCTATCCACCACCCTCATTCTTTCTGTGTTCAGCCAATGGGAACCCCTTCTAAACTGTGCTATAGAACGAATCTGATCCTGCTTATGTAAGGCGGATGTAAAGGGAATCAAGCCATTCTCATCATTGCTGTTGGCTGCGAACCATTTTTGGTATCGGAGGCGTTTAAAGCCAACCCTTCTCTCATCAGGGATGTCTCTAACTGCATTGGTGTCACTTGGGTACTTAAACCTCCATGACTCAAAAACTTCAGACATAATACCTTCGACATCGACAGCCTCCAAAATGTTGATGTTTTTACTGGATCCTAGCTTGTGGAGAGCACAACGCAAGTCATGAACCCAGCCAGTGTTGGAGTCAAAAGATTCCTCAAGAGCCATTCTAATGAGATCCTCAGGTTCTTTATGTATGGTCTTGTTCCAGAAGCGCAAAGCTTGTTTAAGCCAAGCAAAACACAACGGGGTTCTACCCAGCTCTTCCATGATAATATTAGATGTAGTAGATTGGCAAACACCCAACATTTGTTTAAGTATACCTCTATGCCATTTCTCACCAGCATGGTCATTTGAGATAAGTGTGTTGTTCAGAATAGAAGGAGCCCACACCTCACAGCCAAAATTCAGGATAGGTTGTACAAGAGAATCAAACAGGTGGGTGAGAATATCAATATTGTATATCTCCATAGTATGGCATCGCCTACGGAGCATGTGGTGTGCCTTTTGGGCCTTAGTGAGCATCCTAGAAAAAGCAGCTTTTGCACGATTGCTTGAGTCACCATCCACAAAGAGGGATCCCAAGTAGATATAAGATAACTTTGTAGAAAGTTTTGCTCCATCATAGACAAATTAAGACATAAGAGATGAGAGTCGTTCCATGCTCCGGAAAGCTGGCTTGTGTTGTACACCTTGAGGCTGCCCTTGATAATGATCCAGAGGCCTCTTTTCGGAGTTGCGGAAGGAAGCCGCCAACTCCATCATATTATCCAAGCTGCTGCGTGCCTCAACACTGCTTCGGCAGCTCATCCGGCCAAGGAGGTTGTTCTGCTGCCAGATAGCAGCACACATGGTTGAGCCTCCACGGGATCTGTAGTTGCAGGTCTCCCCCTCGCGGTACAACAGCCCCAGCACACGGGCCTTCGAATCTGGAACAACACAATCCAGGACAGCACCAGGGGGCAGCTTGCGCTTTATCTGGGCGATCATGTCCCACATGGCAGTTTCGGAGTCACTGTGATGGGTGGCAGCTGGAGGCAGGTCACCTGCCATCCTGCCTTGAAAGGTTTCGGACCGAGCACCCCTAGGAGCTCCATGGGGATGATGGATCCCAAAGTCATGGCCTGGAAGCTTGATTGAGGGCTGCAGCTTCAGGGGCTCTGCAACTACTACCTGCATTGGTTCGTTGGGGATGTTCGAACACTGATCAAATCGTGGAGGCATAAAGCTGTCCATCTGGTGCATTGGCCTCTGTGGTGGTTTGGGGCCCCTTGCAGCGTAGAGGATGCCGTTCAGTTTGGAAAGAGGGCCAGGGGATTGTGCTCCTTGCTCTGAAGCATTCAACTGCAGGCAAGCGGATGGCTCCGGGAGTGACAGGTATGCACCATTGGAAGGCCCCGAGAAGGGCAATTGCTGTGGTGCTTGGGACTTGCCAGTATTGCCAGCATGCTGCGCTGAGTCTGTTTGGGTTTGGACCCCACCAGAGGCGCTGTGCCTCTTATCATCATCTGCGCCCTGCCCTGCCATGCCGTGCAGAGCTGTCTTATCATCCTCTGTGAACTGCTCTGCCATGCCGTGCAATGCTGTATTATCACCATCAGCGCCCTGCCCTGCCATGCCTTGCAGGGCTGTCTTATCATCCTCTTTGAACTGCTCTGCCATGCCGTTAAGGGCTGTACTATCACCATCTGCGCCCTGTCCTGCCATGCCATGAAGGGCTGTATTATCATCCTCTGTGAACTGCTCTGCCATGCTGTGCAATGCTGTATTATCACCATCTGCGCCCTGTCCTGCCACGCCATGCAGGGCTGTATTATCATCCTCTGTGAACTGCTCTGCCATGCCGTGCAATGCTGTATTATCACCATCTGCGCCCTGCCCTGCCATGCCGTGCAGGGCTGTATTATCATCCTCTGTGAACTGCTCTGCCATGCTGTGCAATGCTGTATTATCACCATCTGCGCCCTGTCCTGCCACGCCATGCAGGGCTGTATTATCATCCTCTGTGAACTGCTCTGCCATGCCGTGCAATGCTGTATTATCACCATCTGCGCCCTGCCCTGCCATGCCGTGCAGGGCTGTATTATCATCCTCTGTGAACTGCTCTGCCATGCTGTGCAATGCTTATTTCCCATCTGCAGCACCCTGTCCTGCCACGCCTGCAGGGCTGTATTCATCCCTGTGAACTGCCTCTGCCTGCCGTGCAATGTGTATTATCACCATCCTGCGCCCTTCCCTGCCATGCCGTGCAAGGGCTGTCTTAGTCATCCTCTGTGACCTTCTCGGCAATGCCGTCAATGCTGTATTATCACCATCTGCGCCCTGTCCTGCCATGCCGTGCAGGGCTGTCTTATCATCCTCTGTGAACTGCTCTGCCATGCCGTGCAATGCTGTATTATCACCATCTGCGCCCTGTCCTGCCATGCCGTGCAGGGCTGTCTTATCATCCTCTGTGAACTGCTCTGCCATGCCGTGCAATGCTGTATTATCACCATCTGCGCCCTGTCCTTCCAGCCGTGCAGTGCTGTCTTATCATCCTCTTTGAACTGCTCTGCCATGCCGTGCATGGCTTTAGTATCATCCTCGGTGAACTGCTCTCCATGCCGTTCAATGCTGTCAATCTTCGCCCTGTCCTGCCATGCCGTGCAGGGCTGTATTATCATCCTCTGTGAACTGCTCTGCCATGCCGTGCAATGCTGTATTATCACCATCTGCGCCCTGTCCTGCCATGCCGTGCAGGGCTGTCTTATCATCCTCTGTGAACTGCTCTGCCATGCCGTGCAGGGCTGTATTATCATCCTCTGTGAACTGCTCTGCCATGCCGTGCAATGCTGTATTATCACCATCTGCGCCCTGTCCTGCCATGCCGTGCAGGGCTGTATTATCATCCTCTGTGAACTGCTCTGCCATGCTGTGCAGTGCTGTACCGTGCATATTTTGGTCATCTGTGCCGGCGTTGCCATTCCTGCTTGCAGAGATTGCATGCTCCTCTCCACAAGGGCTAATCTGCCCCTGGGACTGCTCACTTCGTCTGGTGGCTTGGCCATATGCTGGTGCAGCAGCTTGGGTACCTTGACAAAAATAATTGTACAAAGAGATTGGATCAACTGTATTTTGATCATAATGCTTTGATTTGAATTGCTTAGATTAATGCAGAAGACGGTGAGCAGTCTTAAAGGCTGGAGCCATGTAACCAAGTTCAAGTTCAAGTACCTTGTGCAAACCCTAAACCCTACAAAAGTGAATGGTGCGAAGTTGCAAATGTTTGTCCATGAATGCATGGAGAGATTGGATCCATAATATTTTGATAATAATGCTTATATTTTGTCTGTTTTGCTGCTGCTGCTGCTGCTGCTGATGATAATGATTACATTTGTTCTTGGAATTTTTTTTTACTGCCAAAGACAACAAGCAGCCAAATTGTTTGCTGAAGCCACCTGACCAAGTTCAAGTTCAAGTGCATTGTGCACCAGCATCTCCTTCCTGCTGCGTGCCTGCAGGGAGGCCCTCCATAACACCAGGACCACCAAGTTGATTTGTGTAGTCACATTCTGCATCACAAGTTTGTTTATTGAAAGGTGTATTGATTTGTTATGATTTATTATCACGCATGCACTTATTTATTTACCAGGTGCACCAGCTTCTCCTGCTTCCTGTGTGCCGGCAGGGAGGCCCTCCATGACACCAGGACCATTATGGTAACTTATGTATGTTTCTACCCTGTGCATCGCAAGGTTATTTATTACAAGGATGATTGATTTATTATTATTTATTATAACAAGGTTATTTATTTATTTACCTGGTGCACCAGCTTCTCCTGATTCCTGTGCGCCTGCAGGGAGGCCTGCCATGACAACAGGGCCAAGGGATTCTGGAATTGGAGACCGTATCATTTGTCGACATCGCCCGTCAGTTGAGTATACACCCTGTGGCATAGAGGGTAGTTGATTTGTTTTCACACGAGTAAGTAGGACCCTGTAATTGACACAATTCACCACATGAAGTCTGTCAGCGCTAGCTGCGATTACACCTGAAGCTAGCTAGTGCAGCAGTTGTCTTAATAATAATACATGATGGAGTTAGTAAGAAACTACCCTACGTAGCCCAAAAAATAAACAATGGTCTAGAGTTTGAACAGACCCATCCAGAATTTTTGAATTTTATGATATGTATTCAGGGTATATACTTATCTTCCTCCAATGTAACGTGTTGATATAATAATACAGCAATCTCTGTTTGCTCGCGCAGTGATGAGCTACTTCATTATGAATTATGATCGCATGGTGGTCAGATCATGTATACACAATTACCTCAAAAGGTCAGTATGATGCGTAACAACACCCTTGTTAGGTTGTTTTGGCTACGTTTGGCTAAATTAGTTGTACACCATTAAGGCTGATAGCCCTATTACAAGTTGAGCTACTAGAACTATACGAGGTAATTTGGTATGCGGTTAGCCCTAACCTCCGAGCCATAAATATAGCTTCTTCAAGAAAAACCTGCACCAGAGGGTAGTTGAGTAGGCCCAATTCCGAATTAAGGCTGCACACGCAGTGCAATAGAACAGCAAGCACAGAAAACCATTCAGGTTACACCCGCATACCCGCCCACCCGCCTGCCCGCCCGCCAGTCAGTCAGTCGGTAAACAGAGTGCAAGCAATCATCATGAGTTAGTGTATCATTCAGCTGGCCAGAGGCTGGCCCTTAGTAGGTGGATAATTCAAAATTCAAAATTCGTTGGTAACTTTTTCTGTTGTTAGATCATCACATGGAATCAACAGAGGGACTAAATCCTGAACCATTAACCATGAAAGATGACATGGAAGATACAAAACAAAGTCAAGGGCCAGGAAAGTGGACAAAGACCAGCGTGAGAGTCCTTGCATGCTTGCACCAATACAACCATTGTTTGCTGTTTGGCTACTAGCAGTAGCGTCTAGGCAGTTCCCCTGGCTGGCTAATTAGCCAAACCTAAAGCAACCTAGTGCACCTTGAAGCTGACGTAATTAGCTTTCTGGCGCTGCTGCATTTTTGAGGGTTAGACCAGTGGCTGGCTCAGGAATCTGCCTAGAAGCTGCTGCTAGTAGCCGAAAAGAAAACAGTGACTAATACAACACACTCACAACACACTGCAATACCTTCCATCTTGGCTCCCCAGCTTGGTCTCCCCGGTTGGGTTTCAACTTCTCCTGCAACAAAATCATTTCATCGATTAAAAGGTTTCCATCCGTATCAATGTAGTTATGAAATTCGAAGTTCAGCTTCGCCTTCGTGCCGCGCAAGATAATAGCAGCACAGTCAAAAAGCACCGCTGCATCCTCCTCATCGGAGAAGATCCCCTGAAATAAAGAAACAAGTTAACAAGGGCACTGTTTCTTGTTTGGGCTATGCGAATGCAGTTTTTAGGCAGCTCCTGTCACCCACCATTGGGCCAAACCTGAAGCAAGCTAGTGCGTCTAGAATCTGGCACAACAGGAATTCCAAAACGTCCAATGCAGCGGTAAACTACGGGCTTGACTCAGTTGCTGGCTAATGGAGCTGGGTTGAAGATGCTCCATGGTATGTAGCAAACAAAATTGACTGTGAACAAGGGGTCGCTGACAGAAGTCGGTCAAGTCAGCCACATCATAATTTTATTTTCAACGACAAGCAGCAGCTTCTAGGCAGCTCCGTAAGTCATCCACTGGGCTAAGCCCCAAGATTTTGACAGTTCTGGACAGTGGATTCTGTCAGCTTCTAGACACGCTGGATTGCATTAGCTTTGGCTGAATAGCCAGTCAGAGAAGCTGCATAGAAGCTGCTGCTTTTTGCTAATAAAAAAATTACTGAGCCACATGTAGAAAACTTGCAGTTTCCGATTCTGTGCTGCCTAACTGACAGTTAAAGAAGGGAGCCCGCGGCTGGCTACCTATGCACTTCTTTGAGTTTTGCCTCATGTAACAATCCTCAAAGCATCCACTTTCCCCCTAAATATTTATTCCTAATTGTCCATGAGTTGTAGGAGGGACAGCGGGGCAATGAGCTCACAACAGTCAGTAAGGGCTGGGAATCAGGTAGGGTAGCTTTGGGTGTGTGGATGTGGGTGGGTGGGTGGGTGGGTGGGTGGGTAGCTTTGGGTGTGTGGATGTGGGTGGGTGGGTGGGTGGGTAGCTTTGGGTGTGTGTGTGGGGGGGCTGGGGGGCAGATTTGTGTGCGTGTGTGTATGTGTGTGTGTGAGTGTGGTGCTTGTGTGTGATGTATGTGAAGCACTATTGAGTGTTGTTTGCTTGTTTGGTGCGCATATGCATGGTGTGTGGTGTGTGACGAGTATGTGTCTTTGTTTGTGTATAGTACGTGGTGTGTGTAGTGTAGTGTAATGTGTGTGTGTCTGTGTGTGGTGGTGTGTGGTGGTGATGGTGGTGGTGGTGGTGTGTGTGTGTGTGGGGGGGGGGGGGGGGGGGGGGGGGGGGGGGGGCTGAGGGGGGGTGGATCTATGGGAGGCCTCCCAAAACAAATTCATTCACGAGTCAACTGTACTTCTCCTAAGGAGTACCGCAGAACCTACAGGTGACAGAAAAGTTAACCTTTAGGAGATGACGGAAAACTAGGGCGGGATGGTCAGAACTAGCAAGATCTGGCCGGTCACTCAATAGTTGAAACACATACATGAAGGGAGTGAACTGCTAGACTACAGTACTGTTGACTGGGAGAAGATGGAGGGGGAAGATTGGCAGGGGGTGGGGCGAAGTAGGTAGGTAGATAGGTGTGATGGGTGTGTGTTTGTGTTTGGGTGGGTGGGCTTGCGTGCGTGCGTGTGGATTGGTGGGTGGGGGGGTGGGTCCGTGGGTGGATGGGTGGGTGGATGGGTGGGGGGGTGGGGGTGGGGGTGGGGGTGGGGGTAAGTAGGTAGGAAGATGGATCGGGGGTGGGGGGGGGTGGGGGGGAGTAGGTTGCAGGCTGGATGTGGGCCTGATACTCTCCCAGACAAACACCCACCAACCTACCCACCCACCCACACAAACACCACCACCACATACCACCACGCCCACCCCAAGAGGCGCAGGTCTCGACGCGAGAGTCAGAGCTCTGCCACGGCGGCCAGCAGCATACAATTCCCTCGCATGATACCTACCAAGTGTATGTGCTGCGAGGGGGAAACGGGTGGGGGTAGGATTAGCAACATGCCTAGATAGCGGGTAGCGCGGCTAGCTAAAGCATGCAGTCCAGACACGATCTCACGCAACTTATTCGATATCGAGAAAAAATGAAGAAATGGACGCCGGGAGGACTATTTAACTCACGAACTAACACCACGGGGTAGGCGTCAGTTCCTTCATTTTATTAGGGGCGGCGTTGCGTGATTTCCTTTTCTTACGGACCGGTGTTCTCTTCTCATGGGGGGCGTTTGAATTTGGTATTTGGGACAGTGAACACGGTTCGTCATAGCAATTAGGCCATCGCAGTAAGCCAACAATTGCGTGTCTTTATTGTCGCACCTTTCCACGAACATTAATCGCCGCCTGCCATTTGGATGACCTCTTGTAGAATGTCACCCCGCGATATCTAGGAGAAGAAGTGGAAGATGGTGATGATCAGGAGATGATGAAGGTTAAATTGTCCTGGGCAACCAAGAAATATCGCCACTATCCTCGAACCTCTTACTACGGACGTCAAATTTACCTAGAACTGGTGTGCCAGGGATCTCCTGCTCCTGGACTAGGAATCGGATTCATGCTTTAAGCAGCAATTTATACCGAATTCCGGCAAGGCGTAACAGTGGAAAAAACTTGCGAACCAACTGCTTGACTGTGGCAGACCGCGTCAATGAAGTGAAAATTCCTGGACAACAAGGCTGGAGAGAAGAAAGAAACAAAGTCGGTGTGGAAATAAGAAGAATATGACAATGACCAAATTTACTTGCCAATCGCACCTCTTACGTAACATATAGCGAAAGGTGCAGCACGCCGGTTTCTTCAGTTGGGGTTGGGACAGCGTAGTTGTCACTAATCCTTTTTAAACGAATATCTGGGGCGAGGCCAATCCTTCCTACTGCTTTTTCTACTGCGTAGGGTGGATTTCAATAGGCCTTGCGCAGTCGACTATCCAGTTTCCGCAAGTGGAAATGAGACAGGGATGGTCCCGCAATGGGTGGGTGGACATAACTTGCTCATCCAGACGCATCCAATCCAACCCATTGATGTGTCTTAGGAAGAATGAAAGGATGCAGGACTCCAAAGCGGCGTGATTTCAGAGAGGCGCGTGCCAACTTTATGAAGTCACCGGTGATAATTCATTAACCGAAATTTACCGCCCCTTCATGGTAATGGAGGGAGGGGGTGCGCGGTGCGCCATTACATTCTCATCTCATGAATTCGCGTTTGGTAACAAACAGGGAATTTCGCGTGTCTGCCCGCCGAGGGCACACGTGGCACAACAAAGTTGAGTCCTTCCGATACTGAAATAAATTCGATTATATGCATGTCATTAAACGACGAGGCACGAGTTACGCGCATCGCACTAAATGGGAAGATGACCTTCCGTGCATGCACTGCACGAGCACTTCAAACCTACCACGCGTTCCGAAATCAAAGTCGAAACGGTACTTCATTCGGCCACTCGGATATTCACACTTAACTATGTGTTGCAACAAAAACTAAACTGTGTATTGCCTTTGTATTCAAGCTTATATGAATGGTAGTTGAGGTACGTACAGACTGTCAATTCAGTGCGATAGGAATGGCTCTGCTTTAGCTTCCTCCCCCCCTCCCCATCCCCCTACCCCCCCCCCCCCACACACACACCGACCCCACCCCACCCCTCTGCGAAACCAAATAAACCTTAACGTAGTAGCCATTCTCCAGTAGGTGCGGTACATGCACACGGGAGGGTTCCATATCACGTCTTGTGGCAGCCCGTCCTAAATTTCCTTTTTCATTTATCAACGAAACATTGACACAGTTACTCACATCTCGCCCCAAGTCCGTTGCCACTTTGTCACTTTTTGCACTTCCTGACTCTCCTGAGCATTCAAGTAGATATGACAAATTTGACTAAGGCCTGCCCGTGGCCAACTTCCGCTGCCCAGGGGAGTGAAGTACCGATTGAAGCGAGCTACAGAGGCCGAGGTGCCCCCTGTCAAGTTAAAAGTCTATGAGCAGAAGTCTGTGAGATTACACTCCATTACACTTAGGGTACTGGCGCCACGCTGTTGCCAGTGAATGAACACGCTGTCGCCTGCGAACGACTGAGCTGGCGCTTGCGAATCTATCTTCTAATCTGATTCGCGTACTGCTTTCATCTAATCTTTCCGCATGAGCATGGTGAGTTGCTCTCGCCTTTCCTTTTAGGAGATTTCACAGCAACAGCTCCTCGATTAAATGCGCGATGTCGTGTCCGATTACCCTTTGAGTGCAAGACGCTGGGCGCTGGTCATAAGGCTTGTTGACCAAGCATTCTTGAAGAGACATTTGCTTGATGACAGTGCAGGGCAGTTGCAATTCAGGACAGGGCTGGAGGCTCGGCTGGCGGAGCACTTCGAAGCCATTCTCGACGGAATGCCCGGTATGCCTGAGCACTTCATTCCTGCCTTCCCCACCAAAGATACGAAGGCGCATGCTACATTTCGTGGGTTAGCGTGGCTTACCATCCCGAGTACGAAGTGCCTTGTCGCCCGCCCCAGTGAATCGAATGCCTCCTCATTGCAGAAGTGTCCCCAACTTATGTTTTTTTTACCAAAATGCAGGGCACAGGACATTGTGAGGAAGATCAAGTCCAAGACACAGTTCTTCCTGTGCTTGTACCACTTTGTCAGGGCATTGCAACGGCTTCCTTTGTACTGTGCAGGGTTTAAAAAACCCGACTTTAAAAGGTGAGCAAAAAATCTACAAATTATATGTTTCTGTTTCTATCAGGTTTTTTATTGGTTTCGTGTTTTCCGTCAGCGTTGGTGTCGGCGTGACAAGGATGCAAAACAGGTTAAAGTAATGTCAGTATACATTTTAATTGTTCTTCTAGGAGGTAGCATCCTTCACGAAAAGTTGAGCAAAGCCGATCAATTTATTCCAAATTTAGGATGTATATGACATAATTATTTGCCATTTATTGAACATGTTTTCAGATTTTTTTGGGCACTTTATTTAGGGGGGGGGGGGGGGTAGCCCTCATACGGTTTTTTGCTAACTTTTTACTCAGACCTCCAAATACAATTATAAGACCACCCATGAGTAGGCCATGGTAAGGGCAGTCAATTGGAACCACTTTGGACCTCGTGCAATAAGTATAATCCCACCACCACCACCACCACCACACACACACACACACACACACACACACACACACACACAAACCGACAGCAACCGAATCAAATCGAAACGCCGCCGTTCTTCTGTTCCTTTCCTTTTCCACGCCTCTTGGCATTCCCTTTCTGTCTTTCTTTCTTTTTCTTTCTTTCTTCTATCTGTATGCAAGATGATGCTGATGCTCGTCCGTCCAATGTACCAGCCCGCAAACGTGGGCACCCATCGAGTTTATGGGGAAGATTGCCAAACAGTTGAAGCCAGGCAGATAAACCTTAAGGGGCAGTGACTAGACCAGAATAATGATTACAAAAACAGACCATGTGCACTGTTTTGTTTTTTAATTGCGTTTTAGAGTGTCTGTGCTGGGTCTGATTTTTACATATTTTTCTGGCCGCCTCCAGCGACGGCAAAGGGTGGCTTAAGTACTTGGACAACCTGGGGGGGGGGGGGGGGGGGGGGGCAGAACTATTTTTTTCATATCGTGCGATCGCTGCACTACAAATCCGAGGACGCCATCGTGTGCACCATACTGTAAACCCTCTGAATCCATATCTAAGTTATAACAAAAAAAGGTATTTATATTTAAGGGGGGGGGGGGGGGGGGGGGGGTCAGCCCCCCTCAGGTTTTGTAGGCTCTATGTTTGCAGCTTTTTTGCTTTTACTCCTGCTTCTTCCCATAATAATCTGCCACATCAATTGTTACCAATGTTTGTTTTACACGTTTACATACATGATTACTCATTCTACTATAAATAAATCAAATAAGACCCCACCATGCTGGTCCTCAATGCATAGGTCGTCGTTTCAGGGCTTTCATGCTACCTACCATGCTTGCGTACATCAGTGTTGGAGTTAGGTTTAGAGGGCTCAAAGCCGTCAGCGAGGCTGTACAGTACTACGATCACCTCATCAAAGTAGGATGCAAGCGATGGAACATGAAGTGAGCTCATGCTCCCTTCTGCCCTATATGTATGCATGTATTGCCACAGCTCAGAAGCAATGGCAGATGTGATGGGACTACGTTATGTGATAATATCTATCTTGACTGAAGGTTAGCATAGAGTTTAGGGGAGGAGTTATAAGCTAGAGGGAATACTATAGACTACCAAGAGGTATAATGTACCTAGTGAAGGGATGTAGGGAATTCTCGGTTGGCTCGTCAGTAGGATAATTGATTATAGTCGATAATAGAGTTCGCTAGTATTGTATGGCAGCCGGAGGCGTGCTTGTGAGTGAGGCGGTACATATTGAGGAACTGTCACTCCGTGAGTCCGTGGATCCTTGAAATCCTAGGTATGACTGTACCAATGGGTCCTGATGACAGGCAGACCCCCTTACGAGGTTCTATACCATCACATTTGTCATACAGATTCAATAGTCTTTATGTATTTGTCTGTCCAGCTTTCCTCATCGAATTCTGACAATTTATGTTTTGGGGGAGGCCCCAAGTAGTTGCAATTTGGGTTGGATCAAAGGCCCAACCAGTCCTACATTCCCTCAAAGTGATGAGCTCAGAATGTGATGGGAGTTGTTGGTTTGGACTCCCTTTGCATTCAGAATCACTGTCCAGCTTTTCTCATCTTATTCTGACAATTTGAGTTTTGGGGGAAACCTCAGGTCGTTGCCGTTTGGGTAGGGTTGAAGGCCCGACCAGTCCTACATTCCCTCAAAGTGATGAGCTCAGAATGTGATGGGAGTTGTTGGTTTGGACTCCCTATGCATTCAGAATCACTGTCCAGCTTTTCTCATCTTATGCTGACAATTTGTGTTTTGGGGGAAACCTCAGGTCGTTGCCGTTTGGGTAGGGTCGAAGGCCCGACCAGTCCTACATTCCCTCAAAGTGATGAGCTCAGAATGTGATGGGAGTTGTTGGTTTGGACTCCCTATGCATTCAGAATCACTGTCCAGCTTTTCTCATCTTATTCTGACAATTTGAGTTTTGGGGGAAACCTCAGGTCATTGCCGTTTGGGTAGGGTTGAAGGCCCGACCAGTCCTACATTCCCCCAAAGAGATGAGCTCAGAATGTGATGGGAGTTGTTGGTTTGGACTCCCTATGCATTCAGATTCACTGTCCAGCTTTTCTCATCTTATTCTGACAATTTGTGTTTTGGGGGAAACCTCAGTTCGTTGCCGTATGGGTAGGGTCGAAGGCCCGACCAGTCCTACATTCCCTCAAAGTGATGAGCTCAGAATGTGATGGGAGTTGTTGGTTTGGACTCCCTATGCATTCAGAATCACTGTCCAGCTTTTCTCATCTTATTCTGACAATTTGAGTTTTGGGGGAAACCTCAGGTCGTTGCCGTTTGGGTAGGGTCGAAGGCCCGACCAGTCCTACATTCCCCGAAAGTGATGAGCTCAGAATGTGATGGGAGTTGTTGGTTTGGACTCCCTATGCATTCAGAATCACTGTCCAGCTTTTCTCATCTTATTCTGACAATTTGTGTTTTGGGGGAAACCTCAGGTCGTTGCCGTTTGGGTAGGGTCGAAGGCCCGACCAGTCCTACATTCCCTCAAAGTGATGAGCTCAGAATGTGATGGGAGTTGTTGGTTTGGACTCCCTATGCATTCAGAATCACTGTCCCAGATTTTCTCATCTTATTTCGACAATTTGTGTTTTGGGGGAACCTCAGGTCGTGCCGTTTGGGTAGTAGAGGCCCGACGCAGTCCTACATTACCCGAAAGTGATGACTCATAATGTGATGGAGTTGTTGGTTTGGACTCCCAAAAAAAAATATGCATTCAGAACACTGTCCAGCTTTTCTCATCTACTATACAATTTGAGTTTTGGGGGAAAACTCAGGTCGTTGCTGTTGGGTAGGTCGAAGGCCCGACCAGTCCTACATTCCCCGAAAGTGATGAGCTCAGAAGTGATGGGGAGTTGTTGGTCTTGGACTCCCTATGCATTTCAAGAATCACTGTCCAGCTTTTTCTCATCTTATTCTGAAATTTGTTGTTTTGGGGAAACCTCAGGTCGTTGCCGTTTGGGTAGGGTCGAAGGCCCCCGAAAACCAGTCCTCGTCCCTCAAAGTGATGAGCTCAGAATGTATGGGAGTTGTTGGTTTGGACTCCCTATGCATTCAGAATCACTGTCCAGCTTTTCTCATCTTATTCTGACAATTTGTGTTTTGGGGGAAACCTCAGGTCGTTGCCGTTTGGGTAGGGTCGAAGGCCCGACCAGTCCTACATTCCCTCAAAGTGATGAGCTCAGAATGTGATGGAGTTGTTGGTTTGGACTCCCTATGCATTCAGAATCACTGTCCAGCTTTTCTCATCTTATTCTGACAATTTGTGTTTTGGGGGAAACCTCAGGTCGTTGCCGTTTGGGTAGGGTCGAAGGCCCGACCAGTCCTACATTCCCTCAAAGTGATGAGCTCAGAATGTGATGGGAGTTGTTGGTTTGGACTCCCTATGCATTCAGAATCACTGTCCAGCTTTTCTCATCTTATTCTGACAATTTGTGTTTTGGGGGAAACCTCAGGTCGTTGCCGTTTGGGTAGGGTCGAAGGCCCGACCAGTCCTACATTCCCTCAAAGTGATGAGCTCAGAATGTGATGGGAGTTGTTGGTTTGGACTCCCTATGCATTCAGAATCACTGTCCAGCTTTTCTCATCTTATTCTGACAATTTGTGAATTAGGGGAACCTCAGGTCGTTGCCGTTTGGGTAGGGTCGAAGGCCCGACCAGTCCTACATTCCCTCAAAGTGATGAGCTCAGAATGTGATGGGAGTTGTTTGGTTTGGACTCCCTATGCATTCAGAATCACTGTCAAGTTTTCTCATATTATTCTGACAATTTGTGATTGGGGGGAACCTCAGGTCGTTGCCGTTTGGTAGGGTCGAAGGCCCGACCAGTCCTACATTCCCTCAAAGTGATGAGCTCAGAATGTGATGGGAGTTGTTGGTTTGGACTCCCTATGCATTCAGAATCACTGTCCAGCTTTTCTCATATTATGCTGACAATTTGTGAATTAGGGGAACCTCAGGTCGTTGCCGTTTGGGTAGGGTCGAAGGCCCGACCAGTCCTACATTCCCCAAAGTGATGAGCTCAGAATGTGATGGGAGTTGTTGGTTTGGACTCCCTATGCATTCAGAATCACTGTCCAGCTTTTCTCATCATTATGCTGACAATTTGTGAAGTTTGGGGGAACCTCAGGTCGTTGCCGTTTGGGTAGGGTCTGAAGGCCCGACCAGTCCTACATCCCTCAAAGTGATGAGCTCAGAATGTGATGGGAGTTGTTGGTTTGGACTCCCTATGCATTCAGAATCACTGTCCAGCTTTTCTCATCATTATGCTGACAATTTGGTGTTTGGGGGAAACCTCAGGTCGTTGCTGTTTGGGTAGGGTTGAAGGCCCGACCAGTCCTACATTCCCTCAAAGTGATGAGCTCAGAATGTGAGGGGAGTTGTTGGTTTGGACTCCCTATGCATTCAGAATCACTGTCCAGCTTTTCTCATCTTATGCTGACAATTTGGTGTTTGGGGGAAACCTCAGGTCGTTGCCGTTTGGGTAGGGTCGAAGGCCCGACCAGTCCTACATTCCCTCAAAGTGATGAGCTCAGAATGTGATGGGAGTTGTTGGTTTGGACTCCCTATGCATTCAGAATCACTGTCCAGCTTTTCTCATATTATGCTGACAATTTGTGAATTAGGGGAACCTCAGGTCGTTGCCGTTTGGGTAGGGTCGAAGGCCCGACCAGTCCTACATTCCCTCAAAGTGATGAGCTCAGAATGTGATGGGAGTTGTTGGTTTGGACTCCCTATGCATTCAGAATCACTGTCCAGCTTTTCTCATCATATTCTGACAATTTGAGTTTTGGGGGAAACCTCAGGTCGTTGCCGTTTGGGTAGGGTCGAAGGCCCAACCAGTCCTACATTCCCCGAAAGTGATGAGCTCAGAATGTGATGGGAGTTGTTGGTTTGGACTCCCTATGCATTCAGAATCACTGTCCAGCTTTTCTCATATTATGCTGACAATTTGTGAATTAGGGGAACCTCAGGTCGATGCCGTTTGGGTAGGGTCGAAGGGCCCGAACCAGTCCTACATTCCCCCAAAGTGAAGAGCTCAAATGTGATTGGGATTGTTGGTTTGGACTCCCCTATGCATTCGCACACAGTCCAGCTTTTTTCTCATCTTATTCTGACAAGTTGTGGTTTTGGGGGAAACCTCAGGTCGTTGCCGGTTGGGTTAGGGGTCGAGGCCCGACCCGTCCCTACATTTCCCCAAAGAACATGGGAAGAAGAAAAAAAAAAGAGAAGTAAAACACGTGATTATCATCCCCCACATCAATGTCGATGGATCTTGTGGGTCCTTTGCTCAAACCCCCCCGAAATAAAGAACAAGAAAACAAAACCCACCACAACAACACAAAATCACTCGTACCCGAACTTTTCCAAAGCACCATCATACCTTCTCTCTAGAACAAAGAACCCCAAAATTCACTCAACCAGAATTAAGGGGACATCAGTGTCTCCGTTTGTGGTAGGGTCGAGGGCCCCAACCAGTCCTACTTCCCCCAAAGTGAATACTTCAGAATTGTTGGGAGTTGTTGGTTTGGACTCCCTATGCATTCAGAAATCACTGTCCAGCTTTCTCATCTTATTCTGACAATTTGTGTTTTGGGGGAAACCTCAGGTCGTTGCCGTTTGGGTAGGGTCGAAAGCCCAACCAGTCCTACATTCCCTCAAAGTGATGAGCTCAGAATGTGATGGGAGTTGTTGGTTTGGACTCCCTATGCATTCAGAATCACTGTCCAGCTTTTCTTATCTTATTCTGACAATTTCAGTTTTGGGGAAAATCTCAGGTCGTTGCTGTTTGGGTAGGGTCGAAGGCCCGACCAGTCCTACATTCCCTCAAAGTAAAGAGCTCAGAATGTGATGGGAGTTGTTGGTTTGGACTCCCTATGCATTCAGAATCACTGTCCAGCTTTTCTCATCATATTCTGACAATTTGTGTTTTGGGGGAAACCTCAGGTCGTTGCTGTTTGGGTAGGGTTGAAGGCCCGACAGTCCTACATTCCCTCAAAAGTGGATGAGCTCAGAATGTGATGGGAGTTTGTTGGTTTGGACTCCTATGCATTCAGAATCACTGTCCAGCTTTTCTCATCTTATTCTGACAATTGTGTTTTGGGGGAAACCTCAGGTCGTTGCCCGTTGGGTAGGGGTTGAAGGCCCGACCAGTCCTACATTCCCTCAAAAGTGATGAGCTCAGAATGTGATGGGAGTTGTTGGTTTGGACCTCCCTATGCATTCAGATCACTGTCCAGCTTTTCTCATCTATATTCTGACAATGTTGTGTTTTGGGGGAAACCTCAGGTCGTTGCCGTTTGGGTAGGGGGTCGAAAGCCGCAACCAGTCCTCATTCCCTCAAAGTGATGAGCTCAGAATGTGATTGGGAGTTGTTGGTTTGGACTCCCTATGCATTCAGAATCACTGTCCAGCTTTTCTCATCTTATTCTGACAATTTGTGTTTTGGGGGAAACCCTTCAGGTCGTTGCCGTTTGGGTAGGGTCGAAGGCCCGAACCAGTCCTACATTCCTTCAAAGTGATGAGCTCAGAATGTGATGGGAGTTGTTGGTTTGGACTCCCTATGCATTCAGAATCACTGTCCAGCTTTTCTCATCTTATTCTGACAATTTGTGTTTTGGGGGAAACCTCAGGTCGTTGCCGTTTGGGTAGGGTTGAAGGCCCGACCAGTCCTACATTCCCTCAAAGTGATGAGCTCAGAATGTGATGGGAGTTGTTGGTTTGGACTCCCTATGCATTCAGAATCACTGTCCAGCTTTTCTCATCTTATTCTGACAATTTGAGTTTTGGGGGAAACCTCAGGTCGTTGCCGTTTGGGTAGGGTTCGAAGGCCCACCAGTCCTACATTCCCCAAAGTGATGAGGCTCAGAATGTGATGGGAGGTTGTTGGTTTGGACTCCCTATGCATTCAGAATCACTGTCCAGCTTTTCTCATCTTATTCTGACAATTTGTGTTTTGGGGGAAACCTCAGGTCGTTGCCGTTTGGGTAGGGTTGAAGGCCCGACCAGTCCTACATTCCCTCAAAGTGATGAGCTCAGAATGTGATGGGAGTTGTTGGTTTGGACTCCCTATGCATTCAGAATCACTGTCCAGCTTTTCTCATCTTATTCTGACAATTTGTGTTTTGGGGGAAACCTCAGGTCGTTGCCGTTTGGGTAGGGTCGAAGGCCCAACCAGTCCTACATTCCCTCAAAGTGATGAGCTCAGAATGTGATGGGAGTTGTTGGTTTGGACTCCCTATGCATTCAGAATCACTGTCCAGCTTTTCTCATCTTATTCTGACAATTTGTGTTTTGGGGGAAACCTCAGGTCGTTGCCGTTTGGGTAGGGTTGAAGGCCCGACCAGTCCCTACATTCCCTCAAAGTGATGAGCTCAGAATGTGATGGGAGTTGTTGGTTTGGACTCCCTATGCATTCAGAATCACTGTCCAGCTTTTCTCATCTTATTCTTACAATTTGTGTTTTGGGGGAACCCTCAGGTCGTTGCCGTTTGGGTAGGGTCGAAAGGCCCGAACCAGTCCTACATTCCCTCAAAGTGATGAGCTCAGAATGTGGATGGGAGTTGTTGGTTTGGACTCCCTATGCATTCAGATCACTGTCCAGCTTTTCTCATCTTATTCTGACAATTTGTGTTTGGGGGGGAAACCTCAGGTCGTTGCCGTTTGGGTAGGGTCGAAGGCCCGACCAGTCCTACATTCCCGAAAGTGATGAGCTCATAATGTGATGGGAGTTGTTGGTTTGGACTCCCTATGCATTCAGAATCACTGTCCAGCTTTTCTCATCTTATTCTGACAATTTGTGTTTGGGGGAACCTCAGGTTCCGTTGCCGTTAGGTGGTCGAAGGCCCGACCAGTCCTACATTCCCTCAAAGTTGATGAGCTCAGAATGTGATGGGAGTTGTGGGTTTGGACTCCCTATGCATTCAGAATCACTGTCCAGCTTTTCTCATCTTATTCTGACAATTTGATGTTTGGGGAAACCTCAGGTCGTTGCCGTTTGGGTAGGGTCGAAGGCCCAACAGCCAGTCCTACATTCCCCAAAGTGATGAGCTCAGAATGTGATGGGAGTTGTTGGTTTGGACTCCCTATGCATTCAGAATCACTGTCCAGCTTTTCTCATCTTATTCTGACAATTTGTGTTTTAGGGGGAAACCTCAGGTCGTTGCCGTTTGGGTAGGGTTGAAGGCCCAACCAGTCCTACATTCCTCAAAGTGATGAGCTCAGAATGTGATGGGAGTTGTTGTTTGGACTCCCTATGCATTCAGAATCACTGTCCAGCTTTTCTCATCTTATTCTGACAATTTGTGTGTTTGGGGAAACCTCAGGTCGTTGCCCGTTTGGGTAGGGTCGAAGGCCCAACCAGTCCTACATTCCCCAAAGTGATGAGCTCAGAATGTGATGGGAGTTGTTGGTTTGGACTCCCTATGCATTCAGAATCACTGTCCAGCTTTCTCATATTATTCTGACAATTTGTGTTTGGGGGAAACCTCAGGTCGTTGCCGTTTGGGGTAAGGGTTGAAGGCCCGACCAGTCCTACATTCCCTCAAAGTGATGAGCTCAGAATGTGGATGGGAGTTGTTGGTTTGGACTCCCTATGCATTCAGAATCACTGTCCCAGCTTTTCTCATCTTATTCTGACAAGTTGGTGTTTTGGGGGAAACCTCAGGTCGTTGCCGTTTGGGTAGGGTCGAAGGCCCGACCAGTCCTACATTCCCTCAAAGTGATGAGCTTCAGAATGTGATGGGAGTTGTTGGTTTGGACTCCCTATGCATTCAGAATCACTGTCCAGCTTTTCTCATCTTATTCTGACAATTTGATGTTTTGGGGAAACCTCAGGTCGTTGCCGTTTGGGTAGGGTCGAAGGCCCAACCAGTCCTACATTCCCCCAAAGTGATGAGCTCAGAATGTGATGGGAGTTGTTGGTTTGGACTCCCTATGCATTCAGAATCACAGTCCAGCTTTTCTCATCTTATTCTGACAATTTGTGTTTTGGGGGAAGCCTCAGGTCGTTGCCGTTTGGGCAGGGTCGAAGGCCCGACAGGTCCTACATTCCCTCAAAATGATGAGCTCAGAATGTGATGGGAGTTGTTGGTTTGGACTCCCTATGCATTCAGAATCACTGTCCAGCTTTTCTCATCTTATTCTGACAATTTGTGTTTTGGGGGAAGACCTCAGGTCGTTGGCCGTTTGGGTAGGGTCGAAGGCCCAACCAGTCCTACATTCCCTCAAAGTGATGAGGCTCAGAATGTGATGGGAGTTGTTGGTTTGGACTGCCCTATGCATTCAGAATCACTGTCCAGCTTTTCTCATCTTATCTGACAATTTGTGAGTTTGGGGGGAAACCTCAGGGTAGATGCCGTTTGGGGTAGGGGTTGAAGGGCCCACCATCCTACATTCCCTCAAAGTGATGAGCTCAGAATGTGATGGGAGTTGTTGGTTTGGACTCCCTATGCATTCAGAATCATCACTGTCCAGCTTTTCTCATCTTATCTGACAATTTGTGTTTTGGGGGGAAACCTCAGGTCGTTGCGTTTGGGTAGGGTTGAAGGCCCGACCATCCTACATTCCCTCAAAGTGATGAGCTCAGAATGTGATGGGAGTTGTTGGTTTGGACTCCCTATGCATTCATAATCACTGTCCAGCTTTTCTCATCTTATTCTGACATTTGTGTTTTGGGGGAACATCAGTCGTTGCCTTTGGGTAGGGTCGAAGGCCCCAACCAGTCCTGACATTCCCTCAAAGTGATGAGACTCAGAATGTGATGGAAGGTTGTTGGTTGGACTCCCTATGCATTCAGAATCACGTTCCAGCTTTTCTCTCCTTATTCTGACAATTTGGTGTTTTGGGGGAAGCCTCAGGTCGTTGCCGTTTGGGCAGGGTTGAAGGCACGACAGGTCCTACATTCCCTCAAAGTGATGAGCTCAGAATGTGATGGGAGTTGTTGGTTTGGACTCCCTATGCATTCAGAATCACTGTCCAGCTTTTCTCATCTTATTCTGACAATTTGTGTTTTGGGGGAAACCTCAGGTCGTTACCGTTTGAGTAGGGTCGAGGGCCCAACCAGTCCTACATTCCCCCAAAGTGATGAGCTCAGAATGTGATGGGAGTTGTTGGTTTGGACTCCCTATGCATTCAGAATCAACCACCCAGCTTTTTTCTTCCTCATGCTTATTCTAACGGTCATTGGGTGTTTGGGTGTAGGGGAGTCTGCCTCAAGTCCGCTGCCGTTTGGGCCAGGGTCGAAGGCCCGATCCCCCCCCCGGGCCTACTTCCCTCAAAGTGAATGACTCAGAAATGTAATGTGAGTGTTTGGTTTGGTGGACTCCCTAGGATTCAGAACACTGTCCAGCTTTCTCAATCTTATTCTGACAATTTGTGAATAGGGGAACATCAAGTCGTTCCGTTTTGGGTAGGGTCGAAGGGCCCACCAGTCCTACACCCCCAAAGTGAAAGCTCAGAATGTGAGGAGTTGTTGGTTTTGGACTCCCCTATGCATTCGGAATCACGTCCAGCTTTTCTCATCTTAATGCTGACAGTTTGGTTTTGGGGGAAACCTCAGGTCGATGCCGTTTAGGTTGGGGATCAAGGCCCGACCAGTCCCTACATCCCTCAAAGTGATGAGCCATAATGTGGATGAGGAATTTGTTGGTTTGGACTCCCTATGCATTCAGAATCACTGTCCAACTTTTCTCATCTTATTCTGACCATTATAAATTAGGGGAACCAGCAGACCATTGCCGTTTGGCCTCGGGTCGGAAAGCCCAACCATCCTACATTCCCCCAAAGTGCAGAGCTCAGAATGTGATGAAAGTTGGTTAGTTTGGAGCTCCCCTATGCATTCAAAAACCACGTCCAGCGTTCCGCATCTTATTCTGACATTTGTGTTGGGGGAAGCCTCAGGTCCCGTTGCCGTTTGGGCAGGGTTGGAGGCCCGCCGGTCCTACGCTTCCCATCAAGTGATGAGCTCAGAATGTGGATGGGAGTTGTTGGTTTGGACTCCACTATCATTCAGACTCACTGTCCCAGCTTTCTCATCTTATTTCTGACAATTTGTGTTTTGGGAGGAACCTCAGGTCATTGCCGTTTGAGTAGGGTCCTAGGAGGCCCAACCATTCCCTACATTCCCACCAAAGTGATGAGCTCGAATGTGATGGAGTTTGTTGGGTTTGGACTCCCATGCATGCAGAAATCACAAAACCAGCTTTTTTCTCATCTTATTCTAACAATTTGGTGTTTGGGGGAAGCCTCAGGGTCGTTGCCGTTTGGGGTAGGGAAAGGCCCAACCAGTCCTACATTCCTCAAAGTGAGGAGCGCAGAATGTGAGGGAGTTGTTGGTTTGGACTCCCTATCATTCAGAATCACTGTCCAGCTTTTTCTCATCCCATACTGACAATTTTTGTTAATTAGGGAACATCCGGGCTCGTTGCCGTTTGTAAGGGTCGAGGGCCCAACCAGTCCTACCCCCCAAGTGAGAGCTCATAATGTTGATGGGAGTTGTTGGTTGGGACTCCCATGCATTCGGAAATCACTGTCCACAGCTTTTCTCATCTTATTCTGACAATTTGTGTTTTGTGGGAAAACCTGAGTCGTTGCCGGTTTGGGAGGTCTAAGGCCCGACCAGTCCTACATTCCCTCAAGGTGATGAGCCTCAAAATGTGATGGGAGTTTGTTTGTTTGGCCTCCCTATGCATCTCAAATCACTGTCCAGCTTTTCTCTCATCTTATTCTGACATTTATGATTGGGAGAACATCAGTCGTTGTGCCCGTTGGGTAGGTCGAGGGCCCAACCAGTCCCTACATTCCCCCAAAGTAAGACTCAGAATGTATTACAATTGTTGGTTTGACGTCCCTATACATTCAGAATCACAGCACAGTCCACATCTTTTTTCTCCATCTTATTCTGACATTTATTTTTTTGGGGAAGCCTCAGGTCTTGCCGTTTTGGGCAGGTCGAAGGCCCGACTGGGTCCTACTTCCTCAAAGATGATGAGCACAGAATGTGGATGGGAGTTTGTTGGTTTGGACTCCCTTGCATTCCCATCACTGTCCCCTTGTTCTCATCATCTTATTTCTGACAATTTGTGTTTGGGGGAAACCTCAGTCGGTTGCCGTTTGAGGTAGGGTCGAGGGCCCAACCAGTCCTACATTCCCCCAAGTATGGCTCAAATGTTGGGAGTTGTTTGGTTTGGACTCCATGCATTCAATAACTGGTCCATCTTTTCTCTCTTATTCTGACAATTTGCGTTTTGGGGGAACGCATCAGATAGCATGGGCCGTTTGGTAGGTTGAAGCTACCATTCCTACATTCCCATCAAAGTGATGAGCTCAGAATGTGATTGATTGTTTGGTTTTGGACTCCTAAGCATTCATAATCAACTGTCCATCTTTTCTCATCTTATTCTGACAATTTGTGGTTTTTAGGGGAAACCCCAGAGACACATCGCCGTTTGAGTACGGCGAGGGCCCAACCAGTCCTACATTCCCCCCGAAAAGTGATTGAGCTCATTCAGAATGTGATGGGAGTTGTTGGTTTGGACTCCCCTATGCATTCAGACTCACTGTCCCCACTTTTTCTCATCTCATTCTCAACAATTTGTGCTTTGAAAAACCTCAGGATCGTTGGTTGCCGTTTTGGTAGGGTCAAAGGCCCGCCAGTCTCACATTCCTCAAGTGATAAGCTCAGAATGTGAAGGGGAATTGTGGTTGGACCCCGATGCATTCAGAAATCACAGTCCGCTTTTCTCATCATATTCCTGAACAATTTGAGGAGTAGGGAACATCATGTCGTTGCCGTTTGGGTAGGGTTCGAAGGCCACCCGTCCTCTACAGTCCCCCAAAGTGAAAGCGCAAAATGTGATGGGAGTTTGTTGGGGTTGGACTCCCTATGCCATTCGGAAATCACTGTCCAACTTTTCTCATCTTATGCTGACCGATTTTGTGTTTTTTGGGGAGCCTCAGTCCGTTCCTTTTGGAGGCAAGGGTCACGATGCCCGACAGTCCACACTCCCCTCAAAGTGATGAGCTCAGAATGTGATGGAAGTTGTTGGTTTGGACTCCCTCTCATTCAGAATCACTGTCCCAGTTTTCTCACAGTATTCTGACAATTGTGCTTTGGGGGAAGCCTCATGTAATGCCGTTTGGATAGTGAGGGTTTGAAGGCCAACCATGCCCTCAGCCCTCAAAGTGATAGCGCAGAAGTGATGGAGTTGTTTTTGGAACTCCGCTAGCGTTCAGAATCACTGTCCAGCATTCTCATCTTATTCGGACAATTATGTTTTGAGTGGAAACCTCAGGTCTTGCCGTTTTGGGTAGGGTCGAATGCCGACCAGTCCCTACATTTCCCTCCCTCCAAGTGATGAGCCAAACGTGATGGGAGTTGTTGGTGGACCTCCCTAAACATATCATAATCCTGTCCCAGCTTTTCTCTCTTAATCTGACAATTTGTGTTTATTTAGGGGAAACCTCAGTCGTTGCCGTTTGAGTAGGATCGAGGGCCCATCAGTCCTCACATTCCCAAAGTGATATACTCAGAATGTGAATTGGGAGTTGGTTGGTTGGACTCCCTAGCTTCAGAATCACATTCCGCTTTTCCTCATCTTATTCACAATTTGTGGTTTTGTGGAAGCCTCCGGTCGGTGCGTTTGGGTAGGGTCGAAGCCCACCCGTCCTACATTCCCTCCCCCAAAGTGATGAGCTTCCAAATGTGATGGAGTTGTTTTTTGGAGTCCCTATGCATACAAACACAGTCCAGCTTTTCTCATCTTATTCCGACAATTGGTGTTTTGAGAGAACCTCACGTAATTCCGTTTGGGTGGTTTTGAAGGCCCGCCAGTCCCAACAAAAATTCCCTCAAAGTGATGAAGCCGTCAAATTTGATGAGAGTTGTTGGTTGGACCCCCTCTGCATACATACACAGTCAGCTTTCTCATTTAATGCGACAATTTGTGTTTTTGGAAGGAAACCTCACGTAGATGCCTTTTGGGTATGTTGAAGAGCCCGACCAGTCCCTAAACATTCCCCTCAAAGTGTGAGCTCAGAATGTGATGAGATTTGTTGGATTGGCTCCCTATCTTCAGAATCACAGTCCAGCTTTCTCATCTTATGCCGACAACTTGTGTTTGGTGGAACCCTCAGGTTGTTGCCATTCCAGAGGCATGGTCAGAAGCCCCACCGATCCCAACATTCCGGACAAAGTGATGAGCTCAAATTGCTGAAGTTTCTGGTTTGAAACTCCCTATGCATTCAGAATCAACTGTCCAGCTTTTCTCATCTTATTCTGACAATTTGTGAATTAGGGGAACATCAGGTCGTTGCCGTTTGGGTAGGGTCGAGGGCCCAACCAGTCCTACATTCCCCCAAAGTAAGAGCTCAGAATGTGATGGGAGTTGTTGGTTTGGACTCCCTATGCATTCGGAATCACTGTCCAGCTTTCTCATTTAATCTGACAATTGTATTTTTGAGGGAAACCCAGGTCGTTTGCCCTTTGGGTATGGTCGAAGGCCCAACCATTCCCTACATGCCCCCCAAGTGATGACCCGAATGTGATGGGAGTTGTTGATATTGGACCTCCCTATGCATGTCATATCACAGTCCAGCTTTTTCCTCATCTTATTTTCTGACATTTTGTTTTGGGGGAGCCCTCAGGGAGATGCGTTTGGGTAGGGTTGAAGGCCCGACCAGTCCTACATTCCCTCAAAGTGATGAGCTCAGAATGTGATGGGAGTTGTTGGTTTGGACTCCCTATGCATTCAGAATCACAGTCCAGCTTTTCTCATCTTATGCTGACAATTTGTGTTTTTGGGGGAAGCCTCAGGTCGTTGCCGTTGGGCGGGTCTAGGAGCCCGACCGTCCACATTCCCCCAAAGTGAAAGACTCAGAAGTGAATGAGAGTTGTTTGGGTTGGACCTCCCTATGCATTCAGAATCACTGTCCAGCTTTTCTCATCCTGATTCTGACAATTTTGGTGTTGTTGGGGAGAAACCTTGGTCGTTGCCGTCTAGAGTAGGGTCCAGGCCCAACCATCCGGACATTCCCCCAAAAATGATAAGCTCAGAATTAATGGAGTTGTTGGTTTTGGACTCCCTATGCATTCAGAACCCAATCCAGCTTTTCTCATCGTTTCTGCTTTATCTAACAAATTTATGTTTTGGGGGACACCTCAGATAGATGCCGTTTTAGGTAGGGTTGAAGGCCCGAACCAGTCCTCATTCCCTCAAAGTGAGGAGCTCAAATGTATGGGAGTTGTTGGTTTGGACTCCCTATACGCATTAGACACAGTTCCAGCTTTTGCTCATCTTATTCTAACATTTATGTTTAGGAAAAACCTCAGTCCGTTTCCGTTTGGGTAGGTCGAAGCCCGCCAGTCCCTACATTCCATCTAAGTGATGACTCAGAATGTGATGGGAGTTGTTGGTTTAGGGACTCCCTATGCATTCAGAACACTGGTCACATTTCATCTTATTCCTGACCAATGTTGAATTCGGGGACATCGGACGTTGCCGTTTGTGTGGTCGAAGGCCCACCGTCCTACAATTCCCCGAAAGTGATGAGCTCAAATGGATTGGAGTTGTTGGTTTGGACTCCCTATGCATTCCAGATCACTGTCCAGCTTTTCTCATCTTATGCTGACAATTTGTGTTTTTGGGGGAAACCTCAGTAGATCCGTTTTGGGTAGGGTTGAGCCCAACCAGTCCTACATTCCCTCAATTGAGAACTCAGAATGTTTATGGGAGTGTTGGTTTGGACCCCTATGCGTCTTCACAATCCACGTCCAGCTTTTCTCAATTTTATTGTGCCAATTTGTTGTTTTTGGGGGAAAACTCAGTAGATGCCGTTGTGGGGTAGGGTTAAGGCCCGACCAGTCCCTACATTTCCCTCAAAGTGATACCTCAAAATGTGATAGGAGTTGTTGGTTTGGACCTCCCTATGCATCAGAACCCAGTCCAGCTTGTCTCATCCTTATCTGAACAATTTGTTGTTTGGGGGAAACCTCAGGTCGTGGCCGTTTGAGTAGGGTCGAGGCCCAACCATTCCTACATTCCCCTCAAAGTGATTAGACTCAGAATGTTGAATGAAGTTGTTGGTTTTGGACTCCTATGCATTAGAATCACGTCCACCTTTTTCTCACTTATCTGACAATTTGTGATTAGGGGAACTCAGGTCAGTGCCGTTGGGTAGGTCGGAGGCCCAATCCAGTCCTACTCCCCAAAGTGAAGCTCAAAGGTGATGGGAGTTGTTGGGTTGGACTCCCATCTTGGATCACTGTCCACTTTTCTCCTCTTATTCTGACAATTTGTGGTTTGGTGAAACTCAGTTAGTTGCCGTTTGGGTAGAGTCAATGCCCAACCAGTCCTCCATTCCCTCAAGTGATGAGCTCAGAATGTGATGGGGATTTAGTTTTGGTTTGGACCCTATCGCATTCAAATACAACGCATTAAAGCTGGAGACTTGTGAAACCTACCATTCATACAGGTTCCTTGTGGACGAATTAGATTAACGTGACTTCGGTATACCATCTGGTAGGTAAAGGCTGAGTTGTCATAAGAAGATGTAATTTTTCGTTTTTCCGCGTAACTTTCTTGCTGCCCAATCTCCTTCTTATAATTCTGGGAGCACACACGCATTACCTGCGTCATGCGCTTCTGAGTGATACATCTCAGTTATTTCAAGGAATTGGCATAAACATACTACATATAAGTAGCAACGAGTGACTAAATACTAATATCACCAGTGAGTGACATATAATAATACCAGCTTGAGTGACATATATAATCAACACAGTGAGATGACATATAATTAATAATACACAGCGCGGACAAATCTAACATACACGCAGTCGTGGCTTAATACATACGCGCAGTGGACATATAAAATCAACAGTGAGCCATATAATAATACAATAATAATATATACCTAATAATATTTACACGGCTTGAGTGACATATAATAATACAAGCAGTGAGTGACATATAATAACAATACATGCAGCCGTGACATAGAATAATACGAGCAAGGAGTGACATATATAATCAATTTTTGAATGACATAGAATAATCATGATAATAATGATAATAATATAATAATAATAATACTAGAATAATAATCATACAAATACTCATAATAATATAATAATACAAGCCGTGAGTGACCTATAATAGCAAATAAACGCAGTGAGTGGCACCAAAATAATACATGCAGTTAGTTACATATTAATATCCAGGCATGAGTGTAACAAATGAATTCAATGTTGGTATACAACACACATGAATGCGCTGCACATGAGACACACACACATACCATGGGCAATTATTGGGCAAGTCTAGATAAGTCTAATAAAAAATCAAGCACCATCAGTGCCACTAATATATCTTTATATATGCCCTTAGAGGCAGAGACCTTACGGGTGTATTCCCCTAATTATATATATATATATATATATCTAGAATATAGATATAGTACTATTTACTATATATTCTAATACATATACGACTATATATCTATATATATATATACTATGGTACCGCTGCAATCGTGTTGGTATACCGAAAGGCTTGCCTTATCAACCCACTTCTCAGGATCTTGCTTCGTTGGGCTGCCTGGACAATTAGTGTTGCCCAGACCCCTCCACACACTCAGACCAAGCTTTACACCTTGCTTATGTACTTATCGCCAGCCTGGTGGATACCCAGCAAAAGGACTGCCATTAGCACAGTGATGTCCGGCTTAGAATCCACTCTCTGAGCGACCTTGGCACAGTTTTATTTGCCTGACACATCTGCTTCACTGCAATGGGCCCAGGTTGTCACTACTTCTCTTCCCCTCTTTCTCTGCAATGGAGGGGCACACTACCATATTCTGATCTGTCCACCCGGTGTGGCTTGCTCCTCCTGCCTGCTCCTCCTCTTTGCATCTGTACTACTAGCTGGGAGACTTATTGCATAACCTAGAAGCATTTCCCCGATAGCCGTCATTCCTGTTTAGTCGCGGTGCACAATGGGAAGGGGGGAAAACTACGGGGTAGAGCTGTTTTTGAGCGGGCCACTCCTTCCGCGTTGTTGTAATGCTTCGCCCTGCCTCACCTTCGTCGCCCGTGGGTGGCGTATGAACGATGACCTTTTCGGATTGCCGGGACGCCCCCCTCGCCCCTCGTCGAAACAAGGTCACAAGAATGAGTGCTCGTTTTGGCCTACTTACAAACAATTCCGCAACTAATTATTTGCTGTTGGAATCGACATGGCGAAAAACCACTGCGAACAGAACAAGCAAGATCCATAGACTTAAAACGAAGATGATTTATGCCCCCTTCGAATCTCGAATCGGGGCGAGTGGCCCCTGTCCTAACGATCGACCGTGACCCTGTCATTCCTTGTGAACAGACTGTAAACCCTTCTCATATACTTCTTCTCATGACTTTTAACTTGACCCGGCGGCTACATATGCCGAGGTGCCGAGGTGTTGGTTTCAGAAAACGCGGGAGCAAAGCGGTTTTATAAAAAACTGTTTTCGAGAATCAAGTATCCTTAACTTGCTTCGAAATCCTTTCCATCGAAAGGTGTCAGCAAATGGGAGAGTGCGACTGAACTTTCTGCGCAGAATGAGTCACCCTACCCCTGCCTCTCCTGCTGCTAGTCTTACTTGCATGTTGTCGCCGTTTCGTTGCTTTCCGTTGAGCAATTAATAAGCCTTATTAGTCCCAACTCTGGCGGGGAAATAATGCAGCACCTTTCAATATTATGGGCGTGTTGTTTGGAGCTGAGCGTTGATTCTGTCTAGCCCACCGTGTCTAGCCGAGCATACCTTGTCTTGTGTGCAAGCCATAATTCCCTTAGTCTCATTTGCCGATTCGCACTTGTATGCCATGCCATGCGCGAGCATGTTTCAATGCAACAGGTGGGTGGGCACAAGAGAGGTGGGTGGGTTGGGTTGGGGAGATGCTGCGCTTGCAACAGGAATTCAGTGCAGCTAACATTGATCGAATTATCAAAGACGCTGAGGATCTAATCCTATGATGGTGTGCAATGCACTATGTGGTGGGCACAAGAGAGGTGGGAGGGTGGGGTTGGGGAGATGCTGCGCTTGCAACAGGAATTCAGTGCAGCTAACATACACCAAGCAACATCACCACCAACACCACAACAGCCACTACAACCACCACAACAACCACAACCAGCATCATACATAAAGCAGCATGCATGAAGCAGCAAACATAAAGCAACATGTCTACCCCTGGACTGTAATAACCATCTACCATGCACTGCATGCAGGCGGCTGCTACATGGTAGTCATCACCACCACCATCACCACTCACCACCACTACCCCTCACAGCCACTGCAACCACCACAACAATCACAACCATATTCCATGAACTGCATGCAAGCGGCTGCTATGCGGTCCCCTCCACTACCACCATCACCCCTCACCACCCAACCCCCTGACAGCCCCCACAACATCCACCATATACCTGCACTGCATGCAGCGGGTGCTATGCGTTGATGGATAAGGATGACGCCTCAGGCCATATAGGACTTATTGTCGGCATCTCATGGCTGGCGTAATCGCATCCCATCCTTGTATGGTCCCCCCCCCCCCCCCCCCCCCCCCCCCCCCCCCCCCCCCCCCCCCCCCCCCCAGATGGTGCCTATAACCGCTGCTGCCAAGAGAAGCTACATCAGCAGCAGTTAAGGCCACTTACAAGGACAACCCGATGTACAGCACCCAGAACAACGTCTTAGCTCACAATGGGTCGTACAATCACCATCGGAACGGGGGAAAAATATCCCCGATGGCCGCAACCAAGGGCACCCGGGGCCGTAACAAGTCCAATCACACCCCGGGTGTCCATGACCCCTACCCCAGGCTCTGTGCACTCAAACTGCAAGCTCCCTACGCACTCGCCCCACAGGGCCGTGTCGGTCCCACCAGATAAGCTTCAAATCGGAGTACTACTCTTGGTTGTGCCCGGTTCAACGACCCATATGGTCAGCTTCAAACCAACGCCTCGCTACGCGTTAGCCCACCGCCTGCAAGCAAACAGAGCCAACGCAACCCTGCTAGCCCCTCCTAACGCCATGATAAGTGGGAATCGTTACAGCAGGGGGAGCACTTGTCACATACTCTGCGCGGCGGATCCACCCGCCAGATCACGTCTGGTCATCCTTCGGAATACTCCGCGGGCCGCTGAGAAACTTGGGAGGTGAGCAGCACTGCAGCCCCATGTGATGTACTACCTCTGAACGCATCCCCGGGCCCGCCCACCGCAACCATGGCCTTTCGCAAGGTTCGTGGGCAGCCGCTACATCATCCCCTCCATCCTGGTTAACAACGCCAGCCCTGCCGCCAACCACCACTCCCACAGAAATGACCATTTGAAACGCCTCGCGTAGCCTCATAGGGGGGTTGCATCGACAGTGATTCTTAATTCATCATTGCCTTTGTCCACAGAGGCAGTATCGATGGAATTGAATTTCGTAACCTTTGCCTCCCGGAGGGGCAGTCAAGCAAGCAGTCAAGGGGTGGGCAATTTCAATAGCTCTCTAGGTGGCTATGGGAGTTTGAGTGCACGGGGCAGTCAAGGGGGAGCTAACCTCAACAGCTCTATTGGGGGATATGACACCACCCATCCAAAGTTGATGGGAAGCATGGAGAGGACTTACTCAGGCGTTGAGCTCGTCGGTGTTAGCTCTGTAGCCCCTCTCTTCGCCTGCGCTAACCTTGAACCAAGATGGCCTGCTCCTCTCAGTCGTCTGAGGTACTAGGTACAACACCAACGCAATGAAGGGAATCAATGGTCGCTGCAGCCTAACTTGAACCAAGCCTTGCATGCTCCTCCCAGTCATATTAGGTACTAGGTACAACACCAACACAATGAAGAGAGCCTCTCTCTCTCTTGCTCTTGCTCTCACTCTCGCTCTCATTCTCTCGCTCTTTCTGCTTTACTAAACCTGGCTTAACAGTTAGGGCCGACACCACCTGTGACATCTTTCATAAGTTGCGGCCCTGCGTTGGCTTTCCCCCTTTCACAACCCTGCATTGGTTCTCCCTCTTTTACAACGCAAAAATGGGTTATGTCAAGAATGTCAAGAATGTCCAGATTTATTTTCGGATGACACTTGATGTGTCGTGCCCACAACTAACGGAAGTTTGACAACGGGGGGCACATTGCTAAATCTTGGAATCGTTACAACGGCTGGGCCTGGGCGGCAATCTATCTAAGTAGCGGGAAAGATATTGGTGGCCCGAGGGTTCCATCCATATGACCCTACCAGGCAGTACAAGGATAATTACTTGTGAGACATAGTCAATCATACTAATAACATAGCTGTGACATACTTTGTTTTTTTTGTCCGCTACAAGCAGCAGCTTCCAGCATCCCCTGAGCAAGCCACTGGAGTACATTTGAGATTTGAATCATTACATGTTTTCCACCACTGTCCTTCCCAATCCAAGTCCCCCCCCGCGCGATACCCAGAAACTCAGGGAAACAACTCAGCGGATTCGACATTTAACGACTTGCCCAGTTTAACTTGAGTCCACGGACGAAGACCCAGCTAACGACAGCGCATTCTGGGCGGATCCATGAGCAAGCCAACCAGACCTAAAGCCCTCAATTCAGCCGTACAGAAGCAGTTAAGTAGCTTCTCAGCTTCCCAGTTTCCTGGGTTGGACCTTGGTAGCACTGCCATGTGAGCGCCTAGACTGCTGCTCCAACCTGAAAAAAGCCATGCGGTGTCCGATAGGCACTGTTGTCATTTGAAGCTGTTCAGAGTAACTTCCTTCCATCCACCCCAGCTCCATTAGCCAGTGCCTGAGTCGAGCTCAAAGATAACAGCTGCATTGAAATGCCTGCCATGCTAGCTTTCAGATGCACTGTTAGCTTCAAGTTTGGCCCAAGGGTGGGTGATAGGAGCTGCCTTGATGCTGCTATTTGTAGCCCCCCGGAAGAAACAGTGGTTGTGTTTAAAGACAATAACAACCAACAACAACCAGCAACATAACCACCAACAACAACAACCAGCAACAACAGCAACAACCATAACCAACAACAATAACAACAACAACAACAACAACAACAACAACAAAAAAAGGCAGTAACAACAACCAGCAACAACAACAACAACAAGAATAACCACCAACAACAACAACAACAACAACCTACAACAGCAACCAGCAACAACAACAAGAACAACCAAAAACAACGACAACCAGCAGCAACAAGAATAACAACCATAACCAACAACAACAACAGCATCAACAACAACAACACAACAACCACACAACACAACCAACATCACAACACAACAACAACACCAACAACAACCATCTCAAACACAACAAACAACAACAACAGCAACAACAAACAACCCAAAACAACAACAACCAGCAACAACAACATCAAACAACAACAAGTGATGATGTATTGTTGGGTGTCACGAATCATAGTCTAACTAGGCACATGCTGATACATGGATCAACATGAATCAGAAAGCTACGTCAATCCATCACAGATGGCGGACTCCTGTTAGCCTACAACACAACAACCATTCCCTGTTTATTTTGGGGGGACTACATGATTCTGGACTGAAATTACTTAGCAGAGCTTCTACCTATCCTGGCTCTAGCGGTTTAGGCACCAGTTTTAGTCTATTACAGCCATGCACTGCTTATTTGGACTGATGACTTTTTTTTTTTTTATGGACGAATACTTAGCAGCTTCTCAGCTCTCCACCCACCCCACTATAGCTGTTTAATTGCAGCCCAGGTTTTTGTCTCTTCCATGCACTAAACATTGGTGATTTCCCCGCGTCTTTCGCCCTGGTTGAGACGAACATACAGGGATTTTGCTACTGACTACGGCCCTGAACCGGCCCTACCGAGCCCTATCAATCTCCATGTCACCACACGCGGACCACACGACGTCTACCTGAATTCACGGACAAATTACGTACCCCCCACCCCCCCCCCCCCCCCCCCCCCCACCCCCCCCAGTAACCCCCCCCCCCCCCCCCCCCCCCCCCCCCCCCCCACACACACACCACCACCACACACACACCATCCAAATAAACCCTCCAGGCCTGGAGGGTCCGTGTAGCGCTAGGCTATGAATTTCCGGGCACAATTTTTCAAACTTGACAAAGCTTGGCCAAATCTGCAGTTGTTCCAGTTCACTTTCTTTCTTTCTGTTACAACAACAATGTCATTCAACTGGTGAGAACGACGAGGAAGAAGCATGCCAACCGCGCTCGACGTTTAAGAGCCAAGCTGCTGTGCCTTCAATGAGCGCCAGGTCAAATGAGCCCAGGCCTTTACAAACAGAACAGGCGCGAAGCTTATTGCTGCCATACATGCGTTTTTTGAGACCTCCACTGGCATTACCTATCCCGCGATATAGCCATTGCACCCCTCTTCCAATCTCTTTCCATTGTTTCAAGCATTCATGCATCAATTGCTTAGCATGTTGCTATAGAGACGTCTGAAATTTCCTGGTCAAACAACAACCGGCAAACCCAACTATGTTACGCGCAAAGAAAAAGCTGCTGGTCTGTCGCTTTATTTGCGATTGTGCACACCCGGTATTCTCAGCGGGGTCGGCTTTCGCAAGTTGTTGGCAGGTTGAATCCGCAGACTGCTCTTTCTGCACTTTGCAGGTCTGCATGATCTAGGCCA
>JACBWV010000610.1:150703507-150766460 GCA_013435795.1 Chlamydomonas sp. ICE-L | reverse complement strand
GGGTGGGATGGAGGGTTATTGGTGGTTGTGGTTGGGGGGGGTGGGGGGGGGTGGGGGGGTGGTGTGGGGGGTGCGGGGGGGGGGGGGGGGGGGTGGGGGAGGGCTACAAAATTGCGTGTTTTTTTTTACCCCCTTTCTGTAACCCAACTAAGGGGCCCATGACCGGCGGTTGTTGGGGAGTGGCCAACGGCCACACAAGCTACCGTACTAGTACATACATATATACACACAGAGGCACATGACAACACGAATGTCTGACAGCTTGACTTAATGCTACAGGTCTGGGGTGCTTCCCAATAGCTCTCTCATCTCCCTTGACATATCTGGGTGCCAGCTCATCGCAGACCAGTGTGGCCAGTTGGCGCATATACTCGCAGCTTCGCAGAACCTGCAGCGTCTCATTCTGGACGACAACCGTATGTCTGAAAAGGCATTGCAGGTAGTTCTGTATTGGGTCTTCGTGTGGTAGTTACTATGTTTGTGTGTTTCTATTTGGTAGTTTGTATGTTTTTATTTGCTCTTTGTAGTGTGGTAGTTACTATGTTTGTATTTGTAGTGTGGTAGTTACTATGTTTGTGTGTTTCTATTTGGTAGTTTGTATGTTTTTATTTGCTCTTTGTAGTGTGGTAGTTACTATGTTTGTGTGTTTCTATTTGGTAGTTTGTTTGTTCGTGTTTGCTCTTTGTGAGGTAGGATTGGTAGTGGTAACCGTATGTCTGAAAAAGCATTGCAGGTACTCATATATTTGGTGTTTGTGTGGTCGTGGTGTTGGTGGTGGTGGTGGTGATAATGGAGTGCATGTACATGTAATTATATATTTGGTGTTTGTGTGGTCGTGGTGGTGGTGGTGGTGGTGGTGTTAGATGTGATAATGGAGTGCATGTGCAGGTACTAATGTATTTGGTGTTTGTCTGGTGGTGGTGGTGGGTAGGTGGTGGTGGTGGAGTGTGTTTGTGTGTGTGTGGGTGTGGGTGGGTGGGTGGGTGGGGGGTCTTAATGGTGGTAGTGGTGCTGGTGGTGGTGTCATTGGTGGTGATGTTATTGGTGGTGGTGGTGTCAATGGTGGTGGTGGTAGTGGTAGTAGTGGTGGTGGTGTCGATGGTGGTGGTTGTAGTGGTGGTGGTGGTGGTGTGGCGGTGGTGGTAGTGGAACTGGGGTTGCCCCTGGTACTAGTACTGGTGGCGGTGGTGGTACTGCTACTGGTAGTGGCCAGCTCTCGCATGCACTGGCGGCTTCCCATAACCTGCAGCGACTGATTCTGGACGATAAAGGGATGTCTGACAAGGCATTGCAGGTAGTTCTGTATTTGGTGTTTGTGTGGAGGTGGTGTTGGTGGTGGTAGTGGTGGTGGTGGTGGAGATAGTGGTGGTGATGGTGGAGGTGGTGATAAGGCAGTGCATGTACTGGTGGCTTCACATAACCTGCAGCGGCTGATTCTGGTCAACAATCAAATGCCTGAAAGATAATGCAGGTAGTACACCGCACACACCCACTACACTACCTACTACACCGCCCCTAACCCCTTACTTACCCCCACCCTCACTTGATCCCCCCTTATCCCCACCCCTCCCCCCCCCTTCGTCACAGCCTAAAAAAACCTTCACCCCCCATACCCATAGTGCCTATATCCTCCCTACCCACCCCAACTCATAACACCCACCCCTACAGCCCCCCCCCCCCCCCCCCCCCCCCTAACACCAGACATATATTGTTAATCCCTACTCCCCAAGTCACCCCTCATCATCCCCCTAACATTCCTGCACTCCCATACCCATACCCCATACCCCATACCCACCCCTCTATTCCCCCACTGCCGCACTCCCTCACCCTCCTCCACTCCACCCCCTGCCCACTCACCTCAATCCCCCCTTCCGCACGCCCCTGCAACCCCCTTCGCCCCTCCCGCCTTGTCAATAAATGCAAACACTCCCGCATCAACCTCCCCTCAACCACCACCCCTTCATCTCCGACACCCATACCTACACAAACACACAAACACATTCCTACCCCCACCCTCCTTTTAACAGGTCCTGCTCACATCCCTTGTAAGAACTGCAAACCTCCCTCACTATAGCCTCCCTCCAACCCCAACAACCCCACCCCGTCTCACTCACCCTCAACCTCACTTCCCTTCTTACAACTCCCCGACAACCCCCAATCCCCCCCTCCCCCCCCCCCCCCCCCCCCCCCGCCCCCCCCCCCCGCACACACACACACATTCCACCCACCCACCCCCTCTTCCCCCACCCCACCCCCCACCCCCGCCTCCCCCCACCCCCTGCACACCCCCCAATCACCCACCCCACCCCCAACTCCACCCCCCCACCCCCCCGTATCAGGGTCCTACTCACATCTGTGAAGAACTGCAAGCAGCTCCCTCATCTGCTTAAGTGTACAACGCTGCTGTTGGCACGGGGTGGGATGGGAGGCAGTGGTGCAAGCCTTGCAGTACTTCCCCCTACTTGAGGCGCTCATGCTGCCAAGGAAACTTCATGGACACACACATAGCCCAAGACTTGGGCTGAAATATTGCCCAGGTATGTGTGTATGTGTGTGTGGTGTGTGTGGTATGTGTGGTGTTGGTGTTGTTGTTGTTGTTGTTATGTGACGGCAAGATTTAAACAAACCATGCGTACCAAACAAATACCCCCTCCCCTCCTCCCACTGGTTTAGTGTGTGTGTGTTGTTATGTGAACGCCAAGATTTAAACAAACCAGGCCTAACTAAACCAAACAAACCAAACCTCCCTCCCCCAAACCAGGCCAAACCAAACCAAAAAACCGTCCCCTCCCTAAACCAGGCCTAACCCGGGGGGCTAACCTACCCCTCCCCCCCCCCCCCCACCCCCCCCCCTCCCCTCCTTGCAATGTTTTAGTTTGAGGCACTTGAGGGAGCTGCACCTGGGTGGGAGCTCCAACAGCCAGCTAGGCAGCCAAGGAGCAAGCGCACTAGGCCACTCCCTTGCCACCGCACCTTCCCTCTCTGTGCTGAGTGTGGTGGCCTGCGGACTTCACGACGGATCTATGTCGGGCTTTGCCGCTGCTGCCCTGAATCAACACCGGCTGACGATGCTGAATCTGTCCAACAACCAGATTGGCCGCATAGGCTCTGCTGAGCTCCTAGGTGCAGTGGCCCAGCGCCCCACGTCCGCAGCCCCCCTTCAGGTGGACCTCTCAGGCAACCCACTCCCCACAGACAGCCAGCAGCTCTGGCAGCTGAGGAGGCAGGCCCTGGCAGTGCAGCAGGCAGGCAGCAAAGGAATCCAGGACTAGTGAATCCAGGACAAGTGGATAAGCCCACTCCCCACAGACAGCCAGCTGCTGTAGTAGCTGAGGAGGCAGGCTCTGGCAGTGCAGCAGGCTGGCAGCAAAGGACTTCTGGACTAGTGAATAGATCAATACATGTTTCGCCTAATGATGACCAGCATGTGTGACCAGCGCTTATAATGTATCGCTGGTCCAAAATGTGCATGGTGCACGTAGAGGGGGTTTAAGAGTGTATGTGGGTAGAATGGTAGTAGAAAATGAAATGAATTTCATTTTACGTAGGTAGAAGAGTGGTAGAAAATGAAATGCATTTCATATTAGAGTGTCCGTTGTACGCCGAATGTAGAAAAATATATTTGAGATGATGAAAATTGAACTTGAATTGGTTGATAAAGACTCTAGCACGAAGCTGGTCATGAATCATGATTCCTTTGAAGGGTGACATTACAGAAACCAATGTATTAAAATGCGATACGAATCGCACAATTAAATTATCATGCCAAATGAGATTTTAGTATTGGTGCAGAGACTGCAGTGGCTCGGCCTGGCTTTACATTACATTACATGTTAAAGTCTACTTGACACCGCGAGGGTGTATGTATGAGACTCTGTGCTTTAAACAAAAAGAAAATGCACCCACAAAGCGAAAAAACCCATTACATCAGGTGTGTGTCGAGGACAAACAAAACAAACTCCCAACCACCGTTTTGGTGGCGTGGGTGTTTAACTGTACGTTGTACACTTACAAGTCATACTATAATAACTACACAAGGGAATAGAAGAAAACAAGTACCGGAGGCTGGACAGTACTGCAGGGTACTGTCAGGGGTAATGGTAGGCACCAGGGGGATGTCGCCCCTACTAGGCTGCCAGCTCTCAGACCGGGGGGGGACCCAGACCTGGGTATACTGGGCTACTGTAGGATTGACATACAATCATACCCCCCCCCCCCCTCCCCCCTCAATCCCTGGTAATCTGGTAGACTAGAGTACCAGGGATTCACTTTTAACAGTGGGGAGGAAGGTAATGATAACGCCTGGTGGGGCGTGGTGTTCAAGGAGCCCGTCGTACGCGGGTGGGGAGCGGCCTCCTACCTCAACTGGACAAGCTACCATCGCGGTTGACGACGACCTGCAACATCAAGAGCGACCGAAGGGGGAGTCGAACCCCCGACTCTTCATTCATTAGCGACCTGGTCTACCACTGGACCATTGTAATAGCTAAAGAGGCTTAGTGGGGAGGAATTAAACTGAAAACTTTGAAACAAGGTCTTTAAACTCTTTAACGTGTAATGAAAAGAGGTGACATCATTGTCAAATATATCCAAGCGCTTATTGGACGAACTTCCAATATCAAAGACAGGAGGCACCAATTTTCAACAAGTAAAAAGGGCTTGTTACCATGTTCAACGTAAACAACTTTATATATATAATCCGACCTGTGAGGAAGGAAGGTGAATGAGCCTCTGGGGGGTTACTGCTCATCTAATAAGGAGGACAACAGAACAAATCCAGGGCATGTACTAATCAGAAACTTATGCAAGTATCATACTCTCATCCAGCTCCAAGTATGCATGTCAGCATGGAGCACCAGGGACAGCGGAGAGGGACTAGAAGCTGTTGGGAAGCTGCAGGCTTTGGCTGGGACGCTGCAGACCAGCTAGGATTTGCTTGAAAGCTGCAGGCTGAGGTCAGGCCAGGTCAGCAGCGAGATAGCTGTTGGGAAGAGCTGCTGGGTAGCTGCATGTCTAGTAGGAGCTGCGGGGACGCTGCAGGTCAACTAGTTTCTGGGATGCTGCAGGCTAAGGTCAAGACAGGTCAGTGGCGAGACGAGCACTCTTATGATCCCCACCTTATTTGGGAATCCTTATATTGTCAAACGTAGGCAGAATGCAGAAGCCGTGAAAGCCTAAACAAATGTAAGACGTTATGTCCTTACATAATTATGTACAAATGCAATGCACGACACGTGGCATGTGATCTCATTCGTCCTTGTTGATGAATGAATGCAATACATGCAATGGTGCAATGGTGCAATGGTGCAATGGTGCAATGGTGGACCATGTCATATACAAACTAAATCAGTCCAGGAGTGTATCACTCCTCAGTGGAATGCTCCCATGGATTTGGGATGCGCAATGCCTGAGCCAACTGTATGGCTTGACAGAGTTCAGGGGACGTGAGGAGACCAGGAACGAAGTGTTTAGACAACTGGACAGTTAAAAGAGCCGAGGGACGCCTCTTGAGAGAGGAGTCCTGACGGCAAACCCCGAAACCCTTAGGTTACGGGAAAGGACAGACGCGATAGGTTGCGTAGCCAATAGGACAGGTAGAACCAATGAACAGCTAAAGCTGACATATCTATCACAGGGGATGGTGACAAAGCATTAGGCAGAATTAGCCCCCTCCGTAGGCTAACGAGTTAATGAGCGGTCAAGGTAACAGTGGTCAAGCTTTAGTATCTGCGGATATGGGTGCTACGGAGTGGTATGGGTCCGTCACAAAGGTATACCCTTTTCGAACCGTGGCTCAAGCCTGATGCCACCTGTTTAGTATGCTAAGATACAAATACGCATCAAATCAATCAATTAACTATACACCCACAAAACAGGCGCTTCCGCGAGCGAGAATGACCTATCTTGACCCTGTGATACAATAAGAACCAAATCGGAGGAGGAGGAGAGGGATTCCCAGGCCAAGGCCAAGTCCAAGGCCCAGGCCCAAGGCCAGCACATTGCTGTCATCATAGTCTCCTGTGCGGAATGCCTTAATGCTGGTGAAGCCTCTTTTAGGAAATCTGCATCAAAGATTGCATCATGATTCTCCAGCATATTTTCCTCTTATGCATCCACCTGTGCCTGCGCTGTGCCAGCAGGGTACGTAATCCTGGTCTCCGCAATGACAGAGCCAGACCTGAAGGCCAAACCTTCACATAAAATCCTTCACATGCCGCATACAACACAAGAACAATCGTAGCATTGAAGGCCTCCACCTTGGTTGTGTCGAGCATGAACGCCTCAAACTCAACGCCGATGAACTAAAATGACACCACACTGTTAAGCAAGGTAATATCAAGAGGATGAGGATGAGGATGAGGATGAGGAGGAAAGCCATGTTTTGTTTGCACGGGGGCCTGAACGGTCACAGCTGACCCTGTAACAGCATAGTCTTTAGCAAACTGTGAGGTAGGTGAGGAGTAAGCTGAATTGGCTGCCGTTGTGAATCCACCTGTTGCAGCAGTGGCTTCATCAGGAGTCATCCCAACATCGATAGTTGAGGGCACAGAGACAGTGACAGATGGCAACACATTACGATGTCTAGCAGTGCCGCATACGAATTTGATGTCATCGATGATGACTACAACGACGCCTTGCTTGATCGGAAAGTTAGCGGTGTTCCATGCCTGAGCAGTTGCCCACTGGAAGGAGGAGATGAAAGCAGGCTTGGCAGCTTCAGCAGCTATGCAAGCATCCCTTGACAGTGTTTTGACAAGGCGGTCTTCTGCTTAACCAGCAAAAATATTTTGCCGATGAAGTCTGTGGAACCTGGAAGAGCAAGGGCCGGAAAGTTAGATGGGCTGGGCTAGCTGGGCTGTGCAAGCAACACATACACTTCTTCAACTGGTTTCTGTTTGATCACACACCAGTAAAGTTGTTTCAATAATCTAATATGCCACTAGGTTTCTGATTATTGACGATGCAAGGTTATGTGATGGCTGTCATGAATAATGATTGATAAGTATTGAAATTTTAGTGACCCGGTGTGGTTCATAAAACTGTGGTGTGACTGTGGTTCAGAAAATTGTGGGGTGACAGTGGTTTAGAAAACCGGGGGATAACTGTGGTTTAGAAAACTGTGGGGTGCTTAGTGACTTTCCCCGCCCAATCCTCTCGTGCTATACTCCCCTCGTGTTGAGCCTAGTAGTTAGGGTGGTTAGTAAAAAGACGGAATTGTACTTGGTTACATGGTTGAACGCCGTCTTGGATGGCTAATTGATCGCCAACTGCCCTTGGTACAAGGTCATAGTAATAAGTTTTTGAAATAGAAGTGACCCGCTGTGGTTTATAAAACTGTGGGGTGATTTTTGACTTTCCCCTCCCAATAATCCTCCCTTGCTATCCCCCCTTTGTGTAGAGCCTAGTAGTCATGATTGTTAGTAAAAAGGCTGACTTGTGCTTGGTTAGACGGTTGATCGCCGTCTTGGATGGCTAGTTGATCGACGACTGCCCTTGGTACAAGGTCGTATTAATAAGTGTTCGAATTTGAAAGACCCACAGTGGTTTAGAAAAGTGGGGGGTGCTTAGTGACTTTCCCCTCCCAATCCTCTCGTGCTATACCCCCTTCGTGTTTAGTCTAGTAGTCATAGTTGTTAGTAAAAAGACTAACTAGTACTAGATTGGGCGGTTGATATCCGTCTTGGATGGCTAGCTAGATGAGCCACGTCTAGGTGATTGGCGGCTTTGGATTGAGTTTAGTTGTTCTTCTTATGCTGTGCCTGCCATGTCTGGTTTGATTGGTTGATGCAATTTTGCACACCCCTTTGTGGCAGAATTACAGATTTAGCAAAAAGAAATCGTGTGGCAATATGTGTGTCCTCTTTGTGTTTGCTAAGTTTATTCGAGCTTCTGCACTTGTGCGTGGTGGCAGGTGCTTTGGTGGCAGGTGCATTGTTAATCCTTTGACATTTGAAGTTGTGATATGCTTGGTGTATGGTTGTTTGGATTTGAACATTTTGCAACCACTTTTGGTTGGCAGGTGTATATTTGGTTTGTTACATGGTGCAACCCCGTTGGTCAGATGGCCGCGTTGTTTTCAGCCCATGTGCTTACACAACCGTGCTTGTACTTGCAGTACTTGTACTCACCGTGAGTTGCCAAAACCCGATTAGGGATCATCGCATATGCTCACGGAGGCTTGATACACTCGAGCCTCCAAAGTGTAAACTTGTCCGAGTATATCTCTCTCTTACCAGTCTTCCTGCCTGTGGCAGTGCTAAATCCTTCGACATGGGAATGACATATTAGCCATTCTTGATATTAACATACGTTGCGAACAATTCAAGGGAGGGAAGAGAGTGAAGGAGGGAGGGGGGAGAACGGATATTAAAGTGTGAAAACAACGCTCTGACGATGACATCCAGCACATTCAACTCCCCCACTCTCCGCGTCGTGAGATAGTAGGGCAAGACAAGAGGTAGCGCCAAGTGGGGCATACGAAGTAGCGTTACTATCAAAGAAAACATCCAGCTTTAACATGGCATTCAAAATGTTGACCTGCAAGTATCATATACATTTACATCGTTAGTAGCCCCACAAGGCAAGTATGAGTCCATTGAGGGCGTTTAGCAAGTTTAACCTTTTATACTCATCCTCATCCTCATCCTCTTGATATTACCTTGCTTAACAGTGTGGTGTCATTTTAGTTCATCGGCGTTGAGTTTGAGGCGTTCATGCTCGACACAACCAAGGTGGAGGCCTTCAATGCTACGATTGTTCTTGTGTTGTATGCGGCATGTGAAGGATTTTATGTGAAGGTTTTGGCCTTCAGGTCTGGCTCTGTCATTGCGGAGACCAGGATTACGTACCCTGCTGGCACAGCGCAGGCACAGGTGGATGCATAAGAGGAAAATATGCTGGAGAATCATGATGCAATCTTTGATGCAGATTTCCTAAAAGAGGCTTCACCAGCATTAAGGCATTCCGCACAGGAGACTATGATGACAGCAATGTGCTGGCCTTGGGCCTGGGCCTTGGACTTGGCCTTGGCCTGGGAATCCCTCTCCTCCTCCTCCGATTTGGTTCTTATTGTATCACAGGGTCAAGATAGGTCATTCTCGCTCGCGGAAGCGCCTGTTTTGTGGGTGTATAGCTAATTGATTGATTTGATGCGTATTTGTATCTTAGCATGCTAAACAGGTGGCATCAGGCTTGAGCCACGGTTCGAAAAGGGTATACCTTTGTGACGGACCCATACCACTCCGTAGCACCCATATCCGCAGATACTAAAGCTTGGCCACTGTTACCTTGACCGCTCATTAACTCGTTAGCCTACGGAGGGGGCTAATTCTGCCTAATGCTTTGTCACCATCCCCTGTGATAGATACACACCAGTCACCAACTCCGGCCAGGTCCAGATGGATGCTGATATTAAAATATGATTTGCAATGCTGCAGTCTTGTTTGGAGGAGTCTGGGAAGGCTGTCCATGACCTCTGATTAGTATCCAGAGTTAGGATTAATACGAATTGTTCACCTAATTCAGGTTTCCTAGCACCTATGCTAACTTGCAGAGCTTCAGTAATACTGATGTTGATCTGTCAGGCTGCATATAACATGTTATCAGGGATACCTACACTGCACCACCTGGTCAATGATAATGGTACTATTACTGTTAGCCACGATAACATAATCTGATATTATATGAAATAATACTGATCACTTCGCAGGGAACCGTACCCAAGCACACGTAAGCAAGCGTTCAAAATCATATTCGCCGGTGCCATCTTTGCCTATTATGCTTATTGGATAAGACATGATTAAGTCGCATTAGCTTCCTTGCATGTTCAATGGAGTTAAAAGTTAGCAACAAACAAATGAGGTTTGATGCCCCAATGTTTTTAGGTGCATTTCTCAAATACATTAGGGGCAGTGAGTCCGTCTTACGGACGGCGGGATACCCCCCCCCCCCCCCCCCCCCCCCCCCCAGCCCCTTTCAGCGATATACAATGATCTAGTGGTAGACCAGATCGCTTGAGGATGAAGGGTCGGGGTTCGACTCCCCCTTCGGTCGCTCTTGGCGTTGCATGTCGTTGTCAACTGCGATGGTAGCTTGTCCAGTTGAGGTAGGAGACCGCTCCCCACCCGCATACAACGGGCTCCCTTAAAACCACGCCCCACCGGGCGTTATCATACCCCCCCTCCCCCCCCCCCCCCCCCCCCCCCACCCCCCCACCCCCCCCCACCCCACACACACACACACACACACACATGGAAATGCATAGGAAGGCAGTAGTCTTGGTTACGTTATGTGGGAAGGTTTCTGAACACCTCTGTGAAAACAATTTCCTCCGGAGTATATCCATCCCTGTTGACAACAAGTTAACCGGTACCTTAAGTATTATTGGTTACGTCATCCAGCCCTGTTGCCATGATCATTCCCATTACACGGACACATACATACATACATACATACATACATACATACATACATACATTACATGTTAAAGTCTACTTCACACCGCGAGGGTGTATGAGACTCAGTGCTTTAAACAAAAAGAAAAAGCACCCACAAAGCAAAAAAAACCATTACATCAGGGGTGTGTCGAGGACAAACAAACCAAACTCCCAGCCACCGTTTTGGTGGCATGAATGGTAGGTAGCGTGCCCAGTGGCCATGTGGCTCATGCCCAGGGGCCACCTCACCAGCTTGATGATGGCCGGCGCGCGATGCTTTCGTACTGTCGAATCCTTAAAAATCGTGGCCCCCGATGCCTAAGCCAAGCACTCGCAATCTGGAAACATTGAACATCGTGGCAGCCCGATGTCCAGGTGTAACACTTAGGAGGTAGAAAACTATGAACATTACAAATCGTGGGTGGGTTGGTGGGGGGCTTGGATTTGGAAGACGGCGAGCAGCCCAAAGTTGGCTGAAAACCCATGTAACAACCTAATCCAATCCTACACCTGCACAGCCAGCCCTGAAAAACTATGAAACAACCCAACCCAATCCTAATCCTTGGCCACCATGTAACAATCTGACCCAATTCTGCACCATCACTTAACAACAAGGGTTGTTCAGGATGCTGCGTCATCCATCGTAAACATAACGTCTGCGGGTCCATTGCGTCCTGCTACGCAACTCGGGGAGGGTCTGTTTCGTCGCAGCTTCAGTGGAATGGCTGCACTGCAGATGGGTCGGTTGCTTGCAGGTCAGGACGCAGGCTAATTATGCTGGTTGGTTCTGCCTCAGGAAGAAGGCTATGCAATTGTTTGCGTCTTAAGAAGGAGAGCTGGGGGACCTTCTGAGCAACCCTGGTAGCAATCCAGTCCTACACCACCATGTAGCAATCAAATCCTAATCCTGCACCACCACCATCCTAATTGAAGGGACCATGTATCTGTTGGGCCTCAAAAGAAACCACAAGAGGCCCTAATGTAGCACCTACAGAACACCAAGGTTCATAGTTAGCCTTTGTGCTACAAGTAGTACCTTCAAGAAATCCTTCCTCACTACATACTAATTCTGCACCATTTTCCTGGTAATGTTTTGTACTCCCGAATAAGGCGAGCATCCAAATTTCTGGCTGGAGCCATGAAACCACTTTCAAGTTCAAGGTAATCCTGAACCGTCCTCTTGATTGAAGTGAGCATGCGGTTGTTGATGAGCTTATCATCATAATGAAGTCAATCGAAGCAAGCTCCAAGGAGGGAGGTGGGAGGCATGTCACTGGTAAGTGCAGAACGTGTTTGTATTATGTCACTATACATACATACATTTATGTCACTATGTGTCTCTGATTACAGTCCAGGGTTAGGTGGCTGAGGGATTTCATAACCACACGAACTATACAGCACTACACACCGCCACTTCGTGTTATCTTTCTGTTTGTTCAGTTTTGGCACGGGCACATTTGGACTCCGGTATGGCACCAGAAAAATGATCATCATCATAAACACACAGGCACACATACTTATACTCAGTGAGCTAAGGTGCCTCCTTACCTTGTCTTCCCCTGCTGTACCGCTCAGTCCTGCCACATCATCCCAGAGGTAACTGATTGCTATCACGAGATTCACAACCTACTCTCCTATGTCCACCTGGCCGTCCAGCTACTCCATCCACCCACCACACACACCCATACAGGCACGGCATTCACAACCTACTCTCCTATTCTCACCTGGCCGTCCAGCTACTCCACCCACCCACCACACCTTCACACCCATACTCTAGATAAACAAACAACAGGAAAAGGTAACAGAAACAGACAAGATGCAAATGCATAGGCCCATGCAAAGATGCAACCCAAGAGGTGCTTGAGTGAGACTAGACTAGCAATGGTCCTACCCACTGCAGGGTACCAGCTCACTAAATAGGACCATCTAGTCTCACATTGCCCTGCAGGCCCTCAAGGGTGGAAGAAAGGGAGTCCCAAGCATTGGGGTCATCAAAAGCTGGTGGCCCAGGAAAAGCCGGTGGACCAGAATAAGGTTCTGAGGGACCTGGAAAGGGTCCCTGGGGTGGACCCCTCACACTCAGGCACAGCATTCCCATCCTGCTTTCCTACGACCACGTGGCCGGACAACAACATAAGCACATGCACACATATACGTATACACAGTGAGTTAAGTTGCCTCCTTACCTTGTCCTTCACAGCTGTACCGCCCAGTCCTGCCAGCTCATCCCTGAGGCGACAGATCTCTATCAGGATAGGACCATCAGGTCTACTAGAAGGGGCTGAGAAGTTTGCACCTGGACCCATGCCACTGGTGCCCCCCCGTGTATCACACATTCTAATGATGATGATGATGATGATGATGATGATGGGTACATTAATAGATTTTATTTTCAGCAACGAACAACAGCTTCTAGGACGCTCCAATTACTGGCTATTGAGGCAAACCAAATGCAACCTAGGGCACCTTGAAGCAGACACAATCAGCTGTCCATTACTGCTGAAATATGTTGGTATAACTCAGTGGCTGAGTCAAGCAAGGAGCTGCCTAGCAGCTACTGCTCGTAGTAAAAAATAAAAGCTCTGGGTTCATGATCATATACTGGTTATTTGGCAGGTCTTCGGCAGGTCTTCGACATTTTTTTATTAGGCTAGGAAGGGTGCATTAGTTGTGGGTATGAGGGGTTCTGCAGAGGTGCAGAAAAGGGTACAAGACCAGGGGGCCCTCAGGAAGTTACTCGTGTACTGCATGTCAGATGACGATGAGAAAGACAATTGGTAGCTACTTATGTTGTCTTTGAACTAGATTCATGACTGAAACACAGGAACAGGAAGACATGAACAAAAAGAAAGTTGGTAGCAAATTCGAAGGTACGACGGGTGCGCACAATATAGTAAGCGAAGCGGGCATGAAGATGGAAGGAGATGACGAGGCGGGTGACGCTGGTTGGGTGGATACCGAGAAAAGAAAAAAATGCTAGAAGGGATTTGAATTGGGTATCAAAGGAGCTGAGGATGATAGGGTCTGGTGAGATGCCGCGCCAACCAGCAGAGATGAGGGCCGCTTAGGGGGTGGAATGCCGAGCGCGTTTCGTGGCAAGGGTAGTGGGATACAGGGAGTCACAAGTGTACGTGAGTTCGCAATGGTAGACTATGTGGGTGGCCTAGAGGGCGGAAAGTTCGGGCTGGGTGAGGGAGGCAGTATGGGAGGGGGCGTCACAGAGCGAGAGACTGGCGAGGGATAAGATGTCTAGGCGAAATGTGTCGTTAGTACTGGGGTAAAACAATACGCCAACTACAGAGCAAGTGCAAATTCAAGAGCGTGGAAGGTAGGGGAGAGGAGCCAGGTGAGGGGGTAGACCTGCACTGGAGACTACAGAAACTACAGAAAGTACGACAGTTGCGAAGGTCGCGCGAACCTGTCATGCGAATAGCAGCAGTGCAACAGCCCGGGCTGCAGCCCTACGATACCAATGCAAACGTGTGAAAGTGCAGGGCGCGTGAAGTTGTCATGCCAATAGCAGCAGTGCAACGACCCTACTATATCAAATGCAGAAGTGTGGAAGCGCAGGGCGCGTGAACCTGGGTGCGGGGATGCAGGACGGGCGCACTGTTATACCGTTCAGTACGATGTCCAGGTATAACAAGGGCGTGACCGAGTTGGGGATGGAGATCCCCGCCGTCACTAGGGTGTTTTTGTCACCTCTTTGGTGGCAGATCTCGTGGACCGCTTTGGTGGCAGATCTCGTGGACTTCGGATCCCCGCTGTCACTAGGGTTTTTTGTTTGCGGTGTGCTGTGTGCGATCTGTCTAACCTGATGTTGCTGCCTTCGTGGCTGTTCTTGCGGAACATATGTCTCGTATACCGCGCTTTGGTACAAAGTTGCGCCGTTGCCTGATAAATTGGGGTTTTGCACCCTCCGGCTGTGACTGCCTTGTCCTTGGAGGTGACTGGACTTCCGAATCCACACGTCACCTGGTAAGGGGAGCAGGTTGACTCCAATCTGCCTGCAAGATGAGGTGACGTGACTGCAATTGGGAAGGTGAAACGTTTAGGCTACGTTTGGGCTACACGATGCCCAGGTGTAACATTTGGGAAGGTAAAACCTTTAGAATCGGGCTGCTTGATTTATCGGGTCTGCACGATTCTGATATCGGGCTGGACGTATCTCCGTACATTTGAGCCCACTGCCCACAACAAGAACTACCGGTTTTGCATCAGCCGCTTCAGCTCTAGGTATGTGACTATACATGTGCGACATAACCATAACCATAACCACAACCCGTAGGGTGGGGGGGGTGGGGGGTGCGCTACGGTTTTGGGTTTGGATATAATTGTATTACCGACTTTGACCAAGACGCGTCAACTTTGTCCTGTGTGAACGAAAAAGGTTTTGGTTAATGATGGAAAGACCTAAGTTAACCCGCCCCCAGCGGCCCCAACCTGCCTCATCTGACCGGCTCTTAGGGCTCAAACATGTTCAGGGCTACAATGTGGGCTCTGGGTGATATTGACCCTAGGTGGCAAAACGATTTGCACTTCACTTCGTTCACTTTACTTCACTTCAAGTAAATCCAAGGGACACATAAACCCAGATCCACTATATAGGTATGTTAACCTATTATAGTAAATTGGCCTACAAGGAAGTAATTAACCCTCGCGCAAGGCTCAAATAGATCCTAAGCATACTAATAAGGAGTGGCATGGAATCTTTTGAAATGCCCTGATCCACAATCTTTTAGGAGCTGATGCCTGGGTAGAGAATACTGGCGTTTAATTGCATACTTAGAACTGCTGGGCTCAAGTATCCCGTCTTTATCATGGACGCTGCCCGTCTTGGAATACCGAGCTCGAGATTTTACTCGCAGGTACCAATATAAGTTTATTTTAAAGTTTTGACAGGACTTTCACCCTAGGAGCCAGGTGGGTCTCACAAGTCAAGACACAAACCAGCGACCCGGAGGATTCAGTTCGAATGGCGTTGCCCCACCTACAATAAAACAGGCGCACTTAGGAGATAGCGACCCTCGACTAAACGAACATTCGCCACTACCCCCATGGACCATGGCAGCCTTTGAAGGTTACCAGTTTAAAATTGTGGCGCGGTTCTGGCCTCTGGGTTTTGGATTGACCCTAGTGACCAGGCCTGTGAAGTGGCCACTAGGCACTTGCTACCAAACTGCTGGTGAGTGGTGACTTGCGCGATGCCCAAGCCAGAGACTTCGGACAGCTGCAACATTTGTATCGTGCTACACGATGCTCAAGCCAAGCGTCCGCAATCCGTTAACGTTCAGATCCGTGCTTGCTGGATGCTCAAGCCAAGCATCTGAAATCCGAAAACGTTCCCCACACCTGGGATTGCGATGGGCAAAACCGACTCAAAAGCATTTAGAATTCGGTTTGCGCGATTGATCTCTCTTATGCATAACTATGATAACACAAAGAGATAGGAAACAGGCCTGTCTATCTATATTTGTAACAATGATGGTCAAGTCAGTCATGCGCTCACTAGCGACATCATGATACACAGCGACAGGTTTCTCATTGCAATGGGATGGGAACGACGAACTCTCAAATTCGGGCCGAATATGTGCCATATCTAGGGCTGTCAAGCTTTGCATCGTACGATATTTATTATATCATGTACCGTACGATATATCGTACGATATTACTTGCATCATACGATATTTTCGGGATTATCGTACGATATATTGTGTTTACCGGGATATATCGTGCTGGCAGAAAGAAAGAAAAATTACAATGGCCACTTTTCCTGGCCGTGGAAACACCACCGCCCTCGAAAGAACGGACTCGAGACACCCACTGTCTTCTGGCAGTGGGGTTCAAACTCCCGTCCACGTAAGCTTTACCAGCGGTGTCTGGACCATACCGCCCTCTAGACTGGGCAAAAGTAATGACATTCACCCCATGTTGGCGTATATACTCACCCCATTGACATTCACCCCATGATATTCACCCCATGACATTCACCCCATGTTGGCGTATATATACCTGAGTCCAACGGTATGTCAATGGGTCGACCGACTGGCTGAAGCAGAGGGTTCCGGATAAAGGTGAAGGATCTTTACATCGCCGGGCAGAGACCCAAATCGAGAGGCAGTGTGTTCATGGCTGGTGTAGAGTTTTATCGTGTGCTGTATCGTACGATATATATCGTGTTAGGTGGATATATACGTAATTTCAGATCAGCTTATACTACTGAGCCATATTTTGGGGCGGTTAGCGGGTTCGATCCAGGCAGGCAGACACACCTTTCTGCACGCACATTTGTGATTTTCCATGCACTTCTGGTGCTATAGGGTGGGTCCTATAGGTGGAAGCGTAGTTTGGGGCTTCAAGTGGAAGTGTAGTTTGGTCTAGTGGTATGTTAAGCAGATTTGCCTGGGATTACCTTGCACTGGGTCTGGGCCAGGGAATTCAGTATATCGCCCTATATCGTACGATATACCACAGTATATCGTAGGATAATAGAGCACAATATTATTGTCTTTTCTATCTCCCTCAGTATTGGTTCATGTGACTTGATTTTAAGTGTATGGACGTGTAAACGGTATTTCCTGTTATTTCCCCTTGGTCTTATACTGATTCCCCCCCAAAAGGGTCGCAAAATATCGTACAATATCGATATCGTACGATATATTGTATGGAAATTGAAAATATCGTACAATATTGACAGCCCCAGCTATATCCACTCACCGCTTGCAAGCTTTCAAGTTTTAACCTAAATAAATACCTTACCGAATTTGATTTGAAGCATGCAAACGGTAGCCATATCATTTGAAGTTTACCCCTACCTGCCTTGACCGACCACGAACACAAAAATGACACATTAACCATAATCGTAATCGCCGTTCAAGCCGCCCCCTCCTTCTCCCCAACACATACCATACACACAGCCTTCCAACCCACCCACCCATTCATATGTGCAAAATCTATCTATCACTGCCCACATGCATGATCCCTATGGTATGCTTGACTGATACAACACGCACACCAACCCACTTCAAATACACTGCACACATACACACACAATCTAAACTAAACATAACAGACACACAAACACATGCACACATTTCCCTATTGACTCCACACCCGACTCAACCTCTACATACTTGCACTACATGACATGCACACACAATACCCACACAACACATGCACCACCACTGTCCAGGCACATGCTTCCAATCCAGGCTATATAAACCAAACACACGAACCCACATGCACTACACACACACACATTCACACACACACAGTCCATATTGGCAACCACTACCCACGCATATAATTGCCATGCAAGCTCCAGACCAAACACCCCACCCCACATACCCTACACACTCACACACAGTCCACATGCGCCACCACTGCCCACGCACATGATTCCCATGCAAGCTCCAGACCCAACACACCAACCCACATGCCCTACACACTCACACACAGTCCACATGCGCCACCACTTCCCACGCACAAGCTCCAGACCAGACACACCAACACACATGCCCTACACACTCACACACAGTCCACATGCGCCACCACTGCCCACGAACATGATTTCCGTTCAAGCTCCAGACCCAACCCACCAACCCACATGCCATACACACCAACACACAGTCCACATGCGCCACCACTGCCCACGCACATGATTCCCGTTCAAGCTCCAGACCCAAAACACCAACCCACATGCCCTACACACTCACACACACTCCACAAGCACCACCACTTCCCACACACAAGCTCCAGACCAGACATACCAACCCACATGCCCTACACACTCACACACACTCCACATGCGCCACCACTGCCCACGAACATGATTCCCAAGCAAGATCCAGACCAAGCACACCAACCCACATGCCCAGCGCACGCACTCCAACACACAGACTACATGCGCCACCACTTCCCACGCACATGATTCCCATGAAATTTCCAGACCAAACAAACCACCCACATGCCTTACACAAACATTCACTCACAGTCCACATGCGCCACCACCGCCCACGCACATGATTTCCGTTCAAGCTCCAGACCCAACACACCAACCCACAAGCCATACACAAAAACACACACAGTCCACATGCACCACCACTTCCCACGCACAAGCACCAGACCTGACACACCACCCACATGCCCTAACACACTCACCACACTCTACATGCACCACCACTGCCCACGCACATGATTTCTGTTGAAGCTCCAGACCCAACAGACCAACCCACATGCCCTACACACTTACACACAGTCCACATGCACCGTCACTTCCCACACACAAGCTCCAGACCCAACACCAACCCACATGCCTTACACACTCACCAACCACCCACCATGCGCCACAACTGCCCCCCCCCACGAAACATGATTTCTGTTGAACCCCGCTCCCGCCCCCCCCCACACACACCACCAACCCACATGCCCTACACACTCACACAACTTCCACATGCGCCGCCACCACTGCCCACGAACATTTCTTCCCTGCAAGATCCACCCGGACCAAGCACACCACACCAATGCCAGCACACGCACTCCAAACACACAGACTACATGCGCCCACCACTTCCCCCGCACCTGATCCATACAATTTCTGACCCAAAAACCACCAAACACCACCCCCCCCCCCCCCCCACCCCCCATGCCCTACACACCATACACAACATCCTCCACTCACCCCGCCGTCTCACCCCCCAACACTGCGCCCTCACACCCCCACCTGCTGCCACCCCCCCCCGCCCACCCCTCCCACCCGCGACCCCCCTCCACCTCCCCCCGCCCCTCCTCCCCACCCCTCCCCACCCCGCCCACGCATTCCAGATTCACCCCACCAGCACAGCCACAACACACATCTGACAGCCCAGGCCACGGCCGCTCTCCTCCCCCTCCATCCATATACCTCCACCCCCCCCCCCACCACCTCTCCTCAACGGCCCCCTCACGCATCGCCCCCCCCCCAAACACACCACCCCTTCCCCACCACACACCCACAACCCCCCCACCCCCCACACACCGACACACCCAACCACGCCTCACACACCCAACCCCCGCACCCACACAACCGGCGACACCAACCCCCACCCGGCCACACCCACACGCACCCACCCCCCACAACTGATGCTGTTGAAGCTCATCCACCGCCCAACACCCCACCACCCCCCCTCTTTCCACTCGCTCTCACGCAGCACAACCCACCCACAACGACCTCACACCACCCAACCCACCCTCTACACACGCTACACCCCCCCAATCCGCGCACCCACCCCCCTCTTCAACACCTCCCAAAACGACTCTGACCTCCTATACACAGCGACACCTTCCTAACATCGTTCCCGAACAGCCAACCCCCTCCCACCCCGCACCCCTCACACCACACAACCCCACCCCTCCACCCCCCAACCCCCCACACACACCACCCGTCCCACCTCCACGATCACCACTCCTCCTCCACCACTTCACCGCCACACCCTCTACCCACCCTCCACTGTCTTGCCACACACACCACCACCCTGCACCCACCCTTCTCCCCCCACGCACTGCTTACCATCGAAACTCTAACCAAACGCACAACCCACACAGCACACTCTCCCTACACTCATGCATACATCCAACCACCACACACACTCCACTACGAGCCCCGACCCTTCACACTCTCCCGCACGCACATTACAATACCTTTCTTTTCTTTCTACTCCTTTTTTTCAACATCACCCCCACCACCACCCAGTCCACTACCCTTCGCTCTACAAAGCTTTAGTTCCCATATTCATTATTAGTGTCCTCTATATTGTATTCCATGTATTCGCGTTATTTTTTTCTTATTTTATCACCCCATCTCCCCTCCATGCTCATTACTTTCTCTTATATAAATCATAACTTTTCTATTTCTGTGTACACATATATACAATTCCTTTCTCAGTACCTCTATCTGCAGCGACTCGACTTTCACCATTGCAACACGATATGATTCCCGTGACAAAAATCTGAGTCTGCTCCATCACGCACAAACCACTGCCCAACACACTCTCCCCCCTCTACCACCTACCACATTGTCCACAAGCGCCACACTGCCGCGCATATCATTCCCATGAAGCTCCAGGACTCCCTTCCCCCCCACTCCCCCCTCCCTTTCCCCCCTCTCCTCCTCTCCACTCGTTACTGTCTTTCTTTTTTTCTGGTTACCTTTTTTCAAACACATCAACCCACATGCTCTACACACACACACCAACACAGTCCACATGCGCCACCACTGCCCACGCACATGATTACCATGCAAGATTCAGACCAAGCACACCAACCCACATGCCCTACACACACACACCAACACACAGTCCACATGCGCCACCTCTGTCCACGCACATGATTCCCATGCAAGCTCCTTATCAAACCCACCAACCCACATGCCCTTCACACACACAGAGCCAGTCCACATGCGTCACCATAGCCCACGCACATGATTCCCGTGCAAGCTCCAGGCCCCCCCCCCCATGCACTAGACACATTTTCCAAACCCTTTACATACATGAAGCATACAAACTCGTGCACCTCCCCAAATTCACACATACCTCCCCCCTATAAAACATCTTCCCAAAACAAATACGTTTGTACTGCCTACTCCCCCCCCCCCCACCCCACACACATAGCCCACCCACCCACCCAAAACCCACATGCACTACAAACTCAACATGACTACATGTAGGTAAGACCACGGCTTACTATTGTTGACAGTGTGGCAGAGCAGCCTACTGTTTGGGTACAAGTCCCTAAAAATAGTCTCTGGACAACTCCAGTTGCTTTTTGGATTTGCTTGACGGTTTAGCACTTCAGATAAGATGCTTCCAGCCTGGCTACATCTCGCCTCACCAGATGTCATGAATCCTATGAGACACCAGGGCGGGCTGGGTCCTCGAGGCTGAGAGGCTCTGTTGCCTTCCAAGCAATGCACCGTCCACCCATGCCATCCAGGGATCGAAGTGCCAGCGGATTCTTGATTACCGATTCGAGATGGGATCATACGCTCCTCGGACAACACCGGATATGGCTAAGGGGGACGGGAGGAAGTAGAAGAAGAGGGAGGAGCGGAAGGGTGGGTCGCAGGGTAGGAGGGAAAGAAAGGGTAGCAGCTTCCAAAGCGCGAAGATTGCATGCGAAGTAGGCGGGGGGGGGGGGGGGGGGGGGGGGGGGGGGGGCCTGGAACCCGCCCGAAGGCGTAGGTCGCCCTCTGGTATGAGGTCTAGGCAGAGGGGGTCTAGGCGGTCTAGGCTCCGCAGTGTAACCGGTTTAACCGTCGAGTCTCTGTCTGCTACTTGGTGGGCGGTTGTAATTATTATCACCTGCTGAAGGATCTCCCCGTTGCGCATTTCTTTCCAGCTTGCTTTCTTTGCTCTTGGAACCCCCCTGGACCCACCGCTACCAGGGGTGCAAAAGAACCATCCGATAATTCCGCTACAATCCAACTGATCGCGTGATCGTCTTTTCGAGTTTCCTTCGGCCCTCCCCACAGCTTCGCTGGCCCGCGAAGCCTCCCAACTCATAAGCGCCTCGTTCGTCCTGCGCATCCCAATCGCCCCCCCACACCCCCGCCCCAGTGTTCCCTAGCCAAGCCACCTGGCCTCTCCACCCTCTCTTCATGTCTCGTCCCCAGATCCCCACTGCCCCCAAGGCCATTTCCGCGCTCTTGGCAGCCGGCCCTATGGACGATGGCCGCTTCGAGCATGTTATAATTTTCGGCTCTGGGTCTTATGGATACGTACGACTGGAAGGATGCCGAGACCGTGAAGGTGCGATCCTAGTACATTGCCCTTGTGGCCGTTGACCACACTTCTGTTGGTCTGTGTAAACCTGTGTCAAGAGGTACCGTGGGATGTCACCAGCAGAAAACAATGCCCCCCCCCCCCCCATTTCCCCCCATTTCCCCCCATTGAACACTCAAAGGCACAAATTCTCCCCTGTTCATCTGATGCCATTTGGACATGATTGAATCGTTCCATGTTTTTCGTATGTGTGTGGTGATGGAGGAAGAGTGGGTGGTGATGGTGTGTGTGGAGAGTATAGGTTGGGAGGAGGGATGCATGGGTGGGGGTGGGGTGGGGTGAGGGTGAGGGTCACTGAGACAAGATTGGATAGTTCCATGGTTTTTCAGCCAACCCCTACTGCACCGTGCACCCTCTTCAGGTTGGTAAAAAGGTGTTCAGGGTGAAAAACACCTGTTCAACAACTACATTGTTAACCAATGATGTGCAGATACAGGTGTTCAACACCCAGAACCAAGGGGGGGGCAACTTCGAACCAAAATGACCCCATCATCAAACCTTGTAGATATCATTGAGAGGATGAAGAATCCGGTCTTATTTCATAATTAGGCCCAGTAGAAAAAAGTGCTTTTCCTCCAAAGTTTGGGGGCGGGGGGGGGGGGGGGGGGGGGGGGAGGAAAAAATCCGACATTTTCAAAAAATTAGGAACTTTTCAGGCACTATTTTTACAGCCCTCAGAATAACATGGGAGTGGAACTAGGGTGTTCCCCCAAGTGTTCCACTACTAAATCCCAATCCATTTATGCTATTGGGGTAGGGATCCACCACATATTATGCCCCGGGGCAGAGGGGGGGGGGGGGGGGGTCTAGGGTCTCTCTCTCTCTCTCTCTCTCTCTCTCTCTCTCTCTCTCTCTCTCTCAACGCCTTAACCAACACGAGTACAACGAAGTACAGAGTGAGACCTCGTGGTAGTTCACTGCTTCTTCTTTTTGAGTGACTTTTTTGACTGACTTTTATTTGTACTGACTGACTGATCTCCAAGCCCCACCAAACAATGTAACATTGGTGATGATGATTTTCTATGCTTAAACATTCCCAATGGTCTCAAGACTAACCTCAATGGATAGGCCTTTGAAAACCCTGTAAAATGAGCCTAATTAGACACCATGACACTAAGCGGTGGCTGAGATGGTGGCTGTACAGTGGGTTCCAGAGCCAGGGGGGGGGGGGGGGGGGGGGTCTGCAGAAGGGTGCCTCAGCACTTTTTTGTGATGGGGTCTAGCACTTTTTTTTTGACCCCCCCCCCCCCCCCCCCCCCCCCCCCGCCCTGCCCTAAACACCTGTTTAACAACCTGAAACGGGTTCAGGCAGCCTTAAATGGGCGTTCCTGCTTCCCGGCCGATTTCCATTCTTATGTTCACTTTTAAGGAGTATTCTGATTTTTTACAAGTTCAATCTTATGATTAAAAACATAAGATTTCGGTCAATATCTTCAAATTTGACGAAATATGCTCAATTCGAGCTCATAAGAATGGATATAGCGAATCTTATGAGCATGAAACTGCCCCATTGTGTAACAACTTAGAAACACCAATTTTACATCTAATGTTTTTTAATGTAAGGAAAATGTGTAAAACTGGCAGTTATTGACCGGAATATAGAATTTAGCATTCACGGCTTATGAAAATACACGTAAGAGTGGTTTATGAATAATATCATTAATGTGCCAAACGTCATTCTCTCCCTCCTCCCCCTACCCCCCCCCCCCCCCCCCCCCCCCTTTGTAGACGGTGCATTGCCTAGGCAAGACGAAGAGCCTCAACTGCTGGTTTTAAATAAGTGGTGAGGAGTTTGGCTATGTAATAGACACAGTCGTCGCACTTAATGAATGGCTACCAATGCTTTATCATGACGTGCCACCAATGTAGTCACCACAGTTTGCGCACACTGCTGGATAGGGTCGTAGGAGGAATCATTGACTTCTTCCTAAGGTCGCTGATGTCAGCTTGCTTGCTTTGCAACATGCCTAAATGTAAGAATATCAAAGGGAACTTTAATTTAAAACTTCCGGTCGCCTCTTTGCAAAACACTGATTTCCCGAAATCGGCCACAAGGGATGTCATTGCAGCATTGAACGCATCCGTCAACTTTGCCGTGGGTGTTGTCATGCACCTTTCTGCTATGGTGTGTATGTGGGTGTGGGTGTGGGTGTGGGTGGGTGGGTGGGTGGGTGGGGGGGGTACTTTTTTATTTTTAAGACTCACCATGCCTCATCACTGTGACCCAAGACTACGTATATCGTTATATATAATGTTAACCAAGCGGTAGCCAAGATGACAAAAGTAGAAAAAGAGATTGGAGTTGTCGCGACGGTTTTCGATCACATATTCCCCAAATGTGACACCCATAGTAGGTACTTGAGGAGGTATTTCGATCACGAGACTCACCATAAGCTTTTCGTTGGTCCCTACAGTTCGTATGTAGTTAGATTTTTTTTAACAAAGCTATAACCAGGAGGACAAGATTAGAAAACACGATTGGAGATGTCGCGCCGTTTTTAGCTGAGCTGCCCCCCCAGGGGCGGGTTACATCTAGAGCAGGTACTTGGGCAAGGACTTCAGTCCCGACATTTGCCACACATTTTTGGATGCCCCCAAGAGTTATTATATGTTTAGATATGGCTCAAACCAACCTGTATCCATGAGGAAAGGGTCAGAAATCAAGTTTCAATTAATGTATAGTTGGTTGGCTGAGCTGCTCCCCTAGGGGTTACACCTAGAGCACGTACTTGGGCAAGGACTTCAATTCAGACATTTGCCACACATTTTTGGATGGCCCCAAGAGTTGGTATATGTTTAGATATGGCTGAAAATAACCTGTAGCCACGAGGAACGAGTCAGAAATTAAGTTTGAATTAATTTATAGTTGGTTGGGTGATATGAGCCCCTTTGGTTACACCTAGAGCAGGTACTTGGGCAAGGACTTCAGTTCAGACATTTGCCACACATTTTTGGATGTCCCCAAGAGTTATTATATGTTTAGATATGGCTCAAACCAACCTGTATCCATGAGGAAAGGGTCAGAAATCAAGTTTCAATTAATGTATAGTTGGTTGGCTGAGCTGCTCCCCTAGGGGTTACACCTAGAGCAAGTACTTGGGCAAGGACTTCAGTTCAGACATTTGCCACACATTTTTGGATGGCCCCAAGAGTTGGTATATGTTTAGATATGGCTGAAAACAACCTATAGCCACGAGGAACGAGTCAGAAGTTTGAATTAATTTATAGTTGGTTGGGTGATATGAGTGGTAAGTTTGAATTAATTGGGTGATATGAGTGGTAAGTTTCAATTAATTTATAGTTGGTTGGGTGATATGAGCCCCTTTGGTTACACAAAGAGCAGGTACTTGGGCATGGACTTCAGTTCAGACATTTGCCACACATTTTTGGAGTGCCCTAATAGTTGGTAAATGGTTAGTTATGGCTCAAACCAACCTGCAGCCAAGAGAAATGGGAGATAGACAGTAAGGTCGCGGATTCTACTGATCAATGAATCCGGTACCGCACCAGCCATCCAGCTCACATGCAACCACAATTTCTTTGTCAACAGGCGAGTGGGTTTTTCCAACAGCTCATCTTCGCCATCAACTACTGCCACAATCGAGGTGTGGCGAATCGGGGCATGGAGCTTAACAACTGTGTGCTGCATCGTCAAGAGGGGATTCCACATTGCTCACAACAATTTGTGACTTTGGATTCAGGTACATCATTTCATAAAACAATAACAAATAATAAATTGGGACGCCAAGATATAGATAATTGTGTGCTGCATCACCAAGAGGGTATTCCACATCCATTTCCCAAAACAATTTGTGACTTAGGTTTCAGGTATGTCATGAGATAGGTCATTTGAAAAGGCAGATTTTACGACTTTGGTTGCATATGCTCTCTCCCTCAGATGGTGATTTGGAAGCTGGAATAGTGAGTGATATGAGATCATTCAATTGTGTCGAATTGTAACATCAAGCTGTAAATGCGAATTTATATTCAGGTAGGCCAATGAATAAAACAAATACAAATAATGAATTGGGATGTCAAGATATTGAGAACTGTGTGCTGCATCACCAAGAGGGGCCTTTACATCCATTGCTCAAAACAATTTGTGGCTTTGGATTCATGTAAGTCATAGTGATAGGTAATTAAAAAAGGCAAACAATTTGTGGCTTTGGATTCATGTAAGTCATAGTGATAGGTAATTAAAAAAGGCAAACAATTTTGACTTTGGTTACATGTATGCTCTCTTCCTCAGGTGGTGCAGTTGGAGGCTGGGGCAGTGAGTGGTATAAGATCATTGAATTGTGATGAATTGGTTTATCAAGCTCAAAATATGAATTTGGATACATGGTAAATAAGAAAATGAATGGGGACGTCAACATATTGAAAACTGTTTGCTGCATCACCAAGAGGGGGTTCCACATCCAACGCTCAAAACAGTTTGTGACTTTGGATGCAGGTACGTAGAGATAGGCCATTTGAAAAAGCAAACAATTATGACTTTGGTGACATGGATGCTCTCTCACTCAGATGGTGATTTGGAGGCTGGAATAGTGAGTGGTATGAGATCATTCAATTGTGTCGAATTGTTACATCAAGTTGTACCTGCGAATTTATATACAGGTAGGCCAATTAATAAAACACAACAAATACAAATAATGAATTGGGTTGTCAAGATTGAGGATTCCACATCCAATGCTCAAAACAGCGTGTGACTTTGGAAACAGGTACGTCGTTTAATAAATCAAAACAAATACAAATAATGAAATGGGACGTCAAGATATTGAGATTCAGGTCATTGAAAGAAGAACAACAAGATGAAGCATGATGGATTTGGCTACAGGCATGTCAATAAAAAAACATGATGGATTTGGCTACAGGCAGGTTATTAATGAAAAACATGATGGATGTGGCTACAGGCAGGTTATTAATGAAAAACATGATGGATGTGGCTACAGGCAGGTTATTAATGAAAAACATGATGGATGTGGCTACAGGCAGGTTATTAATGAAAAACATGATGGATGTGGCTACAGGCAGGTTATTAATGAAAAACATGATGGATGTGGCTACATGCAGGCCCAGTGAATCGGGACATTGATATATTAAGCCATGCTTTAGGGTTTGGGTTTATTTTACCCATAAAATAACTTTATGCATTTTACCGGCATTTTACCCATTCAAAATTTGGAAGTCTAAATAGGGTACAATCTGAAAGCGGGTAAAATCAGGTTGAATGGGAATATGAATCATTAGGGGTAAGAGGGGCCGGACCTTATTCTGGGCAATGTGGACCCAAGATATGAAAAGTATCACTGCTGCTTACCCTGCATTCTCCAAATGTGGATTCGGAGAAGGGGAGGACAGGAGGGCGGCGCCGAGAGGGGAAACCGCGGCGGAGAGAGGCGCCAAGTTGACGGGTGGGTTGGGGGGATGCCAACTGGCGCTTTGGTGCGGCTATTTCACGTGTGTTTGAGATGGTGTTTTTTCTGGTTGCCTCATTGGCCTTCTCTGGTGCCGGCTTTTGCCCTTCTTTGTCCTCTTTGTCCCCAGTGATGGTTATTCTTCCTCCCGGTCCCTCTGTAGTTTTTTGCCGCGTCTTGCTGCTAGTCGCCGCGACGGGTCGCGCGCTCGTATCTCGCGTAGGCCGAGCTTGTCACTATCTTGCCCCTTCCGTGCACCCTTGGGCCGCCTGTTGTTATGGTGTAGCAGGGTTGTGTTTGCCCTGGGTGTGTTGCCGGTTTTGTCGGTTCTGTGGCGTGTTATTTAGTCGGCTGTGTGGTATCTCTCCTCTCCTGCTCCGTGTCCCGCTCCCTCGTTTCCTAGCTTTCGTGTATCCCTTTGAGACTGCGTGTTTTCCGGCCAACCCCTATTCCCAGTTCGTTTCGTTATGTGTTTAGCCGTTCTTGCGGGCTCCCCCTTTTGAGCATTTGTCGTTGTGTGTGCCACCGTGTCAATTGATTGTCCTTCGTTCACGTTTGCCGTTCGGTATAGCACTCTTGGCTTGGTCGCTCTTTTGTGGCCACCCATGTGTTTTCCTTGTTTGGTCTCAGGTTGTTTCGTCTATCCGCTTCCCGATATCTTGGGGGGCCCTCTCCTCCATTCCTATCCTCTGGCGCTTTTTCTTGTTCTTTGGGTGGTAGTGCTGGTTACGCTTCAATTCTGTTCCCGCTCGCGTGTGCGCATGTCTCTGGATTTGACCGAGTTGCTATCTCTTCAGGGGAATTTTGCGCTGTTCCTTTGTGTCGATCCCGTTTTACCGCTTTCGTCTGCGGTGGCGGTTTTTTGGAGGTAGCTGCCGTGGATCCTTGGGTTGTTAGCCAGGGACACTGGGCAGTTGGATTGTGGTCCTTCCCGGGTCTGTGGGACTTCGAGCATGTTAGCTGCGGAGCCCGTGATGTACTCTTGCGGGCGCGGCGTGTTCATGGTGTTTGCGCCGTTGCCGTCGGCTGGTTCGCGCTCTGGGCTGGCGGGGTTCGGGCAGTTTCCGCTATTGGTTCGCGCCGGGGGGGCTCTGCGGGCCCTTTTTTCTTCGTCGCGTTTCGAGTGCGTAGGTGGGTTGTCGTCTCACCTATTTCGGTTTCGAAGCCTTTCCGTGGTGCGGTTTGTTTCGGTCGGGGTGGTTGCCTTCTGCCGGCCTTCGGTCGGCCTTCTTTGTTGGGTCGGGTCCCGGGCTTCGCTTCCTTGGCGGGCTCTAGCGGCGTGCAGGAAGTTTTCGGTTTGCCCCGGCTCGGGGCTGGGGTCTTCTTCTGTCTTGCCGATTCCCCTTATAGCGGCGCCTGCGTTGTGTCCGTCCGGGGGCCCCTCTCCCCTGTTGGATCGGGTGTGTGTTTGGTCGTGGCTCCGCTGCGGTTTGGCCATGGCCTTTGCACGTGGGCTCAGAATTTGAGGCGCGGTTGTTGCTTGGTTTGTCGTAATCTTCTGTATTTTTTGATGGTTTGTTATTTAAGGAGGGGTTCAGAACTGTACAATCGGGGCGAATGGGGATATCAAGATATTGAAAACTATATCACTGCTGCATCACCATGCATTGCTCAAAAGGTTGGATGCGGAGAAGGGGAAGGAGAGGAGGGGAGGAGGAGAGGGGAAAGGAGAGTGGAAGGAGAGTGAGGAAAGCTTGGGGGGGGGGGGGGAGTGGCGGAAGGGGTCACGGACAACTGATTTTTTTTTTTTTTTTTTTTTTTTTTTTTTTTTTTTCTTCCTTTTTTTTTTTTTTTTTTTTTTTTTTTTTTTTTTTGTTGCTACAATAGGGCGAAGGGGATATAAAGATATTGAAAACTGTATCACTGCTGCATCACCATGCCTGCTCAAATGTGATGCTGAGAAGGGGGAGGGGTGCGAGGGGATTAGGCTTTGGCCGGAAGCGAGCGGGTCCTTGGGCGGGGGGGGCCCGGTGGGGGGTTGACTCTCTCCCCTGGGGGGGGGGGCCTCGCAAAGAAGGGGGTGGGGTGTGGGGGGCGCGGGAGAGTGGGAAAGCTTCTGATTCGGTTTGGCGAGGTGACGGTGGGGAAAGCGGCGGCGGGGGGTGGGGGGTGGAGGGTTGTTGGTTGGAATTCGGTTGAGGGGGGCGGTTGGGGACGGGCGGGCGGGATTTGGGATTCGAGGGGGTGCGATGCGATAGGAAGGTGAGTTGGGCAGGAACGGACGGGCGGAAAGTGTGCCACCTCTAACATGCGCCTTAAGCGGTAGTGGATGCGGGGGGGTGGAGCCCAGCGACGTGGGCCGGCCCCGCGCCGACGGTGCCCCGCAGAGACGTGGGGGGTGATGGGGTGCGGGCGTGGACTGGATTGTTAAGGCGGGCTGGGAGCTGGGTGCGTGGGATTGCAGTGAAGGGAGGCGGGGGGGCAGCCTGGTGTCGTGGGCGGATTGGGCGGCGCGGACTGTGGGAGCGTTGGGGAGGGACGATGAGGTCGGGTGAAGGGGGGGTCTGGTGTGAAAAGGAGGAAACGTACCGTTTGGGAGGGAGGGGGGGGGGGGGGGGGGGGGGGTGGTGTTATTGGTCGCTCTCGATTTGTAATGGACGTTCCTTGCGCCGCCGATCCTCCTGTCCTTTATATATGGTCACTCCCGGGTCTTGACATGCACCCTTAGACCTACTGAGGTATCGCTTCCGCCGTGCTTCCCTGCGATGGGCTTGGTTCTGTATTTCCTTTATAGTCTCTTTCTCAGAGCTTGTTTCCCTTGGTCCATTACTCCCGTAGCCTGGTTTTTTGGCGTCGTCCTTTTGGGGGAGAGGGGGAGTGCTGAAAGATTCGTGATATGTTTCTATAGAAACGGGAAACTGTTAAAATCGGCAAATTGTGTGCTGATGCATCACAATGCATCGCTCAAAATGTGTTAAAAGGAGAAGGTGGAGGAGAGGAGGGGAAAGGAGGTTGGAGGAGAGGAGAAAAGGGGGAAGAGGGGTACAAAACTGTAAAATCCGGGCGGATGGGGATATCAAGATATTTAACACTGTGTGCTGCATCACCAAGAAGGGCTTCCATTTAAATTGCTCAAAATCAGTGGCTTTAGATTCAGGTAGGTCGTTAAAAAATGATTACAGTGGCTTTATTTGGATTCGGGTAAGTCATTACAAAATAATTACAGCGGCTTTGGATTCAGCTCATTACAAAACCAGTGGGTTTGGATTCAGGTAGGTCATTACAAAAACGTAAAGAAAATACGAACACTAACATGATGACTTTGGCAAAATGTTCCTAATTGAAATAAATTTGAAACTGCATTTCAGGTGTTAGGCTGGGGTGGTCGGTGCAGCATCGGCAAACTCTCAGAGCTGCGAGGAAGCTGAGTCTCCAGAGAGGCTGACCCGAAAATCATTCGGGAAATCGACCAAAAATCGTTTTTTTGTACAGCTCTATCTCCATAGGTGCCTAAGTCAGACCCTGAGTGATACGGATGGATTGAGCCTATGCCCTCAAGTCCCAAAACAATTGTTTTTTGCTAATAAGTTGCCCAACCACATCAGTTCAACATACAAATACTCGGATTTGGGTTTTCTCAAATGGTGGGAACCAGGTCAAGTGAAACATGCTAATTTGTTACTATGGGGTTCCCTAAGTCAGTACGGGTTTTACGCAGGAAGTGATACGGAGCCTATCGCGACCGAAACAAGCCATTTTAAATGAACACTGAGTACAAATGTTGTGTAACGTCTTTACCGCCCCTCCATGGGTAGCGACTTTGGTACATCAGGCGTACTGCCGGATGCGCCAAACGGGTGCGCTAAACGGAGGCGCCAAACGGGTGCGCTAGGGAACCTAAGGGTTCGCCCTACAAGTTGCATTTGGACCCCACCAACTGACGTTTGCAAACGGCAGGCAGCTCAATAAGCTAGCAAAGGCAGTCACCTATTCTCCGACTCGAAGCAAATTTCAGACAAGTTGTATTTGCAGTCACGTCACCTCATCTTCCAGGTAGATTTAAGTCAAACTGCGCCCCGAACCACTTGACGTTGGGATTCGACGGTCAAGTCATCCCGAAGGGGCTGCCTAGTCACATCCGGGGGGTGCACAGCCCCAGTTTATGAGGTAACGCGCAACTGTGTACCTGAGCGCGGTATACGAGACACAAATTCCGCAAGAACAGCCACGAGGGCAGCAACAAGGTTTACGAGGGCAGCAACAAGGTTACACACACCTCACATCGCACACAAAACAACCCTAGTTACCGCCCCTCCATGGCATGGTTACAGCGATTTCCCCAGCCACCAGCGGATCCCTTGGTCCAATTGGTCCAATCCAACACAAGGGCGGTCACGCCCTTGTTCCCTACCGGTAGTTATTACAGAAGGTCTTGGAAGGCAGTACACAGGCAGTACAGTTGAGTACGGACCCCGAAAACACTGATTATTTACATTTCGTGGGTGTCCTTAGTCTAGGTCAGAGCTGCACAGCCTTAATTGAAACATTTTGGGCCTCGGTTTTGCTGTATATCAAGATATAGCGTGGAGAACAACTTTTTTGTTTTTTTTTAATTTCAAAATTCAAATATTTTTCGAAAAAGCAATCCAAAAACAAACTTTTTTTTTCATTTGTCTTCAAACATCCACATCTGAACTCAGTTTTTGATTTGGGGTAGATCATTGAAAACACACCCTAATCCTGAGCCATGGTGTTGTGGGCCACTGGGAGGTGAAATCTTGAGATGTACAGGCATTTCAGTAGATTCCGAGGCCAAGGCTGAAGCGCAGCCTCCGACCTTGTAGTAGGGGTTCGATAAGCCTTTCGTCCCGAGGCACCTTTCTTCGGAATAGCTCGCGCGGCCTCGAATCTGACGCTAACTGGATTTGTATCACTAATTATCGCACATCTCATGTACTGCCACCGGCCTGCCGGACAAGGCTGCTCGCGACCAGTTGCGAACGCGAACGAAAAGTAGCTGCGCGCATAGCTGACACCTTCGCGAACAATATGAGAAAGACAGAATTCGATTCCGAGCAGTCTGAATCATGTACAGCTCTGTATCACATTCTTGTATCGACTTAGGGCGTTTTCGGACTTAGGCACCTATGGAGATAGGTCTCGAAAAATAATAAGAATACTAATTTGTATCGCCAAAAACATGAAAATGAGCGCGATTGGGGTCAGTTCATTTGGGGAGGGCCTATACAGTATGAAATACAATTTGATAAATTAATTAAATACAATGGAATGAAATAATTATAAGTTGCTGTGCTTGTGTCCTTGAGGGTGTACAAGTTGCTTGTGTGCTGCAGGTGGCTAAGAGTACAGGAAACTCTTAATTAAAATAAAATGAAATTCCTTTTCTGCTGCAGGTGGAAAAGAGTAAAGGGAAAACTGTATGATGCCTAGCAGGCAGATATGAAATACAAGTGGAAATAAAATAAAATACAGGAAAGTTACTGCGCTTGTGTGCTGCAGGTAGCCAAGAGTATGTTGGTGTTCTATATATGAAGTACACAATTGGAAATACGCAAAGTCAATATGAAAGTAAATACATAAAAGATTCCTTATGTGCTGCAGGTGGCTAAAAGTACTGGAAAGCTGTACAATGCCAATGAGGCAGGTATGACATAAAATTGAAATAAAACAAATACAAGTTGCGTTGCTATTATGATGCAGGGTACTTTCCTTACTATTGATGTAAACAAATCGAAATAACAAGTTGAAATAACATAAGTAAAAGCTGCTGCTCCTGATTGCTGCCGGTAGCAAGCAGTACGTGAAAGTTGTGTGATGCCAAGCAGGCACATCATAAATAGAAGCTGCTTACATGCTGTGGGTAGCTGAGAGTATGGGGGGAACATTTATCCTGTCAATCCGGCAGATCCGGCACATATTACATTACATTACATTACATGTTAAAGTCTACTTGACACCGCGAGGGTGTATGAGACTCTGTGCTTTAAACAAAAAGAAAAAGCACCCACAAAGCAAAAAACCCCATTACATCAGGGGTGTGTCGAGGACAAACAAACCAAACTCCCAACCACCGTTTTGGTGGCGTAGGTATTAAACCCCTTAGAGCCGGACCCAGATCTCAACCACTTACAGTGGCGGAGGTAAGAAGCTAACAAATTAGAAGTCACAAGAAGAAGAAAAAAAAGGGATGATAAATTACGGTGCCACTAAGCAGTCCAGGGCTTCCTGTCTTGCTCTTCTACAAGTAGAAAGATAGTCGGCTAGGTTGCTCCAAAAAGACTTAGTGCCATTTCCATTCATAAAGGTTCTGAATGTGGAATCGCAGAATTCCACATTCCATACGGTTAAGTCGGTATCCTCATGGACATGCCTATAAATATCTGTAAACAGCTTCTGGTAGCGGAGGCGAATATCATTATAAAAAGGGCACTCAAACATATGCATTTCATCCTCAGGTTTTTGGAACCCACACATTTGACAGTGTCTCATTGAGCGAGGGATGTGTGCTCTATCCACCACCCTCATTCTTTCTGTGTTCAGCCAATGGGAACCCATTCTAAACTGTGCTATAGAACGAATCTGATCCTGCTTATGTAAGGCGGATGTAAAGGGAATCAAGCCATTCTCATCATTGCTGTCGGCTGCGAACCATTTTTGGTATCGGAGGCGTTTAAAGCCAACCCTTCTCTCATCAGGGATGTCTCTAACTGCATTGGTGTCACTTGGGTACTTAAACCTCCATGACTCAAAAACTTCAGACATAATACCTTCGACATCGACAGCCTCCAAAATGTTGATGTTTTTACTGGATCCTAGCTTGTGGAGAGCACAACGCAAGTCATGAACCCAGCCAGTGTTGGAGTCAAAAGATTCCTCAAGAGCCATTCTAATGAGATCCTCAGGTTCTTTATGTATGGTCTTGTTCCAGAAGCGCAAAGCTTGTTTAAGCCAAGCAAAACACAACGGGGTTCTACCCAGCTCTTCCATGATAATATTAGATGTAGTAGATTGGCAAACACCCAACATTTTTTAAGTATACCTCTATGCCATTTCTCACAAGCATGGTCATTTGAGATAAGTGTGTTGTTCAGAATAGAAGGAGCCCACACCTCACAGCCAAAATTCAGGATAGGTTGTACAAGAGAATCAAACAGGTGGGTGAGAATATCAATATTGTATATCTCCATAGTATGGCATCGCCTACGGAGCATGTGGTGTGCCTTTTGGGCCTTAGTGAGCATCCTAGAAAAAGCAGCTTTTGCACGATTGCTTGAGTCACCATCCACAAAGAGGGATCCCAAGTAGATAAAAGATAACTTTGTAGAAAGTTGTGCTCCATCATAGACAAATTTGTAATCAGGATCCATGCGGGCCTCATCACAGAATTGCTTGTTGAAAACGACAATCTCAGTTTTCTTTATATTCACAGCCATCTTAGTAGCCTCGCAGAAAATCTCTCAGGCAGTCAAGCATCGCTTGCATATCTGCCGGGGATTCTGCCATTATAGCTAGGTCATCAGCATAAAGTAACAGTTGCAGAATCTTTCCCCTAAGCTCAGCCCCTACATTTGGGAGCTTGGATTGGAGGAACGATTCAATTCTATCAGTGAACAGACCGAATAGGAGTGGGGATAGGGGGTCTCCTTGTTTAACTGCTACAAGGGATGCAAAGGAGGATCCAATGTCCCCATGTAGGCGAACTTGGAAAACAACATGATTATACATGGACTTCAGAATACTGAGATAGGGGTCCTTGACTCCTAGCCTTGCTAAGCAATCCCATAGCAATTCTCTGTTGACCCAATCATAAGCCTTCTTGAAATCAACAAAAGCGACAAAGAGTGTTTTTTTCTTTTCTCTATATTTATTTACAATATGGTTAAGAATGAATGATGCATCTGCAGTACCCCTACCACTTCTAAATCCATATTGGCCAGCGGCTCTGAGGTTGAATTCTTCTGACCAATCATCTAGTCTACGTAGCATGCAAAGGGAGAAGATCTTTGCTATGGAGTTGCTCACCGCAAGACCTCGATAGTTGTCCTTGTCATACACACTGCCTTTGGATTTGGGTACGAGTACCAAGGCAGCTGCAGCCCATTGGCTAGGGTAAGAAGTCTTCCAGATGAGATTAAACAGGTTAGTCATAGCTTGTACAAATCGGGAGTTGGCCTCATGGGAAGCAAATCTGTACCATTCTGCAGGGATACCATCTACCCCGGGGGAGGAGTTTTTCCGTAGGGATTGGAGAACAGAAAACACCTCCTGGGTGGTAAAGTCTTGACATAACCATGTTGGTACGGCCTCTATCTGAGGTCCATCAGCTTGAGGGACTAAGTCCCTAGCATCCAGACTTGGATCAATACCTACTTGCACATCAAAGAGGTCTGCAAAATAATCAGTCCAATCATGAATTGTGATGTCTGCCGTAGTGGCCTTGTTAGGCTCACGCACGTCTTTCCAAAAACTTTTCGGATTATGCCGAAGATTCGTATGAAGGTTCTTTGATATTATCGCTTGCTAAGTTTCGCATTGCGTAATTCTCAATGTGGCTAATTTTGTTCGCCATTAGCCCTAACCTCCGAAGCCTGTATATGTTCGTATTGTCTACAAAGTCAGGGCTCCATATTTGAACTTGAACTTATTTACATGTTTTTAGTTTACAAGAAGGATTCTCGCCTCAAAAGGTGGGTATCTCCCAGCCCAAGGCTCACAATGATAACATGTGATGGCTCCAGCTTGTAAGGCTGCCGTCTCCATAGTCGCATACAGGTATTTTGAAGGGCAGTAACACCAACATTTGAATCATCCTGGAGTCTGGAACTCTGGATGGATTAGGGATGCCCCTTCAATTGTTAACATTAGTGCCACTCCTACCAGGAATTGGACATAGTGAATCCAAGTTATGAAGCGATAAAGGGAAGTTATGAAATTATGAATGAAAGTTATGAAGCTATAATGTGAAGTTATGAAATTTTGAATGCAAGTTATGAATCAAAATTCCGAAATTACGAATGCAAGTTATGGAGTTATGAAGTAAAATCATTACTAAATTATGAATGCAAGTTATGAAGTTATGAATGCAGCACCGGTAGTTTTGTTTATGAGGTCAACCTCACGCCTTTATTCATTTATTATGACATATTGTCACACTCATTTATTTGTTTGATTCATAATCATCATATCAAACAATAAAACGCCGTATTTCCCACACGGAAGTGGGAGAAATGGAGGATTCCGCAGGATGCCTTCAAATTTCTAATACCCGTAAACCCCGGGCAAAACCAGGAGTATCCACCGCCAGTGATTTAAACCAGTACCCTGTCCTGCCCGGTATAAAAGTGAAAGCACAGCAACCGAGGCCACTAAAATTTTAGTGCTCTAAGCTGCCAAAGCCTTCTATCTTTACCAGCTTTTCTAGTTCGAGAATGAGAAGGATGATCCCGCATCGAGATTCCACCCGCTGTTCCCGTAAAACGAACGCAGATTGCACACGGGGCAACGATCAAGGATCAATCTGATAAGCAACACCGTAATCCCAACCCATCGCAAGATGAGTGGGCAACGGAAGGTGCAGTCATCCACCTATCGCAGGTCCCAGACCCATGCAAGACACGATATGGACCCTTAACATCCAGCCAGATCGAGAAGAATGGTGAGAGTATTGAGTTCCTTTCCTCTCCCCCTCTGCTCCGCGACTCGTAGTCGACCTCTGCTCTCCTCCCTTGCTTCCCCCACCCCCTTTCTGCTCAGTGCCTCTGCACAGCAGCCCTGTTCGCCTTGAGTTTGCGTCGTTCAGCTCTTGCTATAGTTTGTCCACCTACAGTACCCACTCACGTTCATAGCCGCATTCAAATCAACAACCCATTGTGGGAGACTAATGGTTGAGATGTTCCAACCCCATGACTTGGAAGACAGGGAAAAGTGGTTCAACTCAACTGGAACCAAGCTGAATAAAAAGAGAAGGCAATACTGGGCAGATGAATTAGGTGTCTCTTGTCCTAGGTTTCTAGTAGACCCTAACTTCACTGGGGTAAATGGTTGTATGAGCAGGTTACCTTGCTCACTCACCAACCCTGAAACAACCCTGTGACAGGTAAAATAGGTAGATGGATAGCCCTCCCCCAAAAGGTCACAACCTTGGGGATACCTTCACAATCCAACTCCTGTTTGATGCCCTATACCCTGTCACCTCCTACCATACCACTTACAAGGCACAGGCTTAAATCCCATGGATATTTAAATGGTAATATAGCTGATATGACCAGTACGGCCACCCAGTGGTGTGATATACCCCCTGATTAAGGGAAATATCACACACAGAGGTAAAACCTTTTAAGGTCCAGCCTTCACCTTAAATAATTCTAAGAAAGCACACTAATTGACCTGGAGTTCTGGGACAAGGCTATGGAGCTGGAGTGGCATGAGTCGGTAGGGGTACATGTGCACAATAGGTGTCCTGGAACTCGAAGCTTGCATGATTTGCTTGCAGCACTGGGCACATGTACTGGCAGGAACGTCAGTCTAGTGCTACATGAAATAAGGTCCAAGCTGTCTCAGCTGTGTACAAGGGGGGTTCCAGGATAATATGCATCAAGGATGATTACATTCCATTCTCTACATTAGGAAAAACTTTGGATCTCCTATATGCTTGGGTGGACTCACCCACTGACACACTTTGCTTGTGATCAGATCTGCCCAGTAGCTTACCCCTTCCCTCACTTCCTCCCACCCCGCATAGGATGTACCATCTTCCAAGGCACCGAGGGAAGGATGCTTATGTGCACCAGCTGCGGCCAGCACAGCCACCCCCAGTGCATCAGCTTGGGCAAGAATTCCATGTCCTTTGGTACATTCAAGTGCTCAGCCTGCACACTATAAGAGTGTCTCTCCACATCCCTAGCTTCAAAGGCCAACAAGGGCCAGGGGGTTAGTGATGCTGGAGGGCTATACCTTGGCTGTAAGCTGACTAGACACTTATGCAAGTGCTCTTAAGCGATACACCAAGTGCATGGCTGAAGTTTACTTGCTTGCTGAGCAAGATGCACTCCCCCCTGGCCCCAAAGAACAAGTGCCTTTGATGCTAGTTAAAGCTGGTCATGGGTTGGGCAGCAGGTCATTACAAACCTGCCACCGTTCAAACAACTTTGTCAGCACTAGCTGAATGGCACAGGTCCAAGGGACTGGACCCTTCATACTCTGGATTCCAGTGTTGTGGGACATCTCTCCAAGGCCTTTAGGGTGTTCCAGGGGCCTAAGGGAGTTCCATCTTGCAAATAGGGCGGTTGTTAGTCCCAATTAGGGCGGTTGTAAGACCCTCATCTTTAAGTGTATGGAGACCATGAGGAAGCTGAAATCCCTGCTGCCCTACATGGAGGACTTGTTTACTAGAGCTGCAGCTTGGCTAGTTTTGGGTTTCTTTTGCCTCCTTAGGAGGAGTGAGCTTATTGCTCCTCTTTTGTCAGTTGTAGTCCCCCCTCCTTTCGGGTCAGGCTTTGTCCTATAGCCTTAAGTATTTTCTCAGTGCTATTGCCCTCTCACACCCCAAGCTGGACATAGACCCAGCTAGGTTTGCCTTGCACAGCCTCAGACGGAGAGGTGTAGTAGCAGCCTGGGCTAATGGGGCAGATCTAGAGTCTATCAGAACTCTAGGCAGATGGAAATCAGATGCCTTTAAGGCATATCTGATCCCAGACCTCTCAGTCAAGTTGACCTTTGCTTCCAGCCTCTGAGCCTAGCTTTTCCTTTCCTTCTTCCCTCTTGATACCCCTTCACTTAGCCAAGCCTGCTGTCTTGTACATGCTCCTTACTTCTACACCTTTCCCCCATTCCTTTTACACTCCTTTTCCCTACTAAGTGGGACTGATTTGTATTATCCTGAGGGCTGTGTGTGTGTGAAATTGCTGTGACTCTTGCACATGGTAGTAGCACAAAGACAGACCTGAGCACTCTGGACTTACAAGCTAGATAGTGCAGTTGACTTTATTTTAATGGTAACAGATGATAAGACCAGTAAGGCCAGCCAGTGGTGCGATATACCCCCTAATTAAGGGAAATATCGCACACAGTGCTAAAACCTTCCAAGGCCCAGCATACACCTTAAATATGTCTACTAGCACTTGTACCAATGGGGGCCCCATCTGAAAAATCGCTGGACCTCTCGGGCAGTGACTCAATGTCCAGCAAGCAGGCCATCAACTTTTGCAAATATAAGTACTGACAATGATGAAGCTTGCATGTGCTTATTTCCTAAATCCTCAAGGGTAAATTAGATGTATTTGGAAATATGAAAAGCAACTGTAAAGGAATCTGAGTCAACCGTCTGAATAACAGTCATCCCCGCCCAGAGTGGGTCACCCTCGACCCTCCCCCCAACTCTTTATTTCCCTAACCATTGGCACGCACGCGTAATCCCCTTCTTACTACCTCATCCCTTTCACTCCAGCTGTGGGCCTAGATCATGCAGACATGCGAAGTGGATAAAGAGCAGTCTGCGGATTCAACCTGCCAACAACTTGCGAAAGCCGACCCCGCTGAGAATACCGGGTGTGCACAATCGCAAATAAAGCGACAGACCAGCAGCTTCTTCTTTGCGCGTAACATAGTTGGGTCTGCAGCTGTTGTTTTGACCAGGAAATTTCAGCCAGTCCTCTATAGCAACATGCTAAGCAATTGATGCATGAATGCTTGAAACAATGGAAAGAGATTGGAAGAGGGATGCAATGGCCATATCGCGGGATAGGTAATGCCAGTGGAGGTCTCAAGAAACGCATGTATGGCAGCATAAGCTTCGCGCCTGTTCTGTTTTAAGGCCTGGCGCTCATTTGAAGGCACAGCAGCTTCGGCTAAACGTCGACGCCGGTTGGCATGCTATTGATGGCTTTTTTCCTCGTCCTTCTCAAGAGCTTGATGACATTGTTGTGCGTAAAAGAAAGAAAGAAAGAAAGTGAACTGGGAACAACTGCCCAGATTTGGGCCAAGCTTTGCTCAAGTTTGAAAATTGTGCCCGGAAATTCATAAGCCAAGCGATACACGACCCTCCAGGCCCTGGAGGGTATATTTGGTGTGTGTGTGTGTGTGTGTGTGTGTGTGTGTGTGGGGGGGGGGGGGGGGGGGGGGGTACGTAATTTGTCCCGTGAATTCCAGGTAGACGTGTGGTCCGCCGTGTGGTGACATGGCGATTGATAGGGCTGGTCAGGGCCGGTCAGGGCCGGTCAGTAGCAAAATCCCTGTATGTTCGTCTCCACCAGGGAGAAGCGGGGCAATCACCAATTGTTTAGTGCATGGAAGTAGACAAACCTGGCTGCCTAAACAGCTATAGCTAGGGGTGGTAGAAGCTGCTAAGTTATTCAGTCCATAAGTCATTCAGTACAAATATAAGCAGTGCATGGCTGTAGACTAACCTGGCTGCCTAAACAGCTATAGCCAGGATAGGTAGAAGCTGCTAAGTCATTCAGTCCATAAGTCATTTAGTCTAAATATAAACAGGGAATGGTTGTAGGCTAACAGAGTCCGCCGCTCTTTGATGGATTGACGTGCTTTCTGATTCATGTTGATCCATCGTATCAGCATGTGCCTAGTTAGACTATGATTCGTGACACCCAACAATACATCATCACTTGTTGTTGTTGTTGTTGATGTTGCTGGTTGTTTTTGTTTTTGGTTGTTGTTGTTGTTGTTGTTGTTGTTGTTGTTGCTGGTTGTTGTTGTTGGTTATGGTTGTTGTTGTTGTTGCTCCTGGTTGTTGTTGTTTTTGGTTGTTCTTGTAGTTGTTGCTGGTTGCTGTTGTTGGTTGTTGTTGTTGTTGTTGTTCTTGGTTATTGTTGTTGTTGTTGTTGTTGCTGGTTGTTGTTACTGCTTGTTGTTGTTGTTGTTGTTGTTGTTGTTGTTGGTTATGGTTGTTGTTGTTGCTGGTTGTTGTTGTTGGTGGTGGTTATTGTTGTTGTTGCTGGTTGTTGTTGTTGGTTGTTATTGTCTTTAAACACAACCACTATTTATTTTGGGGGGCTACAAATAGAAGCATCAAGGCAGCTCCTATCACCCACCCTTGGGCCAAACTTGAAGCTAACAGTGCGTCTGAAAGCTAGCATGGCAGGCATTTCAATGCAGCTGCTACCTTTGAGCTCGACTCAGGCACTGGCTAATGGAGCTGGGTGGAAGCTACTATGAACAGCCCCAAAATGAAACAGTGCCCCTCTGTACACCACCATAGCTTTCCTTTTCTGGTAGGAGCAGCAGCTTCTAGGCAGCTCACCTGGCGTGCTACCAAGTCAAACCCAGGGAAACTGGAAGCTGGAAGCTGACATAAGCAACTGGAAGCTGGAAGCTGACATAAGCAGCTTCCCTGTACTGCTGAATTTGAGGGTCTTGGTCCAGTGGCTTGCTCAGGGATCTGCCCAGAAGCTGCTGCTCGTAGCTGGGTCTTTGTCCAGTGGACTAAAATTAAACTTGTGCAAGTCTTTAAATTGTCTAATCCGCTTAGTTTGCTCCCTGGTTTCCTTGGGTATCGCACGGGGGGGGGGGGGGGGGGGGGGGGGGGGGGGGGACTTGGAATTGGAAGACAGTGGCTGGAAAACCATGTAACAATTCAAATTTCAAATGTACTCAAGTGGCTTGCTCAGGGAGCTGCCTAGAAGCTGCTGCTCGTAGCGGAAAAGACAAAGTATGTACACAGCCTCTGTTATAGTATGACTCGCTATGTCTCACAAGTCATATCCTGTACTGCCTGGTAGGGTCCCCATGGAATGGAACCCTCCGGTACAATATCTATCCTGCTACTTAGATAGATGCCGCCTCAGGCAGCCCGTGTAAGGTATTCCAAGATTTAGACAATGCGTCCCCCGTTTTCAACTTCCGTAGTTATGTGCGCAGACACATCCAAATAAAGTTGGTCATCCAAAAAGAAGTCTTGGCATCCTTGACATAACCCATTTTTGCGTTGTGAAAGAGGGAGAACCAATGCAGGGTTGTGAAAGGGGGGAAGCCAACGCAGGGCCGCCACTTATGAAAGATGTCACGGGTGGTGTCTGCCCTAACTGTTAAGCCAGGTTTAGTAAAGCAGAAAGAGCAAGAGAATGAGAGCGAGAGTGAGAGCAAGAGCAAGAGAGAGAGAGGCTCTCTTCATTGTGTTGGTGTTGTACCTAGTACCTAATATGACTGGGAGGAGCATGCAAAGCTTGGTTCAAGTTAGGCTGCAGCGACCATTGATTCCCTTCATTGCGTTGGTGTTGTACCTAGTACCTCAGATGACTGAATGGAGCATGCGAATCTTGGTTCAAGTTAGGCTTCAGCGACTGAGAGAGGCTATCAGAGCTAGCACTGACGAACTCTACGCCTGAGTAAGTACTCTTCATGCTTCCCATCAAATTTGAGTTGTTCCCATAGCCCCCAATAGAGCTGTTGAGGTTAGCTCCCTCATGACTGCCCCGTGCACTCAAACTCCCATAGCCACCTAGCGAGCTATTGAAATTGCCCACCCCTTGACTGCTTGCTTGAGTGACTGCCCCTGGTAGGCAAGGACGAATTCAAATTTCCAGCTATACTGCCTCTTGTGGACAAAGGCAATCATGAATTAAGAATACTGCTCGATCCGACCCCCCCATGAGGCCCAAGCGAGGCGTTCAAATGGTCATTTCTGTGGGAGAAGTGGTTGGCAGGCAGGCTGGAGTTAACCCAGCTGGAGGGGCTGATGTAGCGCCTGCCCACGACACCCTGCGACGGCTCCTGGTTGCCGTTGGGGCCGGCCCCGGGGCTGCGTTCAGAGGGTAGTCAATCACATGGTTCGCTGCAGATGCTTGCTCACCTCCTAAGTTTCTCAGCGGCCCTGCGGAGTTATTCCGAGATGACCAGACGTGATCTGGCGGTGCGCCGCCGGCAGAGTATGATGACAAGTGACTCCCCTGCCTGGACTGATTCCATTCCTGCATGGCGAGTGGGCTAGCAGTGTTGCTGTTGGCTCTGTTGCTTGCAGCCTGTGAGGCCAACGCGTAGGAGCGTTGAGGTTGAAGCTGACCATATGGGTCGTGGACCCGGGCACTACCAGAGTAGTACTGCCGATTGAGCTCCTCTTGGTTGGGGACCAACATGGCCCTGTGGGGCGAGCTGGCGTAGGGATGGCTGCCATTTGAGTGCACAGAGCCCCTGGGGTAGGGGTCATGGACACCCGGGGCGTGTTGGACTTGGTACGCCCCCGGGTGCCCTTGGTTTGCGGCCTCCTGGGGATACTTTTTCCCCCCGTCCGATGGGTGATTGTACGACCCATTGTGAGCTGAGACGTTGTTCTGGGTGCTGTACATCGGGTTGTCCTTGGAAGTGGCCTTAACTGCTGCTGATGTACGCTTCTCTTGGCAGCAGCGGTACAGGCACCATATGACCCATACAAAGATGGGGATGCCGACTACGCAGCCCATGACGATGCCAACAATCATTCCTATATTGGCTGCGTCATCCTCCTTCTCATCAACCTCATAGCACCCGCCTGCATGCAGTGCAGGGTAGATGGTTGTGGTGGCTGTCAGGGGTGATGGTAGTGGGGGGTGATGGTGGTAGTGATGGCGACCGCATAGCAGCCGCCTGCATGCAGGTCATGGAAGATGGTTGTGATTGTTGTGGTGGTTGCAGTGGCTGGGAGGGGTGGTGGTGGTGAGTTGTGATGGTGGTGGTGATGACTACCACGTAGCAGCCGCCTGTATGCAGTGCATGGTAGATGGTTATTACAGTCCAGGGGTAGACATGTTGCTTTATGTTTGCTGCTTCATGCATGCTGCTTTATGCATGCTGCTGGTTGTGGTTGTTGAGGTGGTTGTAGTGGCTGTTGTGGTGTTGGTGGTGATGTTGCTTGTGGATGCGATGCTGGATGAATGGATGGTGGTCGCGTGGTTGAGTGGAGGTGGAGGTGAAGGTCGTTGGGTTGGGATGGGTGGTTTGAGGGAGATGGGGGTGAGTGGAAGGATCGGGATGGGGGTGATGATGGTTGTTTTGTAGTGATGGTGGTGTCTCGCGTGGTGCGTCGGTTGGGTTTGCTTCTTGTTGAGTGCCACGCGTGATGGTGGGTTGGTGGTCGGTTCTTGGTTTTGTTGGGACTTCGGTGAGTTTTACTGTGTGTTGAGGGTATGGATTGACTGGCTTTGAGGGTGGGTGGGGTGTGAGGTAGGTCTGAGATTGGTGTTTCGTGGGGTGGGTTGTGCTTTTGGGGAGGGGGGGGTCGCCGTGTTGCAATGCTCTGGAGTGTCTGGGAGGTGAGTTGTGGACGGATATCGGTGATTAGAGGGGGGCGGTTGGGGGTGTTTTGCTTAGGACTAGTGACTTGGATGGAGTTGACCTCGGTTAGGTAGTGATGACTGATTGCTTTGGGACGCGGTCGGTGGTTTGGTTATGTTTCCGCACCTTTGAGCGGCTTGCTCGCCCGCGCCCGGGGCCCTTGGGGTGAGTTACGCGTGACTGGTGTGAGGTGATTGTTCTGTGCTGGCCACTTCTTCTGGGGGGTTTGGGATGGGTTTAGTTTCTGGGGTGAGCGGGGGTTTGGTCTCTCGTAGTGTGGTTGCACGTTGTTTTGTGCGGTTGACTTGGTGTGTGTGCCCAGTAGGGTGTGTTGATCGGTGGGGGTTGTAGTGAGGGACGAAGTAACATTTGAAGCAGATTGAATGACCACGGACATGGTAGATCATGGTACGCCATATAGATATGGTTTCTGATGGTGTGTGTGCTTGTGTGTTGATTGAATTATTTGATGTCGGTGTGTCGGGTTTTTCTTTTTCTGTTTTTTCATGGCTGTGGTGGTTGCAGTGGCTGTGAGGGGTGGTGGTGGTGAGGGGTGAGTTGTGATGGTGGTTGTGATGACAACCTCGTAGCAGCTGCCTGCATGAAGTTCATTATAGATGGTTGTGATTGTTGTGGTGATTGCAGTGGCTGTGAGGGGTGGTGGTGGTGAGGGGTAAGTGGTGATGGTGGTTGTGATGACAACCTCGTAGCAGCCGCCTGCATGCAGTGCAGAGTAGATGGTTGTGATTGTTGTGGTGGTTGTATATGATGTGAGGGCTGGTGGTGGTGGTGAGTGGTAAGTGATGATGGTGGTTGTGATGACAACCTCGTAGCAGCCGCCTGCATGCAGTGCAGGGTAGATGGCTGTGATTGTTGTGGTGGTTGTAGTGGACGTGAGGAGTGGTGGTGGCGAGTGGTGATGGTGGTTTTGATGACAACCTCGTAGCAGCCGCCTGCATGCAGTGCAGGGTAGATAGTTATTACAGGCCAGGGGTACACATGTTGTATTGAAAAGCAATTATTGGGAGCTGCCACATGATGTTAGATTGAGGTAACCCTCATGTTTGCATGCACATGTACATACTGGAGAATGGCTACCATGTTGGGTTTATTTGGTGTCGCAGACCCTCTGCGCCTGAGCTAGGACTACCGCACATCAGACGTGCTGCTTTATGTATTTTACTTTATGCATGCTGCTTTATGTATACACTAGCTGCAGCCTGTTAACCCCTGCTCCCTGTGTAGCAGGTTCGTCTGCCACAAGTCTATATACCTGGCTATAAATACCTAATATTCAGTAACTGGACATATCGAGTAGCCTTTTCGATTCTCCCATGGTGTAGCACTGCGTTACACCCTTAACCGTGAAGGGGAAGCCACCCACAGTTCTCATGTACCACCCTCTATAGCAGGGCAGTCTGCTACTAGTCTATATATCTATATATTAGTCTATGTATCCATCGACTATTCTATATAATAATATAAGTACCTACAATTCAGTCTCTGGACATCCCTGAGTTGCCTTATCGATATGCACATTGACCTAGCACTCCGATACACCCTCCAGTGGTGATGATGGTGGTGATGGTGGTGGTGCGGAGGTGTGAGAAGGAGGTGGTGATGATGGTGGTGGTGGTGGTGATGGTGGTGGTGATGTGTGCAATGATATAGAACAATGTTAAACCCTCCAGGGGTGATAATGGTGGTGATGGTGGTGGTGCGTATGTGTGGCGTTGTGCGCAATGGTCTAGCACTCCGTTACACCCTCCCACTGTAGAATTAAATGATTACTGCAGCACAAACTCAGGGCCCCCAACGGTAAAACAATTGTTTGAGGTTCAGTTCATCAATGTTTTTTCTTTTAAGCCCTTCCTATCGCAGTTGCGAAAGTCCCTTTAGCCTATTTGGCCTACCCCTGGAATGTAACAATTTACATACTCCCACCTCTCTTTCCCCCACCTACCCTTCTGTCCAATTGCACGCTGGTGGTGGTGGTGGTGGTGGCGATGTGCCCAATGGTGTAGCACTCATTTCCACCTTCCCACCTCTCTTTCACCCACCCACACACCTGTCGCATTGCATCAACAAGGATGAAATCCTCCTCGTCCTCCCACCTCTCTTTCACCCACCCACCCACCCACCCATCTCAACCAACCAAACCACCTCACCCACCGACCCACCCACATATCGCATTGCACGCGCCATCATTAGTGATGAGATCCTCCTTGCCTTTGATCATTCGATCAATGTTAGTTGCACTGAATTCCTGTTTCACCAACTGACCCACCTGTTGCATTGCACGCGCCATCAATAGGGATGAGATTCTACTCGTCTTCGAAGGGTGCCTCAGCACTTTTTTGGGATGGTGTATTTCACTTTTTTTTGCCCCCCCTTCTGCTTATCCTTATCATTAATCGTAATCTTGTTCTTATTATTTTCTTATCCTAATTCTTATACTCAAACATTGGAATACTTATTACTCTTATCCTTATTCTTATTCTATTTCTTATCCTAATTCTTATGCTAAAACATTTGAATATGTATTATCCTTATTATAGTTATTATCCTAATTCTTATGCTCACATATTTGAATATTTCATATCCTTATCCTTATCCTTATTTTGTATTCGTATTCTATTTCTCATCCTAATTCTTATACTCAAACATTTTAGTATTCTTATCCTCGTTCTTATCCTCGTTCTTATTCTATTTACGACACAGTGGTTACAATCACCCACACACATACACATACACAAGGACACACAAGCACAGACACACGCGCACGCACAGACACACACATACATAAGGACACATACACGCACACACACACGGTGGTGAGCTTACCTCAAACCACCTGGAGTTGAAGCTGGCCACAATGCCAGCTACCAACGACACAGTGTAGTCAAAATTTGGTTGGACGATGTTCATCCTCCACTCACTCAGGCAGCGATGCAAATTTGAATTTGAATTTGAATCAGCATCGCTCAGATGCTGGCCTTGACGTAGGTGAGCTTTGGCACTTGTAGCAGCAGCCTCAATGGGGTGCCCAGTACTCAGCTGAGCATCGCCATCAGCAAGGAGCTGCTCTTTCAGCAGACGAGCTGTAACTCCTGTGGCGGCACAATATACATTTAAAATCTTGAGTCACTTGGAGAAAGAAGGAAAAATCAATATAAATATAAATTTAAAATCTTGAGTCAATTGGAGAAAGAAAGAAAAATCAATGTAAATTAAAAATCGAGAGTCAATTGGAGAAAGACACAAGATTAAAAAAATCTCGATTCAGAGTCAATAATACAATACAATAAAAACTTCTTGAGTCAAAAAATCAAATTTAAACTAATATTGATTACCAGTGTGACATAACTAGGCCGATGGGACATAAGTCAAGTTAAGTTGAAGTTAGACTAGTTGCAGGCTATCCTGCTACGCTCCCCCCTCCTTTTGAAAGTCACCATGACCATTACCGTTACCATCCTTCACTATGCACTTCAGTATGAACTGTATCCGCTTTCTTTCTCTTTGACCCTCCTAACCCACTCCAAAGATGCACACACACACACACATAAACATACACACCTGAACATATAAACATACACACACATAAACACATAAACACACACACACATGAACATACACAAATACACACATGAACATATACACATACACACAGATGAACACATAAACATACACTCTCCACTGGAACTTTCCTTTCCTATCATAAGCTCAATTATCTTACCAAGGAGAACCAGCTAGCATCGCAGATAAATCCCACATATGGGAAGACAAATGAACTCAACAAACCACATAACCATAACCCATAACCATAACTAGGGGGGGGGGGGGGGGGGGGGGGGGGGGGGGGGTAGTTATGGTTATCTCGAAAATGGATAATTGTGCGAGATAAATGATGCTATAATCTGTACGACATAACCATAACTGGCCGATATAACCGGCTCGTGTAAACGACCTCTTACCAGGTAGTACCACTCCATAGTTGGTCATCTCCTGATATGACAGGAGGTGTGCCTTGACCTTCATGTAAAGGTTTATGATCACATCCTGGCGACTTAGGTCGATGGTCTGTTTAGCAGAAGCTGAATCAACTTGCATATAGTCGGCCACAGCCGCCGCGGTCAGTCGGAGCTGAAGGGGTGAGGGGGAAGGGGTAAGGGGAGAAGGATGTATAGGATGTATAGGTGGGAGTGGTGGGAGTGGTGGAGGAAGTGGTGGTGGGGGTGGTGGTGGGAATGGGAGAGGTGGTGATTGGAGCTGAAGGGGTGAGGGGGGAAGGATATATAGCATGGATAGGATGTATAGGATAGATAGGTGGGAGTGGTGGAGAAAGTGGTGGTGGTAGTGGTGGTGGTAGTGTTAGTGATGGTGATTGGAGCTGAAGGGTTGAGGGGGGAAGGGATGAGACGAGAAGGATAGAGTGCACCTTGAAGCTAACAAAATCTGCAGTCCAGAACTGCTCTACCATGTAATGGATATCATCATCACCATTTTACCACCACTACCCTTAGTAACATCACCTCCCCCCAACCCCCACACACACCCACACGCACAACAGCCTCACTCACCACTGCACCACCCTCACCCCCACACCAGCTGCAGCCCCAGGCGGACGGCCATATATGCTCTCCAAGTTCGGGAAAAACAGCCCATTGGACTCCAAGAAGATCTCAATAAGCTGCTCGCACACAGCAGCTTACACCACCCTCACTAACCACCACATCACAAAGCCCTAAAACCTTAAACCCTAACCTCACCCCACCGTCACCACCCAACTCACCACCACCACCACCCAACTCACCACCCGATCAACTTGCCACCCCCAACTCACCTCCATATCAGCCGCAGCCCCTGGCGGAAATCAATAAATGCTCTCCACAGATGGTTGGAACAGTGCATTGGCCTCTAACATGATTGCAATAAGCTGACTGCTTACAGCAGCTCCTGACAAATAGTAGGGCAGGGTGGGTGGGAGGTGTGGGTGTGGGCAGGGGTGGAAGCCTGTGTGGGTGTGGTTGTGGGTGTGTGTTGAGGGGGAGGGAGGGGGGGGGGGGGGGGGGGGGGGGGAGGGGTGAATGGATGTGTTGCAATAAGCTCCTGATCTGGTTGTGACTTGGGTGGTTGTGAGTTGGGTGGAGGTGAATTGGGTGGTGGTGAGTTGGTGGTGGTGAGTAGGGTGGTGGTGAGTTGGATGGTGGTGAGTTGGGTGGTGGTGTGTTGGGTAGTGGTTAGTTGGGTGGTGGTGTGTTGGGTGGTGGTGTGTTGGGTGGTGGTGTGTTGGGTGGTGGTGATTTGGTTGGTGGTGATTTGGGTGGTGGTGATTTGGGTGGTGGTGAATTGGGTGGTGGTGAGTTGGCGATGGTGAGTTGAGTGTTGGTTAGTTGGGTGTTGGTGAGTTGGGTAGTGATTAGTTGGGTGGTGGTGTGTTGGGTGTTGGTCAGTTGGGTGTTGGTGAGTTGGGTGAGTTATGTGAGTTGGGTGTTGGTGAGTTGGTTAGTTGGGTGAGTGGTGGCGCAGTGGGTGGTACTGGTGAGTGGTGAGTGGGGCTGTTGGACCTGGGGGGTGCGGGGGGGTGGTGGTGGGTGGTTGGTGTTGTGTTGGTGTTGGTGGTGGTGGGTTTGTTTGTTGTGTTGGGTGCTGGCGGTGTTGGGTGTTCGTGGTGTGTTCTTCGTGCGTGGGGTGTTGGGGTGTGTGGGTTGTGGTGTGTTGGGTGGTGGTGAGTTGGGTGGTGGTGAATTGGGTGGTGAGTTGGTTATGGTGAGTTGAGTGTTGGTGAGTTGGGTGTTGGTGAGTTGGGTAGTGATTAGTTGGGTGTTGGTGTGTTGGGTGGTGGTGTGTTGGGTGTTGGTGAGTTGGTTGAGTTATGTGAGTTGGGTGTTGGTGAGTTGGGTGAGTTGGGAGAGTTGGGTGAGTTGGGAGAGTTGGGTGAGTTGGGTGAGTTGGGTGTTGGTGAGTTGGGTGTTGGTGAGTCCGGTGTTGGTGAGTTGGGTGTTGGTGAGTTGGGTGTTGGTGAGTGGGTGTTGGTGAGTTGGGTTTTGGTGAGTTGGGTGTTGGTGAGTTGGGTGTTGGTGAGTTGGGTGTTGGTGTGTTGGGTGGAGGTGTGTTGGGTGGTGGTGTGTTGGGTGGTGGTGAGTTGGGTGGACGTGAGTTGTAATGTAATGTAATGTAATGTAATGTAATGTAATGTTATGTAATAGTATATGTTATTACCATCTGCTACGCAGCTGGTTGCTCACCTGCCAAATAGTAGGGTGTCTTCATATAACTCTGCGTCCTCACAATACCCTCCGAAAAAATCCACACATCAGATGCTGGCGCCATGGTGTTATGGTAGGTGTCCATGTCAAGGCCTACTACCGCATACGAGACTTTAGGTAGGTTAGTGCTGTATGCCATCACACTCTGTGCACAGGGGGGATGGGGGGGAATGGGTGGGTGGGGGTAGAAAGTGAGAGGGGGGGGGGGGGGGGGGGGGGGGTGAGATTAAGGGGGGGTACAGGGTGACAGGGGGGGGGGGGGGGGGGGGGTAAGAGTACGGTGGAGGGGGGGTGAAGGAGCATGGATGAGCCAATTCAAGGCCCACTACCGCATACAAGATTTGCAGCAGGTCGGTGATGTGTGACTTCACACTCTCAGTACAGGGGGACGATGGGGGGGGGGGGGGGGGGGAGGGGGGGAGGGGGGTGAAGGAGCATGGATGAGCCAAGACAAGGCCCACTGCCGCACACAAGACTTGCAGCAGGTCAGTGCTGTATGACGGATGGGGGGTGAGGAGAGGGGGGGGTGAGTAGGGGGTGAAGGAGTGAGGAGGAGGAGAAGGACATTTCCCCCCCCTTCTGCCTTTTCGTTATTTTATTTGATGCTGTAGGACATCGCACTCTGATCAAAAGGGGGCGGGGGTGAGGGGATGGGGAGGGGGGTGAGAGGGAGGAGGGGGGAGCTGGAGGGGATGGGGGCGGGGGGGGGGGGGGGGGGGGATGAAGGAGCAAGGAGAAGGAGGAGGAGAAGGACAGTTGTTTTTCCGATTTGTTTTCGTTTTTTGTTTATTTTTGATGTTGTAGGCCATCACACTCTAAACGGCGGGGGACATGATGGGATGGGAAGTAGGGTGGAGGGGGAATGGGTGGGGTGGGGTGGAGGGGGTGGGGTGGGGTGGGGGGGGGGAGGAGCAAGGATGAAGAGGAGGACAGGTTGGGAGAGTGGAGGGAAAGGAGAGAGTAGGGGGGAGGGGGCTGGAAACCCACAATCACCACCTTAAAATCCAGCAACACCATCTCCCCTGTACAGGCCTCCCCACTCCCTTTTATAAGACATACTGACTGAACCCTGCAATAGGATGACTTGGTCAACCTTTAGAGCCAAGTGGTCATTTTTGTCAAGGATACCAATCAATGGGGTTGAGTACTAGCTCGCTATTATAAGACAAACTGACTGAACCCTTAACCCACCATAACCCCCACCAACAATCGGGCCATTCACACCCGCAAGCACACAATTACTTGTTCACACAATATGATGACTTGCCCTACCTTTCGAGTCTAGTAGTCATAAAATCCTTCGCCAAAGATACAGATAGGGTTGAGTACTAGCACACTATTAGACGACAAACTGACCCCCCCACCCCACCCCCCACCCCCAACCCCAAACACAAACGCACAATTGCTTGTTCATACAATAGGATGACTTGCCCTACCTTCAAAGCCAAGTAGTCATAAAATCCTTTGCCCAGGATGTCGATGGGGTTGAGTACTAGCTTGCTATTAGAAGAAATACTGACTGAAGCCTTACCCTCCCCCCCCCCACCCCCTCACCCACCACCGCCCGGGGGCTTCCGCAGGGCACAATTGCTTGTTCATACAATATGATGATTTGCCATACCTTTCGAGCCAAGTAGTCATAAAATACTTTGGCCAGGATACCGATGGGGTTGACAACTAACTGGCTTGATGGTACTGCTAAGACATGCAGTGCGTACTGCATAGGGATGCCTGTAATGGTGTCAACACAGTGAGACTGGTTGAAAACTGACACCTAGGGAAAGCAAGGGTTTGGGTTTCAGGGTTCAGGGTTTAGGGTCCAGGCATGCAGTGCGTACTTAATCGGGTTAAGGGCTCAGGGTTTAGTCATGCAGTGTGTACTGCATATGGACGCCCATTATCGTGTCGACACAGTTGGACTGGTTGAACACCGACACCGACACCGACAAGGGAAAGCAAGGGTTTGGGTTTCAGGGTTCAGGGTTTAGGGTCCAGGCATGCAGTGCGTACTTAATAGGGTTAAGGGCTCAGGGTTTAGGTGGTGTTATGGTGTCGACACAGTTGGACTGGTTGAACACCGACACCTAGGGAAAGCAAGGGTTTGGGGTTCAGGGTGCAGGGTTTAGGCATTGTCAACACTTGTCCAAAATTTATGATATGTTTCTTGTCCATTCTGACAAAAACGACAGACTGGAACACAGACACACACATGGCCTTGAGCACAATGCTGGACATCGCCTGGCCCATGTCCAGGATGTTAATAAGTGGTAAGGTTTAGAGGGGATTGTCGCATTAAACCGCATGCTCCACCGCAGATATTTATCGCATGCATTTACTTTGATTTGACACCACGTCGGGCTGGACTGGTTCAACAGACACCACACAAAAAGTGAGGTCCATGTAACGATTTAGATAGGGGGGGGGAGGGGGGGGGGGGGGGGGGGGGCAGTAGTCAGGGTAGCGGTAGTTTGGGCCGAAACAGGGTCCCAGGTAGCGACCGGTTTAGGTAGAGGGGAAACAAAGCCCTGATGTGTGTTTGTGTGTGCGCTTGTGTGTGTATGTGTGTGTGTATGTGTGCTTGTGCATGTGTGCTTGTGTGTGTTTATGTGTGTGGGTGTGTGCTTGTGTCTGTATGAGTGTGTCTTTGTGTGTCTGTATGAGTGTGTGCTTGTGTGTGTATGTGTGTATGTGTGTGGGCTTGTGTGTGTGTGCGCTTGCGTGTGTATGCATGTATGCATGCATGTATTTATCCATGCATGTATGTATGTATGTATGTATGTGTGTGTGTCTGTGTGTGTACGCGCTTGTGTGTGTGTTTGTGTGTGTGTACGTGTGTATGTGTGTGTGTGTATGTGTGCTTGTGTGTGTGCATGTGTGCGTGCATGTGTGTATGTGTGTGTGTTTGTGTGTGTGCTTGTTTGTTTGCTTGTGTGTGTATGTTTGTGTGTATGTGTGTGCGCTTGTGTGTGTGTACTTGTGTGTGTGTATGTGTGTGTGCTTGTGTATGTATGTGAGTGTGTGTGTGTGTGTGTGCGCAAATATATGTATCCTGAGGTTGACCATCATCTCAATTCGATCCTGCTCTCCAAAACTAAAATCACATAAAACAAAGTTAAATCAAGTCAAAACAAATCAGGACAAATTGAATCAACCCAAATCAAGTGATATTAACTCAGCTCAAATCAAACCTAGCCCAACTCAACCCAAAAATGAAAGAGTGACAATGAGGGACCTCACCGTACTAGACTCTCGAGAAGGGATCTCAAACTGTGCTGCCGCGTTTGTTACCACCGCATGGTACTTTGTTTTAGGGGGGGGAGGGGGGGGAAGGGTATGGATAAATGCATGGCCTCCTGTTGTACCTGAAACATGTATCCATGCACCTCCCTACCCCCATACCTATACCCCCACCCATCCACCCACCCACCCACCGCTCAAAAAACATATGCATGCACACACATACCCCCCTACCCCCATACTTATACCCCCCACCCCACCCCACCCCCTCAAAATCCATATACATGCACCCCCATACCCCCATACTTATAACCCCCCCCCCCCCCCCATACCCCCCATAAATCCAATCGTACCGGACTAGACTCTCAAGACGGGATGTCAAACTGAGCTGCCGCGTTTGTTACCACCGACTGGTACTTCGTGGAGTATGAGTCTTGGTTCATGGACTGAAAGGGGTATGGGTGGGTGGGTGGGTGGGTGGGTGGGGTATGGGTATGGGGGTATAGGTATAGGTAAGCGTTTGTTACCACCGTCTGGTACTTCGTGGAGTATGAATCTTGGTTCATGGAATGAAAGGGGTATGGGTGGGGTGGTATGCATGTCGTATGATGTAACAGTCAAGGGGTAGCCAAATAGGCTAAAGGATCTCTCAACCTTGCAGACAGGAGGTGCTAAACGAAAAAGCACTGATGAACTCAACCCCAAATAATTGTTTTATTGACTAAGTTCGTGCTACATTGGTAATTTAATTTTACAACTGACAGGGAGTTAAGGACATAAATAGGCAGAGGTAAGGACAGGGAGAGGGTAATGTAAGATCAGAAAGAGGGTAGGGTATGGACAGAAAGAGGGTAAGGTAAGGACAGAAAGAGGGAAGGTAAAGACAGAAGGAGGGTAAGGACTGAAAGGGGTTATGTAGAAAAGGGGTATGTAGAAAGGGGGTATGTAGAAAGGGGGTATGTAGAAAGGGGTTAAGGTAAGGACAGAAGGAGGGTAAGGACTGAAAGGGGGTATGTAGAAAGGGGTTAAGGTAAGGATAGAAAGTGGGTAAGGTAAGGACAAAAAGAGGGTAAGGTAAGGACAGAAAAAGGTGAAGGTTAGGACAGAAAGAGGGTAAGGTAAGGACAGAAAGTGGGTGAGGTAAGGACAGAAAGAGGGTAAGGTAAGGACAGACAGAGGGCAAGGAATGGAAGGGGGTACGTTAGAAAGAGGGTAAGGTAAGGACAGAGAGAGGGTAAGGTAAGGACAGACAGAGGGCAAGTAAGGTAAGGTGAAGTCAGAAAGAGAGTAAGGACAGAAAGGGATAAGGACTAAAAGGGCGTAAGGACAGGTGTGCGCTCACTACTCTGCTTGTGAGTTTTCGAAGTTGTGGATGAGACATGCCATTTGTGTGTCAATCATTTGGTTGCCCATCCCGATGCTGCTGCTGCTGCTGCTGCTGATGATGATTCAGATCCAGGGGGGGGTGAGTGAGGGGAGGAAGGGAGGGGTGGCAGGTGAGGGAGGTGGGGAGGGAGGGGATGGATAGATGGATGGATGGATGCATCTGCCCACACGCCCACCTATCCCTCCACATATCCCCCCACACCTACATACATGCACACCTCCATGCACACCTCCATGCACACCTCCATTCACATATATATCCACACCTCCATGCATCCACACTCAATGAAAATATCCCTCCACACCTCCATGCACACCTCCATTCACATATATCTCCACACCTCCATGCATCCACACTCAATGAAAATATCCCTCCACACCTCCATGCACACCTCCATGCACACCTCCATGCACACCTCCATTCACATATATCTCCACACCTCCATGCATCCACACTCAATTAAAATATCCCTCCACACCTCCATGCACACCTCCATGCACACCTCCATGCACACCTCCATTCACATATATCTCCACACCTCCATGCATCCACACTCAATGAAAATATCCCTCCACACCTCCATGCACACCTCCATGCACACCTCCATGCACACCTCCATTCACATATATCTCCACACCTCCATGCATCCACACTCAATGAAAATATCCCTCCACACCTCCATGCACACCTCCATGCACACCTCCATGCACACCTCCATTCACATATATCTCCACACCTCCATGCATCCACACTCAATGAAAATATCCCCCCACACCTCCATGCACACCTCCATGCACACCTCCATTCACATATATCTCCACACCTCCATGCATCCACACTCAATGAAAATATCCCCCCACACCTCCATGCACACCTCCATGCACACCTCCATGCACACCTCCATTCACATATATCTCCACACCTCCATGCATCCACACTCAATGAAAATATCCCTCCACACCTCCATGCACACCTCCATGCACACCTCCATTCACATATATCTCCACACCTCCATGCATCCACACTCAATGAAAATATCCCCCCACACCTCCATGCACACCTCCATGCACACCTCCATTCAAATATCCCTCCACATGTCCATGCCCACCTCCATGCATGCCTCGATGCACACCTCCAAGAAAATATCACTACACACGCCCATGCACACCTCCATGCACACCTCCATCGACACCTTCATGCACACTTCCATGCATCCACCTCTTCGCACACCCCTAAGCTATGCCCTCACTACCCAACAGATCGACTTACAGAGCAGTTTGCTACAGGAAGGATCCACCTCCTCACAGACCCCTACGCTATACCCTCAATATCCAACATAAATAATTAATTGATAATTAAAAAAAAGGTAAATAAATATAACGCCTTATTACGAGGTGTGAGGTTGAGGGGGCCAGCTTGTTTGTTTTCACTGGGGCTAACCTCCAAAATACCAAACAGATAAACTTACAGAGCCGGGTGGACCGATCATGATAGACTTACAGAGCAGTGTGGACCGATCGTGATAGTAAGACCAGTAAGATAGACTTACATATCAGTCAGCTGGGGGACCGATCGTGATAGACTTAAATAGCAGTTTGGACTGGTAATGATAGACTTACAGAGCAGTTAACAAGGGGGCCGATCATGAGGGCTATAGCTGCTGTTGGTATGGCGGTGGATGGTAGTGCTAGCCCCAGCGCGTGGCAAAGTCGGTTGTAGTCAACTTCTACCTGCTGCAATGAGCAAGCACAGTGTGTGTGTGTGTGTGTGGTGTGGTGGGATGTGGTGGGGAGGGGTATGTGTGTGTGTGTGTAGGTGTGTGTGTAGGTGTGTGTGTGTGTGGGGGGGGGGGGGGGGGGTATGTGTGTGTGTATGTGTGTGTGTGTTTGTGTGTGTAGGTAGGTGGGTGTTAGTGTTTGTTTGTGGGTTTGTGTGGGTGTGGGTGTGTGGTGTGGTGGTGTGGTGGTGTGGGTGGTGGGAGTGTGTGTGTGTGTGTGGGGGGGGGGGGGGGGGGTAAAAGGACATCGGAGCAAGAAAAAGAGACTGAAACAAACAGTAGGGCACCCCCACCCCCACTCAAACGCACTGTGTCCACTTGGGTGGGCAATGCTGCTGAGTTGTAGCCCACACAAACTGGGCTGTACAATACACACACACACAGCGAGCTTTCACCCAGCTCCCCCACCCCCACCCCACCAATCCCGCCCCCACTCAAGCGCACCGCTTCCAGTTGGGTGTGCAATGCTGCTAGGTTATAGCCTGCCAGCTCACTGGGTTGTATGACACACACACACACTGACCTTCCACCCAGACCCCCCACTAACCCACCCCCACTCAAACGCACCGTGTCCAGATGGGTGCGCAATTCTGCTGGGTTATAGCCTTCCAGGTCACTGGGACTCCCGGATCATGCCAGACACCGATAGCTCTGCCTGGCCCTGTACGAACGCCAGCTTGGCCATATTCTCCACGGCCACATAAATGTTGAAATTGGTGCTAGGCTTCAAGAAGCTATCCACAGCGTTTTGCTTGATGATGGACAGGACCCCTGCCATGCTTGCCACAGCACCCGCAGTTTCACCAGCGTTTCTACTGAGGTTGGAGGATGCTGCGATCACCGCCGACGGGAGAAGACGGTTGGCAGTGTCTAACATAATTGTTCTAACTGTAGACTGGTCTGCCAAGTCAATGGTGAATGTTTCATAGAAGGAGGAGGTCAGAGTGACAGCTAGGGCTGCCACACAGGTTGCTCGTGCCAGGGTGTACTCTGCGTCTACTGACTTCACTGTAGCGTAAAGGAGTTCAGTCCCCAGCCCAAGCATCACACCCAGCTGGAACTCTGAAATCATGACAGCTGTACCGGCAGATCTCAAGCCTGGTGAGGCGCTGACCATGAGTTTGAGTGGATGTAGTGCCGTGGCAGCGTCTTTCACTATGAATGTGGAGAGGTCCACGCCCAAGGAGCGGTACAACTCCTGGAGTTGTTTCTCCATGGCTGCGGCGGACACAACTGGGGGGGGCGGGGACGAGCTGCTATTGCCGGATGGCCACGGCAGGGGGCTCTGCTCAGGGAGAAGCTGTGCAGCAGCTGTGTAAGAAGCAAAGCTGGCAGCCACAGGCGAGACTGCTCCCGTGTCAGGTAGGAGGGAGAGCAGTGGGAAATTGGGGCGCGCATTGACAAATGCGTCAGTGCAAGTGCTCCCTGCTGGTGCTGTGTTGATCTCCTCTCTCCGAGTTGAGGCGGTGTTGAGTGAACACAAAGCTCCCTTCGTCCTCAGTGGTGAAGGGGGTCAGAGTGCCTGATGGATCGTCTTCAATTCCCTGCCAAGGGGTAGTAGCAGTGTATTTGTGTTGGGCTAAATAAAGCAGCTTCTGGGCAGCTTCCCTGCCTGGCTACTTGACCAAAGCTAGCGTAAGCAGGTGCATCTGATAGCTGACATGGTCAGCTTTCCAGAGCTCCTGAAATCTAGGGGGGTGGCCCTGTACCTGACTCAGGGATCTGCCTAGATGCTGCTACGAGTAGCCCGAAAGAAAAACACTGAGCAGTAGTAGTGCTTGTGTGCAGCCCTGGGCTAGCTTGCGGTCATAATAACACAGCAACCCCAGGATCACACACACATAACTACATAAGGGGTAGTGGTGAATGTTTGTTTGGTCGAGGGTCGGTATCCCCCCCCGCCCCCAAGTGCGCCTACTCTTTTGTAGGAGTGGCAACGCCATTCAAACTGGATCCTCAGTGCCGCTGGTTTGTGTAGGGAGACCCACCTCCTGGGGTGAAATGCCTTTCACAACTAAAAATAAAAAAGGCTCAAGGGCTCAGCCAACTGTCTGATGCATAAGCACATATTGACGCATGCCGAATGACTCATTGCTTTCCATACATCACACACAGGCTCAAGAGCTCAGTCAGTTGTCTGACGCAGATGCACATATTGACGCATGAAACAATGCTTACCACACACCACACTCGCACAGGCTCAAGGGCTCAGCCATTTGTCGGACGCATAAGCACGTATTGACGCATCCAGCATGACACAATGCTTACCACACACCACAGGAACCCTGCTGACCCACACACATGCCCACAGGCTCTGTCACTTCTCTGATGCACGCACCATGGTTGCCGCATGACACAAAGCTTTCCACGCACAACACTATCCCCCTCACATGCCAGCAGGCCCACCCAAACGATCCCTGTAATTCTGAGGTACCACAAACATATATTTGCCCAGCACATCAGACACCTAGTCTTTCTGGGCATTACCACCACCTCAGCTACCTCGACCACCACTACAACCGAATGTGCTGGTGTGCACACCTGTCCAGAGCTACATGCAGTGTGCCCAGCCTTGTGCTCTATCCACTTAACCATTCATGTTTCCTAGCATCACAAGCATCCATACGCCAGCACTCCATACAAGTGTATGTGCAGCGTTGTATGTGCAGCGTTGCGCAGTACGTGTCCCTCTAGTCGAATACTACGTTTTTTTTTGCCAAACACCAGAAGCAGAAAGCAGTAGATAGGGTAGTCTGCTGCGAAGCGTTGCAGCTTCTCTGGAACGCATTTCGGTCCGGACAGGCTGTAGCATTCTGCTGATTGTAGCAGTGTAGCAGTGTGGCATTGTAGCATTGTGCTTACAGGTGCAGGATGTTCGGTACGCGCTTACCTGACAATCACGCAGTGGGCCGATCCATCGCGCGAACCCGTTCGCAGCAGCTGCTCGCCTTAGGCAAACTGCGCATTATGAATAGGAAAATGTAAGTGCCCTATTTTAATTAGTATTGCTTTTGTTGGCAGCATCAGAAGAATGCTCGCGCATGGCATGGCATACAAGTGCGAATCGGCAAATGGGACTTAGGGAATTATGGCTTGGCACACAAGACAAGATATGCTCGGCTAGACAGAATCAACGCTCAGCTCCAAACAACACGCCCATAATATTGAAAGGTGCTGCATATATTCCCTCGCCAAGTTGACTAATAAGGTTATTATATTGCTCAACGAAAGCAACGAAACGGACCAAGTAAGACTAGCAGTAGGAGAGGCAGGGGTGACCTCATTCTGCGCAGAAAGTCAGTCGCGCTCTCCCATTTTGCTGAACACCTTTTCGATGGAAAGAGATTTTCGAAGCAGGTTACTTATCCTGATTCTCGAAACAGTTATTTATAAAACAGATTTGCTACCGCGTTCTCTGAACCAACACCTCGCACCTCGACCTCTGTAGCTCGCTCGGTGTCAAGTTAAAAGTCTATGAGCAGAAGTCTATGAGAAGGGTTTACAGCCTGTTCACAAGGAATGACAGGTCACTCTACAGCATCGTAGACAGGTCACTCGCCCCGATTCGAGATTCGACAGGGGCATAAATCTATCTTCGTTAAGTCACATCGGAGTACTGCTTCTTTCTGTTCGCAGTGGTTTTTCGACATGTCGATTCCAACAGCAAATAAATTCAGCTTGCGATTGTTTGTTAAGCATGGTCAAACGAGCACTTCATTTCTGTGACCTTGTTTCCGACGAGGGCGAGGGTGGGAGTCCCGGCCAATCCGAAAAGTCCATCGTCACGCCACCCACGGCGAAGGTGAGGCAGGCGAAGCATTACAACAACAGCGGAAGGAGTGGCCCGCTCAACAGCTCTACCCCCCGTATCTTCCCCCCTTCCCATTGTGCACCGCGACCTAACCAGAATGACGGCTATCGGGGAAATGCTTCTCGTTTCTGGCAACAAGTCCCAGCTAGTAGATACAGCCGCGAAGAGGAGGAGCAGGAGGAGGAGAAAGCCACACCAGGTGGACAGAATATGGTTAGCTCGTGCCTCCATTGCAGAGAAAGAGGAAGTGACAACCTGGCCCATGCATGTGTCAGGCAAAGAACTGTGCCAAGGTCGCTCAGTAGAGTGGTATTCAAGCCGCTACATCTCTGTCGCTACTTGCAGTCCTCTTGCTGGTATTCCACCAGGCGGTGAATGCTGGCGAAGTCACCTACGCCAAGGTGTTAAAGCTGTTGGTCTGAGTGTGTGGAGGGGTTCTTGGGCAACACAATTGTACAGGACAGCCCCCAGAAGCAGATCCTGAAGAAGTGGGTTGATAAGGGAAAGCCTTTCGGTTATACCAACACGATTGCAGCGGACAATATAAATAAATAAATAAATATATATATATATATATATATATATATAGGGCATAAACCCGTAAGGTCTATGCCCTAAGGGCATATATAAATATATTAGTATTGGCACTGATGGTGCTTGATTTTATTAGCACTGATCTTAGACTGACCAATAATGCTCATGTATGTGTGTGTCTCTGTAAGCTCATTCATGTGTGTGTATACCAACATTGAATTCATTACACTCACTGCATGTATTATTATTATATGTAACTACCTGCATGTATTATTATGTGCCACTCACTGCGTTTATTGCTATTATATGTCACTCACTGCTTGTATTATTATTATTATTATTATTATTATTATTATTATTATTATTATTATTATTATTATTATTATTATCATTATTATCATTATTATTATATGTCACTCACAACTTGTATTATTATATGTTACTCCTTGCTTGTATTATTATATGTCACGCACTGAGTGTATTGTTATTATATGTCACTCACTGCGTGTATTATTATATGTCACTCAATGCTTGTAATATTATTATTATTATTATTATTATTATTATTATTATTATTATTATATGTCACTCACTGCTTGTATTATTATATGTCACTCACTGCGCGTATTGTTATTATATGCCACGCACTGCGTGTATTGTTAGTATTTGTCACGCGCTGCTTGTATTATTATTATTATATGTCACTCACTGCGTGTATTGTTATATGTCACTCACTGCTTGTATCATTATATGTCACTCACTGCTTGTAATATTATTATTATTATTATTATTATTATTATATGTCACTCACTGCTTGTATTATTATATGTCACTCACTGCTTGTAATATTATTATTATTATTATATGTCACTCACTGCTTGTATTATTATATGTCACTCACTGCGCGTATTGTTATTATATGTCACGCACTGCGTGTATTGTTAGTATTTGTCACGCGCTGCTTGTATTATTATTATATGTCACTCACTGCGTGTATTATTATATGTCACTCAATGCTTGTATTATTATATGTCACTCACTGTGTG
>JACBWV010000610.1:150518507-150701007 GCA_013435795.1 Chlamydomonas sp. ICE-L | reverse complement strand
TTGAGGGAATGTAGGACTGGTTGGGCCTTCGACCCTGCCCAAACGGCAATGACCTGAGGCTTCCCCAAAACACAAATTGTCAGAATAAGATGAGAAAAGCTGGACAGTGATTCTGAATGCATAGGGAGTCCAAACCAACAACTCCCATCACATTATGAGCTCATCACTTTGAGGGAATGTAGGACTGGTCGGGCCTTCAACCCTACCCAAACGGCATCTACCTGAGGTTTCCCCCAAAACACAAATTGTCAGAATAATATGAGAAAAGCTGGACTGTGATTCTGAATGCATAGGGAGTCCAAACCAACAACTCCCATCACATTCTGAGCTAATCACTTTGGGGGAATGTAGGACTGGTTGGGCCTTTGACCCTACCCAAACGGCAACGACCTGAGGTTTCCCCCAAAACACAAATTGTCAGAATAAGATGAGAAAAGCTGGACAGTGATTCTGAATGCATAGGGAGTCCAAACCAACAACTCCCATCACATTCTGAGCTCATCACTTTGAGGGAATGTAGGACTGGTTGGGCCTTCGACCCTACCCAAACGGCAACGACCTGAGGTTTCCCCCAAAACACAAATTGTCATCATAAGATGAGAACAGCTGGACTGTGATTCTGAATGCATAGGGAGTCCAAACCAACAACTCCCATCACATTCTGAGCTCATCACTTTGAGGGAATGTAGGACTGGTTGGGCCCTCGACCCTACTCAAACGGCAACGACCTGAGTTTTCCCCCATAACACAAATTGTCAGAATAAGATGAGAAAAGCTGGACTGTGATTCTGAATGCATAGGGAGTCCAAACCAACAACTCTCATCACATTCTGAGCTCATCACTTTGAGGGAATGTAGGACTGCTCGGGCCTTCAACCCTACCCAAACGGCAACGACCTGAGGTTTCCCCCAAAACACAAATTGTCAGAATAAGATGAAAAAAGCTGGACAGTGATTCTGAATGCATAGGGAGTCCAAACCAACAACTCCCATCACATTCTGAGCTCGTCACTTTGAGGGAATGTAGAACTGGTCGGGCCTTCAACCCTACCCAAACGGCATCTACCTGAGGTTTCCCCCAAAACACAAATTGTCAGAATAAGATGAGAAAAGCTGGACTGTGATTCTGAATGCATAGGGAGTCCAAACCAACAACTCCCATCACATTCTGAGCTCATCACTTTGAGGGAATGTAGGACTGGTCGGGCCTTCAACCCTACCCAAACGGCAACGACCTGAGGTTTCCCCCAAAACACAAATTGTCAGAATAAGATGAGAAAAGCTGGACTGTGATTCTGAATGCATAGGGAGTCCAAACCAACAACTCCCATCACATTCTGAGCTCATCACTTTGGGGGAATGTAGGACTGGTTGGGCCTTTGACCCAACCCAAACGGCATCTACCTGAGGTTTCCCCCAAAACACAAATTGTCAGAATAATATGAGAAAAGCTGGACAGTGATTCTGAATGCAAAGGGAGTCCAAACCAACAACTCCCATCACATTATGAGCTCATCACTTTGAGGGAATGTAGGACTGGTTGGGCCTTCAACCCTACCCAAACGGCAACGAACTGAGGTTTCCCCCAAAACACAAATTGTCAGCATAAGATGAGAAAAGCTGTGATTCTGAATGCATAGGGAGTCCAAACCAACAACTCCCATCACATTCTGAGCTCATCACTTTGAGGGAATGTAGGACTGCTCGGGCCTTCAACCCTACCCAAACGGCATCTACCTGAGGTTTCCCCCAAAACACAAATTGTCAGAATAAGATGAGAAAAGCTGGACTGTGATTCTGAATGCATAGGGAGTCCAAACCAACAACTCCCATCACATTCTGAGCTCATCACTTTGAGGGAATGTAGGACTGGTTGGGCCTTCAACCCTACCCAAACAGCAACGACCTGAGGTTTCCCCCAAAACACAAATTGTCAGCATAAGATGAGAAAAGCTGTGATTCTGAATGCATAGGGAGTCCAAACCAACAACTCCCATCACATTCTGAGCTCATCAGTTTGAGGGAATGTAGGACTGCTCGGGCCTTCAACCCTACCCAAACGGCATCTACCTGAGGTTTCCCCCAAAACACAAATTGTCAGAATAAGATGAGAAAAGCTGGACTGTGATTTTGAATGCATAGGGAGTCCAAACCAACAACTCCCATCACATTATGAGCTCATCACTTTGAGGGAATGTAGGACTGGTTTGGCCTTCAACCCTACCCAAATGACAACGACCTGAGGTTTCCCCCAAAACACAAATTGTCAGCATAAGATGAGAAAAGCTGGACTGTGATTCTGAATGCATAGGGAGTCCAAACCAACAACTCCCATCACATTCTGAGCTCATCACTTTGAGGGAATGTAGGACTGCTCGGGCCTTCAACCCTACCCAAACGGCATCTACCTGAGGTTTCCCCCAAAACACAAATTGTCAGAATAAGATGAGAAAAGCTGGACAGTGATTCTGAATGCATAGGGAGTCCAAACCAACAACTCCCATCACATTCTGAGCTCATCACTTTGAGGGAATGTAGGACTGCTCGGGCCTTCAACCCTACCCAAACGGCATCTACCTGAGGTTTCCCCCAAAACACAAATTGTCAGAATAAGATGAGAAAAGCTGGACAGTGATTCTGAATGCATAGGGAGTCCAAACCAACAACTCCCATCACATTCTGAGCTCATCACTTTGAGGGAATGTAGGACTGGTTGGGCCTTCAACCCTACCCAAACGGCATCTACCTGAGGTTTCCCCAAAACACAAATTGTCAGAATAATATGAGAAAAGCTGGACTGTGATTCTGAATGCATAGGGAGTCCAAACCAACAACTCCCATCACATTCTGAGCTAATCACTTTGGGGAATGTAGGACTGGTCTGGGCCTTCGACCCTACCCCAAACGGCAACGACCTGAGGTTTCCCCCAAAACACAAATTGTCAGAATAAGATGAGAAAAGCTGGACAGTGATTCTGAATGCATAGGGAGTCCAAACCAACAACTCCCATCACATTCTGAGCTCATCACTTTGAGGGAATGTAGGACTGGTTGGGCCTTCGAACCCTACCCAAACGGCAACGACCTGAGGTTTTCCCCCAAAACACAAATTGTCAGAATAAGATGAGAAAAGCTGGACAGTGATTCTGAATGCATAGGGAGTCCAAACCAACAACTCCCATCACATTCTGAGCTCATCACTTTGAGGGAATGTAGGACTGGTCGGGCCTTCAACCCTACCCAAACGGCAACGACCTGAGGTTTCCCCCAAAACACAAATTGTCAGAATAAGATGAGAAAAGCTGGACAGTGATTCTGAATGCATAGGGAGTCCAAACCAACAACTCCCATCACATTCTGAGCTCATCACTTTGAGGGAATGTAGGACTGGTTGGGCCTTCAACCCTACCCAAACGGCATCTACCTGAGGTTTCCCCCAAAACACAAATTGTCAGAATAAGATGAGAAAAGCTGGACAGTGATTCTGAATGCATAGGGAGTCCAAACCAACAACTCCCATCACATTCTGAGCTCATCACTTTGAGGGAATGTAGGACTGGTTGGGCCTTCAACCCTACCCAAACGGCAATCTACCTGAGGTTTCCCCCAAAACACAAATTGTCAGAATAAGATGAGAAAAGCTGGACAGTGATTCTGAATGCATAGGGAGTCCAAACCAACAACTCCCATCACATTCTGAGCTCATCACTTTGAGGGAATGTAGGACTGGTTCGGGCCTTCAACCCTACCCAAACGGCAACGAACTGAGGTTTCCCCCAAAACACAAATTGTCAGAATAAGATGAGAAAAGCTGGACAGTGATTCTGAATGCATAGGGAGTCCAAACCAACAACTCCCATCACATTCTGAGCTCATCACTTTGAGGGAATGTAGGACTGGTCGGGCCTTCAACCCTACCCAAACGGCATCTACCTGAGGTTTCCCCCAAAACACAAATTGTCAGAATAAGATGAGAAAAGCTGGACAGTGATTCTGAATGCATAGGGAGTCCAAACCAACAACTCCCATCACATTCTGAGCTCATCACTTTGAGGGAATGTAGGACTGGTTGGGCCTTCAACCCTACCCAAACGGCATCTACCTGAGGTTTCCCCCAAAACACAAATTGTCAGAATAATATGAGAAAAGCTGGACAGTGATTCTGAATGCATAGGGAGTCCAAACCAACAACTCCCATCACATTCTGAGCTCATCACTTTGGGGGAATGTAGGACTGGTTGGGCCTTCGACCCTACCCAAACGGCAACGACCTGAGGTTTCCCCCAAAACACAAATTGTCAGAATAAGATGAGAAAAGCTGGACAGTGATTCTGAATGCATAGGGAGTCCAAACCAACAACTCCCATCACATTCTGAGCTCATCACTTTGAGGGAATGTAGGACTGGTTGGGCCTTCAACCCTACCCAAACGGCAACGACCTGAGGTTTCCCCCAAAACACAAATTGTCAGAATAAGATGAGAAAAGCTGGACTGTGATTCTGAATGCATAGGGAGTCCAAACCAACAACTCCCATCACATTCTGAGCTCATCACTTTGAGGGAATGTAGGACTGGTCGGGCCTTCGAACCCTACCCAAACGGCAACGACCTGAGGTTTCCCCCAAAACACAAATTGTCAGAATAAGATGAGAAAAGCTGGACAGTGATTCTGAATGCATAGGGAGTCCAAACCAACAACTCCCATCACATTCTGAGCTCATCACTTTGAGGGAATGTAGGACTGGTCGGGCCTTCAACCCTACCCAAACGGCAACGACCTGAGGTTTCCCCCAAAACACAAATTGTCAGAATAAGATGAGAAAAGCTGGACAGTGATTCTGAATGCATAGGGAGTCCAAACCAACAACTCCCATCACATTCTGAGCTCATCACTTTGAGGGAATGTAGGACTGGTTGGGCCTTCAACCCTACCCAAACGGCAACGACCTGAGGTTTCCCCCAAAACACAAATTGTCAGAATAAGATGAGAAAAGCTGGACAGTGATTCTGAATGCATAGGGAGTCCAAACCAACAACTCCCATCACATTCTGAGCTCATCACTTTGAGGGAATGTAGGACTGGTCGGGCCTTCAACCCTACCCAAACGGCATCTACCTGAGGTTTCCCCCAAAACACAAATTGTCAGAATAAGATGAGAAAAGCTGGACAGTGATTCTGAATGCATAGGGAGTCCAAACCAACAACTCCCATCACATTCTGAGCTCATCACTTTGAGGGAATGTAGGACTGGTCGGGCCTTCAACCCTACCCAAACGGCAACGACCTGAGGTTTCCCCCAAAACACAAATTGTCAGAATAATATGAGAAAAGCTGGACAGTGATTCTGAATGCATAGGGAGTCCAAACCAACAACTCCCATCACATTCTGAGCTCATCACTTTGAGGGAATGTAGGACTGGTTGGGCCTTCGACCCTACCCAAACGGCAACGACCTGAGGTTTCCCCCAAAACACAAATTGTCAGAATAAGATGAGAAAAGCTGGACAGTGATTCTGAATGCATAGGGAGTCCAAACCAACAACTCCCATCACATTCTGAGCTCATCACTTTGAGGGAATGTAGGACTGGTCGGGCCTTCGACCCTACCCAAACGGCAACGACCTGAGGTTTCCCCCAAAACACAAATTGTCAGAATAAGATGAGAAAAGCTGGACAGTGATTCTGAATGCATAGGGAGTCCAAACCAACAACTCCCATCACATTCTGAGCTCATCACTTTGAGGGAATGTAGGACTGGTCGGGCCTTCAACCCTACCCAAACGGCAATCTACCTGAGGTTTCCCCCAAAACACAAATTGTCAGAATAAGATGAGAAAAGCTGGACAGTGATTCTGAATGCATAGGGAGTCCAAACCAACAACTCCCATCACATTCTGAGCTCATCACTTTGAGGGAATGTAGGACTGGTTTGGGCCTTCAACCCTACCCAAACGGCAACTACCTGAGGTTTCCCCCAAAACACAAATTGTCAGAATAATATGAGAAAAGCTGGACAGTGATTCTGAATGCATAGGGAGTCCAAACCAACAACTCCCATCACATTCTGAGCTCATCACTTTGAGGGAATGTAGGACTGGTCGGGCCTTCAACCCTACCCAAACGGCAACGACCTGAGGTTTCCCCCAAAACACAAATTGTCAGCATAAGATGAGAAAAGCTGGACAGTGATTCTGAATGCATAGGGAGTCCAAACCAACAACTCCCATCACATTCTGAGCTCATCACTTTGAGGGAATGTAGGACTGGTCGGGCCTTCAACCCTACCCAAACGGCATCTACCTGAGGTTTCCCCCAAAACACAAATTGTCAGAATAAGATGAGAAAAGCTGGACTGTGATTCTGAATGCATAGGGAGTCCAAACCAACAACTCCCATCACATTCTGAGCTCATCACTTTGAGGGAATGTAGGACTGGTCGGGCCTTCAACCCTACCCAAACGGCAATCTACCTGAGGTTTCCCCCAAAACACAAATTGTCAGAATAAGATGAGAAAAGCTGGACTGTGATTCTGAATGCATAGGGAGTCCAAACCAACAACTCCCATCACATTCTGAGCTCATCACTTTGGGGGAATGTAGGACTGGTCGGGCCTTCGACCCTACCCAAACGGCAACGACCTGAGGTTTCCCCCAAAACACAAATTGTCAGAATAATATGAGAAAAGCTGGACAGTGATTCTGAATGCATAGGGAGTCCAAACCAACAACTCCCATCACATTCTGAGCTCATCACTTTGAGGGAATGTAGGACTGGTCTGGGCCTTCAACCCTACCCAAACGGCAACGACCTGAGGTTTCCCCCAAAACACAAATTGTCAGAATAAGATGAGAAAAGCTGGACAGTGATTCTGAATGCATAGGGAGTCCAAACCAACAACTCCCATCACATTCTGAGCTCATCACTTTGAGGGAATGTAGGACTGGTCGGGCCTTCAACCCTACCCAAACGGCAACGACCTGAGGTTTCCCCCAAAACACAAATTGTCAGAATAAGATGAGAAAAGCTGGACAGTGATTCTGAATGCATAGGGAGTCCAAACCAACAACTCCCATCACATTCTGAGCTCATCACTTTGGGGAATGTAGGACTGGTCGGGCCTTCGACCCTACCCAAACGGCAATCGACCTGAGGTTTCCCCCAAAACACTAATTGTCAGAATAAGATGAGAAAAGCTGGACAGTGATTCTGAATGCATAGGGAGTCCAAACCAACAACTCCCATCACATTCTGAGCTCATCACTTTGAGGGTAATGTAGGACTGGTCGGGCCTTCAACCCTACCCAAACGGCATACTACCTGAGGTTTCCCCCAAAACACAAATTGTCAGAATAAGATGAGAAAAGCTGGACAGTGATTCTGAATGCATAGGGAGTCCAAACCAACAACTCCCATCACATTCTGAGCTCATCACTTTGAGGGAATGTAGGACTGGTCGGGCCTTCGACCCTACCCAAACGGCAACGACCTGAGGTTTCCCCCAAAACACAAATTGTCAGAATAAGATGAGAAAAGCTGGACAGTGATTCTGAATGCATAGGGAGTCCAAACCAACAACTCCCATCACATTCTGAGCTCATCACTTTCGGGGAATGTAGGACTGGTCGGGCCTTCGACCCTACCCAAACGGCATCTACCTGAGGTTTCCCCCAAAACACAAATTGTCAGAATAAGATGAGAAAAGCTGGACAGTGATTCTGAATGCATAGGGAGTCCAAACCAACAACTCCCATCACATTCTGAGCTCATCACTTTCGGGGAATGTAGGACTGGTCGGGCCTTCGACCCTACCCAAACGGCAACGACCTGAGGTTCCCCCAAAACACTAATTGTCAGAATAAGATGAGAAAAGCTGGACAGTGATTCTGAATGCATAGGGAGTCCAAACCAACAACTCCCATCACATTCTGAGCTCATCACTTTGAGGGAATGTAGGACTGGTCGGGCCTTCGACCCTACCCAAACGGCAACGACCTGAGGTTTCCCCCAAAACACAAATTGTCAGAATAAGATGAGAAAAGCTGGACAGTGATTCTGAATGCATAGGGAGTCCAAACCAACAACTCCCATCACATTCTGAGCTCATCACTTTGAGGGAATGTAGGACTGGTCGGGCCTTCGACCCTACCCAAACGGCAACGACCTGAGGTTTCCCCCAAAACACAAATTGTCAGAATAAGATGAGAAAAGCTGGACAGTGATTCTGAATGCATAGGGAGTCCAAACCAACAACTCCCATCACATTCTGAGCTCATCACTTTGAGGGAATGTAGGACTGGTCGGGCCTTCGACCCTACCCAAACGGCAATCGACCTGAGGTTTCCCCCAAAACACAAATTGTCAGAATAAGATGAGAAAAGCTGGACATTGATTCTGAATGCATAGGGAGTCCAAACCAACAACTCCCATCACATTCTGAGCTCATCACTTTGAGGGAATGTAGGACTGGTCGGGCCTTCAACCCTACCCAAACGGCAACGACCTGAGGTTTCCCCCAAAACACAAATTGTCAGAATAAGATGAGAAAAGCTGGACAGTGATTCTGAATGCATAGGGAGTCCAAACCAACAACTCCCATCACATTCTGAGCTCATCACTTTGAGGGGAATGTAGGACTGGTCGGGCCTTCAACCCTACCCAAACGGCAACTACCTGAGGTTTCCCCCAAAACACAAATTGTCAGAATAAGATGAGAAAAGCTGGACAGTGATTCTGAATGCATAGGGAGTCCAAACCAACAACTCCCATCACATTCTGAGCTCATCACTTTGAGGGAATGTAGGACTGGTCGGGCCTTCAACCCTACCCAAACGGCAACGACCTGAGGTTTCCCCCAAAACACAAATTGTCAGAATAAGATGAGAAAAGCTGGACAGTGATTCTGAATGCATAGGGAGTCCAAACCAACAACTCCCATCACATTCTGAGCTCATCACTTTGGGGGAATGTAGGACTGGTCGGACCTTCAACCCTACCCAAACGGCATCTACCTGAGGTTTCCCCCAAAACACTAATTGTCAGAATAAGATGAGAAAAGCTGGACAGTGATTCTGAATGCATAGGGAGTCCAAACCAACAACTCCCATCACATTCTGAGCTCATCACTTTGGGGAATGTAGGACTGGTCGGGCCTTCAACCCTACCCAAACGGCAACGACCTGAGGTTTCCCCCAAAACACAAATTGTCAGAATAAGATGAGAAAAGCTGGACAGTGATTCTGAATGCATAGGGAGTCCAAACCAACAACTCCCATCACATTCTGAGCTCATCACTTTGGGGGAATGTAGGACTGGTCGGGCCTTCGACCCTACCCAAACGGCAACGACCTGAGGTTTCCCCCAAAACACAAATTGTCAGAATAAGATGAGAAAAGCTGGACAGTGATTCTGAATGCATAGGGAGTCCAAACCAACAACTCCCATCACATTCTGAGCTCATCACTTTGAGGGAATGTAGGACTGGTCGGGCCTTCGACCCTACCCAAACGGCAACGACCTGAGGTTTCCCCCAAAACACAAATTGTCAGAATAAGATGAGAAAAGCTGGACAGTGATTCTGAATGCATAGGGAGTCCAAACCAACAACTCCCATCACATTCTGAGCTCATCACTTTGGGGGAATGTAGGACTGGTCGGGCCTTCGACCCTACCCAAACGGCAACGACCTGAGGTTTCCCCCAAAACACAAATTGTCAGAATAAGATGAGAAAAGCTGGACAGTGATTCTGAATGCATAGGGAGTCCAAACCAACAACTCCCATCACATTCTGAGCTCATCACTTTGAGGGAATGTAGGACTGGTCGGGCCTTCAACCCTACCCAAACGGCATCTACCTGAGGTTTCCCCCAAAACACAAATTGTCAGAATAAGATGAGAAAAGCTGGACAGTGATTCTGAATGCATAGGGAGTCCAAACCAACAACTCCCATCACATTCTGAGCTCATCACTTTGGGGAATGTAGGACTGGTCGGGCCTTCGACCCTACCCAAACGGCAACAACCTGAAGTTTCCCCCAAAACTCAAATTGTCAGAATAAGATGAGAAAAGCTGGACAGTGATTCTGAATGCATAGGGAGTCCAAACCAACAACTCCCATCACATTCTGAGCTCATCACTTTGAGGGTATGTAGGACTGGTCGGGCCTTCAACCCTACCCAAACGGCAACGACCTGAGGTTTCCCCCAAAACACAAATTGTCAGAATAAGATGAGAAAAGCTGGACAGTGATTCTGAATGCATAGGGAGTCCAAACCAACAACTCCCATCACATTCTGAGCTCATCACTTTGGGGGAATGTAGGACTGGTCGGGCCTTCAACCCTACCCAAACGGCAACGACCTGAGGTTTCCCCCAAAACACAAATTGTCAGAATAAGATGAGAAAAGCTGGACAGTGATTCTGAATGCATAGGGAGTCCAAACCAACAACTCCCATCACATTCTGAGCTCATCACTTTGAGGGAATGTAGGACTGGTCGGGCCTTCAACCCTACCCAAACGGCAACTACCTGAGGTTTCCCCCAAAACACTAATTGTCAGAATAAGATGAGAAAAGCTGGACAGTGATTCTGAATGCATAGGGAGTCCAAACCAACAACTCCCATCACATCCTGAGCTCATCACTTTGGGGGAATGTAGGACTGGTCGGGCCTTCAACCCTACCCAAACGGCAACGACCTGAGGTTTCCCCCAAAACACAAATTGTCAGAATAAGATGAGAAAAGCTGGACAGTGATTCTGAATGCATAGGGAGTCCAAACCAACAACTCCCATCACATTCTGAGCTCATCACTTTGGGGGAATGTAGGACTGGTCGGGCCTTCAACCCTACCCAAACGGCAACGACCTGAGGTTTCCCCCAAAACACTAATTGTCAGAATAAGATGAGAAAAGCTGGACAGTGATTCTGAATGCATAGGGAGTCCAAACCAACAACTCCCATCACATTCTGAGCTCATCACTTTGAGGGAATGTAGGACTGGTCGGGCCTTCAACCCTACCCAAACGGCATCTACCTGAGGTTTCCCCCAAACACAAATTGTCAGAATAAGATGAGAAAAGCTGGACAGTGATTCTGAATGCATAGGGAGTCCAAAACAACAACTCCCATCACATTCTGAGCTCATCACTTTGGGGGAATGTAGGACTGGTCGGGCCTTCACCCTACCCAAACGGCAACGACCTGAGGTTTCCCCCAAAACACTAATTGTCAGAATAAGATGAGAAAAGCTGGACAGTGATTCTGAATGCATAGGGAGTCCAAACCAACAACTCCCATCACATTCTGAGCTCATCACTTTGGGGGAATGTAGGACTGGTCGGGCCTTCGACCCTACCCAAACGGCAACGACCTGAGGTTTCCCCCAAACACAAATTGTCAGAATAAGATGAGAAAGCTGGACAGTGATTCTGAATGCATAGGGAGTCCAAACCAACAACTCCCATCACATTCTGAGCTCATCACTTTGGGGTAATCTAGGACTGGTTCGGGCCTTCGACCCTACCCAAACGGCAACGACCTGAGGTTTCCCCCAAAACCACTAATTGTCAGAATAAGATGAGAAAAGCTGGACAGTGATTCTGAATGCATAGGGAGTCCAAACCAACAACTCCCATCACATTCTGAGCTCATCACTTTGGGGGAATGTAGGACTGGTCGGGCCTTCGACCCTACCCAAACGGCAACGACCTGAGGTTTCCCCCAAAACACAAATTGTCAGAATAAGATGAGAAAAGCTGGACAGTGATTCTGAATGCATAGGGAGTCCAAACCAACAACTCCCATCACATCCTGAGCTCATCACTTTGGGGGAATGTAGGACTGGTCTGTCCTTCGACCCTACCCAAACGGCATCTACCTGAGTTTTCCCCCAAAACACTAATTGTCAGAATAAGATGAGAAAAGCTGGACATTGATTCTGAATGCATAGGGAGTCCAAACCAACAACTCCCATCACATTCTGAGCTCATCACTTTGGGGGAATGTAGGACTGGTCTGTCCTTCGACCCTACCCAAACGGCATCTACCTGAGGTTTCCCCCAAAACACTAATTGTCAGAATAAGATGAGAAAAGCTGGACAGTAATTCTGAATGCATAGGGAGTCCATACCAACAACTCCCATCACATTCTGAGCTCATCACTTTGGGGAAATGTAGGACTGGTCGGGCCTTCGACCCTACCCAAACGGCAACGACCTGAGGTTTCCCCCAAAACACTAATTGTCAGAATAAGATGAGAAAAGCTGGACAGTGATTCTGAATGCATAGGGAGTCCAAATCAACAACTTCCATCACATTCTGAGCTCATCACTTTGGGGGAATGTAGGACCGGTCGGGCCTTCGACCCTACTCTAACGGCAACGACCTGAGGTTTCCCCCAAAACACAAATTGTCAGAATAAGATGAGAAAAGCTGGACAGTGATTCTGAATGCATAGGGAGTCCAAACCAACAACTCCCATCACATTCTGAGCTCATCACTTTGAGGGTATCTAGGACTGGTCTGTCCTTCGACCCTACCCTAACGGCATCTACCTGAGGTTTCCCCCAAAACACAAATTGTCAGAATAAGATGAGAAAAGCTGGACAGTGATTCTGAATGCATAGGGAGTCCAAACCAACAACTCCCATCACATTCTGAGCTCATCACTTTGGGGGAATGTAGGACTGGTCGGGCCTTCGACCCTACCCAAACGGCAACGACCTGAGTTTTCCCCCAAAACACAAATTGTCAGAATAAGATGAGAAAAGCTGGACATTGATTCTGAATGCATAGGGAGTCCAAACCAACAACTCCCATCACATTCTGAGCTCATCACTTTGGGGGAATGTAGGACTGGTCGGGCCTTCGATCCTACCCAAATTGCAACTACTGTATTGGGGCCTCCCCCCAAAACATAAATTGTCAGAATTCGATGAGGAAAGCTGGACAGACAAATACACAAAGACTATTGAATCTGTATGACAAAGGTGATGGTATTGAACCTCGTAAGGGATTCTGCCTGTCATCAGGACCCATTGGTACAGTCATACCTAGGGTTCCAAGGATCCACGGACTCACGGAGTGACAGTTCCTCAATATGTACCGCCTCACTCACAAGCACGTCTCTGGCTGCCATACAATACTAGCGAACTCTATTATCGGCTATAATCAATTATCCTACTGACGAGCCAACCGAGAATTCCCTACATCCCTTCACTAGGTACATTATACCTCTTGGTAGTCTATAGTATTCCCTCTAGCTTATAACTCCTACCCTAAACTCTATGCTAACCTTCAGTCAAGATAGATATTATCACATAACGTAGTCCCATCACATCCGCCATTGCTTCTGAGCTGTGGCAATACATGCATACATATAGGGCAGAAGGGAGCATGAGCTCACTCCATGTTCCATCGCTTGCATCCTAGTTTGATGAGGTGATCATAGTACTGTACTGCCTCGCTGAAGGCTTTGAGCCCTCTAAACCTAACTCCAACACTGATGTACGCAAGCATGGTAGGTAGCATGAAAGCCCAGAAACGACGACCTATGCGTTGAGGACCAGCATGGTGGGGTCTTATTTGATTTATTTTTAGTAGCCTGAGTAATCATGTATGTAAATTTGTAAAACAAACATTGGTAACAATTGATATGGCAGATTATTATGGGAAGAAGCAGGAGTAAAAAAAAAAAAGCTGCAGGCATAGAGCCTAAAAAACCTGAGGGGGGCTGACCCCCCCCCCTCCTCCCCCCCCCCCCCCCCCTTAAATAGAAATACCTTTTTTTGTTATAACTTAGATATGGATTCAGAGGGTTTACAGTATGGTGCACACGATGGCGTCCTCAGATTTGTAGTGCAGCGATCGCACGATACGAAAAAACAGTTCTGCCCCCCCCCCCCCCCCCCCCCCCCCCCCCCCGGTTGTCCTTACTACCTTGTACTTTAGCCACCCTTTGCCGTCGCTGGAGGCGGCCAGAAAAATATGTAAAAAACAGACCGAGCACAGACACTCTAAAACGCAGTTAAAAAACAAAACAGTGCACATGGTCTGTTTTTGTAATCATTATTCTGGTCTAGTCACTGCCCCTTAAGGTTTATCTGCCTGGCTTCAACTGTTTGGCAATCTTCCCCATAAACTCGATGGGCGCCCATGTTTGCAGGCCGGTACATTGGACGGACGAGCATCAGCATCATCTTGCATACAGAAAGAAGAAAGAAAGAAAGAGAAAGAAAGACAGAAAAGGATTGCCAAGAGGCGTGGAAAAGGAAAGGAACAGAAGAACGGCGGCTATTCGATTTGATTCGGTTGCTGTCGGTTTGTGTGTGTGTGTGTGTGTGGTGGTGGTGGTGGTGGTGGTGGTGGTGGGGGGGGGTATATACTTATTGCACGAGGTCCAACGTGGTTCCAATTGACTGCCCTTACCATGGCCTACTCATGGGTGGTCTTATAATTGTATTTGGAGGTCTGAGTAAAAAGTTGGCAAAAAACCGTATGAGGGCGAAACCCCCCCCCCCCCCCCCCCCCCCCCCCCCTAAATTAAGTGCCCAGAAAAATCTGAAAACATGTTCAATAAATCGCAAATAATTATGCCATATACATCCTAAATTTGGAATAAATTGATCGACTGTGCTCAACTTTTCGAGAAGGATGCTACCTCCTGGAAGAACAATTGAAATGTATACTGACATTACGTTAACCTGTCTTGCATCCTTGTCACGCCGACACCAACGCTGACGGAAAACACGAAACGAATAAAAAACCTGATAGAAACAGAAACATATAATTTGTAGATTTTTTGCTCACCTTTAAAGTCGGGGTTTTAAAACCCTGCACAGTACAAAGGAGGCCGTTGCAATGCCCTGACAAAGTCGTACAAGCTCAGGAAGAACTGTGTCTTGGACTTGATCTTCTTCACAATGTCCTGTGCCCTGCATTTTGGTAAAAAAAACATAAGTTGGGGACACTTCTGCAATGAGGAGGCATTCGATTCACTGGGGCGGGCGACAAGGCACTTCGTACTCGGGATGGTAAGCCACGCTAACCCACGAAATGTAGCATGCGCCTTCGTATCTTTGGTGTGGAAGGCAGGAATGAAGTGCTCGGGCATACCGGGCATCGCGTCGAGAATGGCTTTGAAGTGCTCCGCCAGCCGAGCCTCCAGCCCTGTCCTGAACTGCAACTGCCCAGCACTGTCATCAAGCAAACGTATCTTCAAGAATGCTTGGTCAACAGAAGCCTTATGACCAGCGCCCAGCGTCTTGCACTCAAAGGATCCAAGCTCCACTTTCAGATTAGGCGTGGGCAAATCTCTTGGTTCACAAGTCGCTCTTGGGAAGCCCCGATTGAATAGCTAACACTCCATGCAATACATTGCTAATCGGACACGACATCGCGCATTTAATCGAGGAGCTGTTACTGTGAAATCTCCTAAAAGTAAAGCGAGAGCAACTCACCATGCCCATGCGGAAAGATTAGATGAAAGCAGTACGCGAATCAGATTAGAAGATAGATTCGCAAGCGCCAGCTCAGTCGTTCGCAGGCGACAGCGTGTTTATTCACTGGCAACAGCGTGGCGCCAGTACCCTAAGTGTACTGGAGTGTAATCTCATAGACTTCTGCTCATGGACTTTTAACTTGACAGGGGGGACTCCTGGAGTTCACGGGAGCAAGAATGTGAGCTGAGTCACATACAGGCTGGCCTGCATCAGATACCTGTCAGACACGCTTGAGATACGCTCGCGGCGCGGTTGGCGGTTGGGCTTGACCATAGAGGGCTTGACATGAGGCTTGACAATTTGATACATGGCCCTGATTTGAAGCTGCGTTTGAATTCGCTGCGGACCAGCTTGCTTCCGCATGGGAACTCGCTGTGCAGCTTCCAGGCAACTCCGGTATCCAAATTCGTCTCGCCCAGAGCATGCGGCGGACTTCTGGCTGCTTGAGGAGGAAAAAAATAATGCTGCGCGTTTAGGAAGGAAATCCGCGGGCAGTGAAACCGGAAGCGCAGGCTGAGAATTGCGCATGAGCCTTTTCAAAGCGCAAGTTCAACCTTCGATCTGGCTGCATGGACACGACTGCTGCATGGGCAAATCATCAGCACTTGAATCCCAGCTTACAATGTTCGAATTGACAAGCCCAACTGCTGCCACGCGCACGCGCCGCGAGCGTATCCCAGGGTTTGAGTTTCGTCCGATTGGAGACCGTCCGATTATAATAAGTTGATACGAGAGAAATCCTCTGAAATCCTCTGAATCTCCTCCTCGGATTGTGGAACCCGCAGTTGAGTTCTCCGTCTCTTCAGCCCCGTTTGCAGGCTCCAGGTTTCTATCTGCACGCCACCGCGCGCCCATTTTCTTGCCCTGTCAAAAGTGGTCACAGAGACTTTCCAAGCGGCCTGGTCTTTCCCTCTCGCTAAGGTAAGAACATCTACTCTGGTTAAAGAGCAAGCAACGGATTCTTGCTGCCAGGGAGCGCGACTGATAGAAGAGCTAGCCGCTGCTCGGCATTATGGTAGACCTCATCAATATCGTCTCAAGCTCGAACTTACAGTGAAGCGCAATCTCGAAGCCGAAGTCGGCAGGTGTTGAGGATATTCGACCGAATATTATTCTTAGTCAGCTCAAATTAACTTCGTATTCACTTATTGGCAGAGGAAATTACAACCCTCCGCTTAGTCAGGTCGGATTCGCTTCTTGAGCTGGATGGGACGATGAGACCAAAGAGCACCTGGGGTGTGCAATATTAAAATTGTACAATTGACAAACCCCGCACTACCACCATGAGGAGCGCGAAATCAAAGCCCTCGGGGTCGTCTCGTCCCTCAATCCCTAGTTCACCCGATTCCCTAGTTCCCCTATCCCTCGTTCTCTCCTTCCCCTGTCCCTCGTTCCTCGTCCCCTGTCCCTCGATCCCTTGTTCCCTCGTTCCTCGGTCCCTATCCCTCAAACCTTTGTTCGTATCAATCTCCTTGCCTCCGCCTCTACAGGGACTGGGGGCTTTCCTGTCCTTGTCACACGGTGTAATCATTGGGAATTTGGACGTGGGGAGTACGCATAAGAGGAAACCTAGACTAGCGAAACCATATAACCGTGCATGGGGCTCGGGAGAGGATCAGGCTCTCAGGGCTGGGGACATGACGAGGGCAAGGACTGGGTTAGGAAACCGGGACAAGGAGAGGGGTGGGGGGAAGCCGCGTGTTACATCATACCGCTCTAGAACAGCAATTATAGAACGGGACCAATACACGTGACACACTGACCATGATAGAGATGAAGGTCTAAAAGGACAGAAAGGACATGATGAACTATTCTTCTACGCCACAACTAGGGCATGCATGGGGGTAAAGGTCAGGACAACACATCTGTTAGTAACAAACTATCAACTATGCTCGCCTCTAGGTTCAACATTGCGACACGCAATGTTACACAAGGGGCAGTGGTGCAAGTCCCGATTGGCAGTGGTCTGGCAAACCCAGTTGTTCCACTGGGCGCCCCACTCTCCTCCCCCGGCCCCATACAGGCCTACGCCCCTACCCCTTATTAGCTCCGTACTCCCCCAGGCACTTGGCTCCAATCCACTCCCACTGCCCCATCCTCTACCCCACCCTCTGCCCCCTAGCTATGTACCGGCCTACACCCCTAGGCTCTAATTACTAGTAGGCCCCCCCTTATTCGCCCGCTTTTGTGTGGGTGAGAGCAGGTGGCTCTGCAGGCTTTTATTTTGAAGTGCTACACTACATACCTTGGTGTTTTGGGGTGGTTCATAAGAGCCTCGCAGGGTGGCTTATGGGGTCAAATCTCCAGTTTCTTTTAGGGTTGAGGGTTTAAGGGTTTAGGGTTTCCTTCGCGCTCTACAGAGTTTACCGCACCGTCCCAGAACGAACCCATTGATTATTTTTTCAAATCTGCAAGTGGGGGTTTCCTAGCTTTATGGTTCTAGGCATCCTTCCGGGGTTGCGTTTAGGGGTTTTCTTATGCTTTTTATAGCTTTTTTAGCCTTTTAGGGCCATCTAGAGCAAAACTAGAAAGCTATTTTTTTTACTTATTTTATCCATAGCGATAATTTTGCTGAAACGGGGTCAACTCTAGCGATCGCTATATATAGCGGAAATAAAAATCCCTGAATGGACCTTGGCTCACAGAAACGTTTTGTTCAGTTCATCCCCTGAATTGCTTTCAGACACTGGTTCCTTTCTTTCTCCCTGGTGGTCTGTGTGCAGCTATGCGGGTATTTTTGTGCAGCTGTGCGGGTATTTGTGTGCAGCAATGCGGATATCTGTATGCAGATATGCGGGTATTTGTTTGCAGCTGTGCTGGTATCTGTATGCAGCTATGCGCGTATTTGTATGCAACTATGCTGGTGTCATAGCTTTTATTTTCAGCTATGAGCAGCACCTTCTTGTTAGCTCCCTGGGCTTTCTCTTCATCCAAAGATTTTATGGCTTCGCATTCATCTGCTCTTTCTTCCGAAATCTGGGTGGGGAGTTGGGAGATACGCTATTAGTAACCCGCTCATTCAGACGATAGCCAGGGTGGGGAGTTGGGTGATACGCTATTAGTAACCCGCTAATTTAACCGATAGCCAGCTAGCGTCGGCATGCAAAAATCGCGGAAATCCATGTATGACTACATGTATATAGATGCATGTATGTATGTACAAGTACGTTGCCCATGTGGACGTTGGCCACACTTTTGTTGGTCTGTGTTACCCTGTCAGTATGTACCCATCAAAAACGTTGACCCCCCGGCAGAGTCCTTAGTGCCTCTGCAACCTCACAGTAGATAGGATGGTCATAAACAATAAACCCTAAACCCTATACCCTACACATTGTGTGCAGGTGTTCACCCCGGAGTCATCACACTGGGTCTCATCACAGACCATGCCATCTAGCCATCCTTGCACTGAGGGCCAGCCTGCTCTGATGGCTGCATCAAGTTAATGCAACGGTTAACAGTCTAAGGGTCGACAGATATTCCAGGCCAAATCAACTGCCTATTTCCTCTGTCAGGCTGTATAGCTCAACAGTCCCCCCACCCCTCCCTTTCCCTCTCCCTCTTTCCACACCTACCATCTCATTTGAATAAGGGAGGGAACGCATGTACGCACCATACACAGCCAGGTCTCAAGACAGCCAGGCAGTCTATTTTACTAGTGGCCGGGGATTTTGAAATAAGCAGATACGTATCTGGAAACTCTTCAGATCTGGAAACCCTTCAGATACTTGGTCGGTTCCCTGAGTGACAGCCGGACCGCTCTGGTGGCTGCATCAGGTGTGGAGCGATTCTCTAACGAAGAAGGCGACCTGTCCAAGTCTCCTCCAAACACACTTGCTCTGCAAATCCCTACTAATGCTTCTACAGCTGATATACCCTCGCCCCTCGCACATGGCGGGCCTAAGGGTAACAGAACCCTGACGCCAGCTGGTGGGTCCATGAGTCGCAGAACCCTGCGGCCCTCTAGCAAATCTATGAGTCACAGAACCCTGACTCCATGTAGTGGGTCTATGGGTGACAGAACCCTGCGGCCCTCAGGCAAGTCTATGCGTAACAGAACTCTAAGCCCCTCTGGCAGGTCCATGGGCAACATAACTCTGACCCCCTCTTGCGGTTCTCTGAGTAATGAAACCCTGAAGCCAGCTGGTGCATCCATGAGTATCAGGACCCTGACCGCATTTGGGGGGTCTGTGAGTGACAGAACTCTGACCCCCTCTGGCAGTTCTCTGAGTAACAGAACCCTGAAGCCAGCTGGAGGGTCCATGAGTAACAGAACCCTGACCCCATCTGGCGGATCCATGAGTAACAGAATCCTGACTCCCTCTGGCGGGTCCATAAGTAACAGAACTCTGACCGCATTTGGGGGGTCTATGAGTAACAGAACTCCGACCCCCTCTGGCAGGTCTATGGGTAATAGGACCCTGACGGCATTTGGGGGGTCCATGAGTAACAGAACTCTGACCCCCACTGGCGGGTCTATGGGTAATAGGACCCTGACGGCGTCGCCCCAGCGCAGGAAGTCTATCTCAACCCGCTTCTCAGTAGCACTGAGTTCAGGCAATGATTCCGATCTCGACCAAAGACTGCACAAAAAAATGAACCCTGCCCCTAGGGAGAAGCTTTCGAAGACGTCGTTGCAAATGCTAGAACAAGACAACTTTCCCCTCAACTTACCTATGCACACGATTGTTGTTGGGATGAACTCAGGCACATCAATGGATAGGTGGAAGTTGAACATTGAGCCGAATCCTAATGATAGCCCTACTAGAACCGAGGAGGGGGACAACCCAAGCAGTCTCGATGAGCAAGTCAAGGAGGCCATTGAGATGGTAGAACTCGCAACCAAACGAAGCCATGTCCATGCCAAACATCTTGTTCCGGCCAGCATTGGGTCAGAGCAGTCTGATAGCGTGGCCTTGAAGCCAACTCTTACCATGCGCAGGCACTCCTATCCTCCTGGTGTAGGCACTTCTCTTGATTCTCAGGCACCAGGCTCAATGTCCAGTAACACAGTGTCCAGAACGAGGGGATCCCCTTTGGATGCTCCCCTCTCTGCCCCAAATCCCTACAGCACAGCCACCCCAGTTGTAGCAGATAGGGGATCAGACATCTACATCCCTGTTTCGCCCAAAACCTCGGGTAGCCTAGGAAGCCCTGCCAGAGGTGGCAGATCATATGTGGACAGTCCCTTGTCTCTAGGAGGCCCTGTGCCCCCGGTACGATGGGAAACATCATCCAGCCCGACAGTAGGTCCGTGTCAGGCAACTAGTCTGAGCCCTGCAATAGGACTGAGTTCCTTGACATCACACAAACAAGCTCCCCGGCCAGAAACTAGTAGAGCAAATGCAATGCTTAACCAGCTGTACATCAGCCTGGGGCATGAATCTCCGAAGGGTAGGAGTGCACACAACGTCGAGCCACGCTATCTACAAGAATCGCCCTCGAGGCAGCAACAGCGAGCTAACACTCCTGAGATCCGCTACAATTCTACTCATAGCCGCCAGGGTTTAGGGTCTAGGGTTTACAATTATAAATATAGCCGCTCTTTGGTTTCCTTCCTACCATGAACGGCCTCTATTCTCCCCCCCCGTTGTCTGGCTTTGGCCCTCGGACCCATGGCCCCGGGGTCGCCTGGGCTGAAGTGCCCAAGATCACAGTATTAGACCCCCATGCAACAACTCGCCGCTGCCCCGAAATACGCACCTCTCAGATTTCCGTATGTCAAAGGTTCCGCCACCGCCAACCACTCCCGCGAGCACCAGGGAGATTTCCCTATAGATAGCCGTCAACTAGGGCGCACTTACTATCGAAACTAGGCAGTATGGGATTCAGAATTGGTCCCAAGGTATTCGACCCCCATGTTCTTGCGATTCGTCTTTGCCCTGCGGCAGCCTGCACCCTGTTCAAGTCGCTAAAAAGGTGTTCAGGGTGTTAAACACCTGTACATCACTGGGTAAACATGTAGTTGTTTAACAGGTGTTTAACACATTGAACACCTGTTTAACAACCTGAACAAGTGCAGGGTGCTAAGCACCTGTTTATGTACATCATTGGGTAAACATGTACTTGTTTAACAGGTGTTTAACACCCTGAATACTTGTTCAACAACCTGAACAGGTGTAGGCTGCTGTAGGGTTGTTGCCTGCCTCGTCACAGGCTATACCAGGGCTGGCCCTCCTCCCGCAGTCTCACTTAAGACATTATGCAGGGCTGTGATGCGCCCAATCGCATTGTTTTTAGTAAATGCTCATCAGATCAGAAATTTTGAATTTAGAATTCGGGGAGTAGCTTCTAGGCAGCTCCCCTGACTGGCTATTCAGCCAAGCCTAACGCTACCTAGTGCACCTTGAAGCTGGCACAATCAGCTGTTCAGAACTGCTGATCTATTTGGCTGTATCACAGTCGCTAGCTCAGCCATTGGGTCAAGCGCCAAGTTTTCAGCTGCATTGGAGTAGGGGTTCCTGAAATTAAAAAATAGTACGCCGTGCCACAGGCGTGAGATTGAGGGGACCCTCCCATTTGCATGCATGTGTACATAATGGAGAATAGCTACCATGTTGGGTTTATTTGGTTTCGCAGACCCTCTGCGCCTGAGCTTGGACTACCGCGCTACAGCACGGAGGGAAGTTCTCTACCTCTTCCAAGGCGGAAAATCTGAGATTTGTGAACCTGGCCAGGGCTCGAACCTCAGACCCGTCTGATCCTTGACTGGGTAATACTGCACCTTACAGCCCAGAGCTCAAACTTATCCTGAAAGTAACTTACACCTTATGCTGTGTTTTTACATGACACCATGCATGGGTGCAATGCATGTCCATGTGCCATGTGCACATGCCTGATCCCCTCCCAATCCAAATTAACAAGGATCCTCTCCTTTTCTAGTGACTAAATTTCAAAACAATGTCGGAACACCTCAAAACAGGACCAAAATAGGAACTCACCCCATGGAACCCATGGACACTTGTCTTGATTGACATTATCTACAGGTGGCATGGTGAGTCCTACCTGGGCATAAAAACATACCAATACATTTGCCAAGCCATGCTGTTGTGGCCATGTGCTATGCATGAATTAATACACACACTCAAAAAACCACACACCCATCAACATCCCGTGCGCATAGAGAACTCTCTAGGATCTAGTGTGACGTGTCATGGGGTGGTAGGCCAGGTGCCTAACGCTCATGTAACATGCAACACCTAACATTGCATTCAAGGCCTTTGGCATGCAAAAACTTGCCGCTGCCCCAAAATACGCACCTCTCAGCTTTCCATACGCCAACGGTTCCGCCACCGCCAACCACTCCCGCGAGCACCAGGAAGATTTCCCTTTAGATAGCCGTTAACTAAGGTGCACTAACTATCGAAACTAGGCAATGTGGGATTTGGAATTCAAATTCTTCGTCGTTGGTTTTATTGTGCAGCGACAGGGTAAGGGTAAGTTAATTTAGCCTTGGTAATTAATTTTGGCACCCCCTAGAGTGGCTGTCATATTGCTTGCGCGCCGCGCCAAGGGAGCTGCCTAGAAGCTACTACACGTAGAGATTGCCGATATATATTGAGTAAGCCCGATAAAAATGAAGGAAGGACTTGCCGATAGAGATTGGGTAATGCCGATAGAGATAACCGATTGAGATTGATTAATGCCGATAGAGATTACCGATTGAGATTGATTAGTGCGGATAGAGATTGCCGATAGAGACTGCGTAATGCCGATAAAGGTTGCCGATTGAGATTGAGTATTGCCGACAGAGATTGCCGATTTAGATTGATTAGTACCGATAGAGATTGCCGATAGAGATCGAGTCGAGCCGATAGAGGTGGCCAATTGAGATTGAGTAATGCCAAAAGAGATTGCCGATAGAGATTGAGTCATGCCGATAGAGATTGAGTAATGCCGATAGAGATTGAGTAATGCAAATAGAGATTGAGTCATGCCGAAAGAGATAGAGTCATGCCCATAGAGATTGAGTAATGCCGATAGAAATTGGGTAATGCCAATAGAGATTGAGTCATGCCAAAAGAGATTGAGTCATGCTGATAGAGATTGAGTCATGCTGATAGAGATTGAGTCATGCCGATAGAGATTGAGTCATGCAGAAAGAGATTGAGTCATGCTGATAGAGATTGAGTCATGCTGATAGAGATTGAGTCATGCCGATAGAGATTGAGTCATGCCGATAGAGATTGAGTCATGCCGATAGAGATTGAGTCATGCCGATAGAGATTGAGTCATGCCGATAGAGATTGAGTCATGCCGATAGAGATTGAGTCATGCCGATAGAGATTGAGTCATGCTGATAGAGATTGAGTCATGCCGAAAGAGATAGAGTCATGCCCATAGAGATTGAGTAATGCCGATAGAGATTGGGTAATGCCAATAGAGATTGAGTCATGCTGATAGAGATTGAGTCATGCTGATAGAGATTGAGTCATGCCGATAGAGATTGAGACATGCCGATAGAGATTGAGTCATGCAGAAAGAGATTGAGTCATGCCGATAGAGATTGAGTCATGCTGATAGAGATTGAGTCATGCTGATAGAGATTGAGTCATGCCGATAGAGATTGAGTCATGCCGACAAAATAGAAGAATAGAGTCATGCCGATAGAGATTGAGTCATGCTGATAGAGATTGAGTCATGCCAAAAGAGATTGAGTCATGCCGATAGGGAGATTGAGTCATGCCGATAGAGATGAGTCATGCCGATAGAGATTGATCAATGCCGATATTGAATTGAGTCATGCCGATAGAGATTGAGTCATGCCGTTAGAGATTGAGTCATGCCGATAGAGATTGAGTCATGCGGATATAGATTAATCATGCCAAAAGAGATTGGTCATGCTGATAGATGGATTGAGTCATGACGATAGAGATTGTGTCATGCCGATAGAGATTCGAGTTGCCGATAGCGATTGAGTAGCTGTAGAGATTGAGTCACTGTGATAGATTTGGTCATGCCTATAGGATGGTCATGCTCGATAGAGAATTGCGTCATGCGAAAGAGATTGAGTCATGCTGATAGAGAGTGAGTTCATGCTGATAGAGGTTGCTTCATGCCGATAGAGATTGAGCATGCCGATAGAGATTGAGTCCTGCTGATAGAGATTGAGTCAATGCAGAAAGAGATTGAGTCATGCTGAATCAGAGATTGAAGTCATTGCTGATAGAGATTGAGTTGCCGATAGGCTTGAGTCATGCCGATAGAGATTGCGTCATGCCGATAGAGATTGAGTCATGCCGATAGAGATTGCGTCATGTGATATTGATTGCGTCATGCCGATAGAGATTTGAGTCATCCGATAGGGAGATTGAGTCATGCCGATAGAAGATGAGTCATGGCCGATGAGATTGCGTCATGCTGATATGATTGCATCAGATAGAGATTGAGTCATGCCGTTAGAGATTGATCATGCTGATAGAGATTGAGTCATGCCGAACGAGATTGAGTCATGCTGATAGAGATTGAGTCATGCTGATAGAGGTTGAGTCATGCTGAAAGAGATTGAGTCATGCTGATAGAGATTGAGTCATGCTGATAGAGATTGAGTCATGCCGATAGAGATTGAGACATGCCGATAGAGATTGAGTCATACAGAAAGAGATTGAGTCATGCCGATAGAGATTGAGTCATGCTGATAGAGATTGAGTAATGCCGATAGAGATTGAGTAATGCAAATAGAGATTGAGTCATGCAGAAAGAGATTGAGTCATGCCGATAGAGATTGAGTCATGCTGTTAGAGATTGAGTCATGCTGATAGAGATTGAGTCATGCCGATAGAGATGAGTCATGCCGATAGAGGATTTGAGTCATGCTGATAGAGATTGAGTCATGCCAAAAGAGATTGAGTCATGCCGATAGAGATTGAGTCATGCCGATAGAGATTGAGTCATGCCGATAGAGATTGAGTCATGCTATATTGATGAGGTCATTGCCGATAGAGATTGAGTCATGCCGTAGAGATTGAGTCATGGCCGAAGAGTTGAGTCATGCGTGATATAGATTAATCATGCCCAAAAGAGATTGAGTCATTGCCGATAGGATTGAGTCTCCCGAGAGAGATTGAGTCATGCCGATTAGAGATTGAGTCATGCCGATAGAGATTGGTCATGCGATAGAGATTGGTCATCGCGATAGAGGTTGAGGTCATGTGATAGAGCTTGAGTCATGCCGATAGAGATTGAGACATGCCGATAGAGATTGAGTCATACAGAAAGGATTGAGTCATGCGATAGAGATGAGTCATGCTGATAGAGCTGAGTCATGCTGATAGAGATGAACATGCCGATTAGAGATGAGTCATGCCGTAGAGATAGAGTCATTGCCGATAGAGAGTGAGTCATGCTGATAGGATTGAGTCATGCCCCAAAGAGATTGCGTCATGCCGATAGAGATTGAGTCATGCCGATAGAGATTGAGTCATGCCGATAGAGATTGAGTCATGCTGATATTGATTGAGTCATGCCGATAGAGATTGAGTCATGCCGTTAGAGATTGAGTCATGCCGATAGAGATTGAGTCATGCTGATAGAGATTAATCATGCCAAAAGAGATTGAGTCATGCCGATAGAGATTGAGTCATGCCGATAGAGATTGAGTCATGCCGATAGAGATTGAGTCATGCTGATAGAGATTGAGTGATGCTGATAGAGGTTGAGTCATGCCTATAGAGATTGAGTCATGCTGATAGAGATTGAGTCATGCCGAAAGAGATTGAGTCATGCTGATAGAGATTGAGTCATGCTGATAGAGGTTGAGTCATGCCGATAGAGATTGAGTCATGCCGATAGAGATTGAGTCATGCAGAAAGAGATTGAGTCATGCTGATAGAGGTTGAGTCATGCCGATAGAGATTGAGTCATGCCGATTGAGATTGAGTCATGCTGATAGAGATTGAGTCATGCAGAAAGAGATTGAGTCATGCTGATAGAGATTGAGTCATGCCGATAGAGATTGAGTCATGCCGATAGAGATTGAGTCATGCCGATAGAGATTGAGTCATGCCGATAGAGATTGAGTCATGCCAATAGAGATTGAGTCATGCCGATAGAGATTGAGTCATGCCGATAGAGATTGAGTCATGCCGATAGAGATTGAGTCATGCCAATAGAGATTGAGTCATGCCGATAGAGATTGAGTCATGTCGTTAGAGATTGAGTCATGCCTATAGAGATTGAGTCATGCCGAAAGAGATTGAGTCATGCCGAAAGAGATTGAGTCATGCTGATAGAGATTGAGTCATGCTGATAGAGATTGAGTCATGCTGATAGAGATTGAGTCATGCAGAAAGAGATTGAGTCATGCCGATAGAGATTGAGTCATGCTGAAAGAGATTGAGTCATGCCGATAGAGATTGAGTCATGCCGATAGAGATTGAGTCATGCCGATAGAGATTGAGTCATGCCAATAGAGATTGAGTCATGCTGTTAGAGATTGAGTCATGCCGATAGAGATTGAGTCATGCCGGTAGAGATTGAGTCATGCCTATAGAGATTGGGAATGCTGATATAGACTGAGTCATGCCGAAAGAGATTGAGTCATGCTGATAGAGATTGAGTCATGCTGATAGAGGTCGAGACATGCCGATAGAGATTGAGTCATGCCGATACAGATTGAGTCATGCTGATAGAGATTGAGTCATGCAGAAAGAGATTGAGTCATGCTGATAGAGATTGAGTCATGCTGATAGAGGTTGAGTCATGCCGATAGAGATTGAGTCATGCCGATAGAGATTGAGTCATGTCGTTAGAGATTGAGTCATGCCTATAGAGATTGAGTCATGCTGATAGAGATTGAGTCATGCCGAAAGAGATTGAGTCATGCTGATAGAGATTGAGTCATGCTGATAGAGGTTGAGTCATGCTGAAAGAGATTGAGTCATGCTGATAGAGATTGAGTCATGCAGAAAGAGATTGAGTCATGCTGATAGAGATTGAGTCATGCTGAAAGAGATTGAGTCATGCCGATAGAGATTGGGTCATGCCGATAGAGATTGAGTCATGCCGATAGAGATTGAGTCATGCCAATAGAGATTGAGTCATGCGGATAGAGATTGAGTCATGCCGATAGAGATTGAGTCATGCCGGTAGAGATTGAGTCATGCCTATAGAGATTGAGTCATGCTGATAGAGACTGAGTCATGCCGAAAGAGAATGAGTCATGCTGATAGAGATTGAGTCATGCTGATAGAGGTCGAGACATGCCGATAGAGATTGAGTCATGCCAATACAGATTGAGTCATGCTGATAGAGATTGAGTCATGCAGAAAGAGATTGAGTCATGCTGATAGAGATTGAGTCATGCTGATAGAGATTGAGTCATGCCGATAGAGATTGAGTCATGCCGATAGAGATTGAGTCAAGCCGATAGAGATTGAGTCATGCCGATAGAGATTGAGTCATGCCAATAGAGATTGAGTCATGCCGATAGAGATTGAGTCATGCCGATAGAGATTGAGTCATGTCGTTAGAGATTGAGTCATGCCGATAGAGATTGAGTCATGCTGATAGAGATTGAGTCATGCCGAAAGAGATAGAGTCATGCCCATAGAGATTGAGTAATGCCGATAGAGATTGGGTAATGCCAATAGAGATTGAGTCATGCCAAAAGAGATTGAGTCATGCTGATAGAGATTGAGTCATGCCGATAGAGATTGAGTCATGCCGATAGAGATTGAGTCATGCAGAAAGAGATTGAGTCATGCCGATAGAGATTGAGTCATGCTGATAGAGATGAGTCATGTGATAGAGATTGAGTCATGCGATAGAGATGAGTCATGCCGATACAGATAGAGTCATGCCGATAGAGATCAGGGAGTCATGCTGATAGAGATGAGTCCTGCCAAAAGAGATTGAGTCAGCCGATAAGAGATTGAGTCATGCGATAGGAGATTGAGTTTCATGCCGATAGAGATTGAGTCATGCGATGAGTTGAGTCATGCGATAAGAGATGAGTCCTGCCGTTAGAGAGGAGTAAGCCGGGGGTAGAGATGAGACATGCTGATAGAGATTGAGTCATGCCAACCAAAGAGATTGAGTCATTCACGATAGAGATGAGTCATGCCGATAGAGATGGTCCTGCCGATAGAGATTGAGAATGCTGATAGAGGTTGAGGTCATTTGGGGGCTGATAGAGATGAGTCATGCGTAGCGATCGAGATAGAGTCATGCGATAAGGAGATTGAGTCATGGATAGAGATTGGAGTCATGCCGATAGAGATGAGGTCATGCCGATAGAGATTGGAGCTGCCGATTAGAGAGTGGTCATGCGATAGAGATTGAGTCATGCCGATAGAGATGGAGGCATGCCGTGGTAGGGATGCGTCTGCCGATAGAGATTGAGTCATGCTGATAGAGATTGAGTCATGCCAAAAGAAATTGAGTCATGCCGATAGAGATTGAGTCATGCCGATAGAGATTGAGTCATGCCGATAGAGATTGAGTCATGCTGATAGAGATTGAGTCATGCTGATAGAGGTTGAGTCATGCCGATAGAGATTGAGTCATGCTGATAGAGATTGAGTCATGCCGAAAGAGATTGAGTCATGCTGATAGAGATTGAGTCATGCTGATAGAGATTGAGTCATGCTGATAGAGATTAAGTAATGCGATAGAGATTGAGTCATGCTGATAGAGATTGATTCATGCTGATAGAGATGAGTCATGCGCTAGATGATTGAGTGCAGGCGAGAGAGATTGAGTAGTGCCGATAGAGATTTGAGTCAAGGCGATAGAGATTGAGTCATGGCTGATAGAATTGAGTCAGGCCGATTAGAGATTGGTCAAGCCGATAGAGATTGAGTCATGCCTGATAGAGATTGAGTCATGCCGATAGAGATTGAGTCAGGCCGATAGAGATTGAGTCATGCTGATAGAGATTGAGTATGCGATAGAGATTTGAGTGATGCGATAGAGATTGAGTGATTTCGAAAGAGATTGAGTCATGCCGATAGAGATTGAGTCATGCTTGTAGAGAGATGAGTCAGCTGTAAGAGATTGAGTCATGGCCAATAGAGATTGAGTCATTGCCGATAGAGATTGAGTCATGCTGATAGAGATTGGAGTCATGCCAAAAGAGATTGAGTCATGCCGATAGAGATTGAGTCATGCCGATAGAGATTGAGTCATGCCGTTAGAGATTGAGTCATGCCGATAGAGATTGAGTCATGTCGTTAGAGATTGAGTCATGCCGATAGAGATTGAGTCATGCTGATAGAGATTGAGTCATGCCGATAGAGATTGAGTCATGCCGATAGAGATTGAGTCATGCCTATAGAGATTGAGTCATGCCGATAGAGATTGAGTCATGCCGATAGAGATTAAGTAATGCTGATAGAGATTGAGTCATGCCGAAAGAGATTGAGTCATGCCGATAGAGATTGAGTCATGCTGATAGAGATTGAGTCATGCTGATAGAGATTGAGTCATGCCGATAGAGATTGAGTCATGCCGATAGAGATAGAGTCATGCCGATAGAGATTGAGTCATGGTGATAGAGATTGAGTCATGCCAAAAGAGATTGAGTCATGCCGATAGAGATTGAGTCATGCCGATAGAGATTGAGTCATGCCGATAGAGATTGTGTCATGTCGATAGAGATTGAGTCATGCCCGTAGAGATTGAGTCATGCCGATAGAGATTGAGTCATGCTGATAGAGATTGAGTCATGCCGATAGAGATTGAGTCATGCCGATAGAGATTGAGTCATGCTGATAGAGATTGAGTAATGCTGACAGAGATTGAGTGATGCCGATAGAGATAGAGTGATGTCGAAAGAGATTGAGTCATGCTGATAGAGATTGAGACATGCCGATAGAGATTGAGTCATGTCGATAGAGATTGAGTCATGCTGATAGAGATTGAGTCATGCCAATAGAGATTGAGTGATGCCGATAGAGATTGAGTGATGCCGAAAGAGATTGAGTCATGCTGATAGAGATTGAGTCATGCCGATAGACATTGAGTCATGCCGATAGAGATTGAGTCATGCCGATAGAGATTGAGTCATGCCGATAGAGATTGAGTCATTCCTATAGAGATTGCCATTTGAGATTAAGTAAGGTTTGTTGAGATTGAGTAATTCCGATAGAGATTACCAATTGAGATTGAGTAAGGCTGATAGAAATTGAGTATTGCAGATAGAGATTGCCAATTGAGATTGAGGAAGGCTGTTCCATTGCATTCACATGAGATATGAAATAGCATTGGCATGGGACATCAGGCACCAGATAGCATTGGGATGAGAGATCATATAGCATTGGCATGGGACATCAGACACCAGACACTAGATAGCATTGGCATGAGATATCAGATAGCATTGGCACGAGGCATGCAATAACATCGACATGAGGCATGAAATAGCATTGGCATGGGACATCAGATACCAGATAGCATTTGCATGAGGCATCAGATAGCATTGGCACGAGACATGATATAGCTATCTAGCATGATATATGATATAGCATTGACATGAGGCATGTTAAAGCTATTTGGCATGCATGTGCATCAAGTGTGCGCTTGTGCAAGCTTGAACATCACGTGTGCGCATGCTTGAGGATCTAGTGTGTGCTCCAGGCGCACGTAAGAGTTTTTTTTGTGTTCTTCGCACCTCAAGTGTGAGATTGTGCGTGTTTGGACATCTAGTTGGTGCTAATGCGTGCTTCTTGCGCAAACTGTCATGTGATTGAGGACACTAAGAGTCTGTGAGTAGGTACTAAGACTTTTCTTTTGAAGCCCTTCCTACTACGGTTGGGCAAGTCTTTTTAGCCTATTTGGCCTACCTTGGACTGTAACATACATACATACTAAGAGTCTGTGATTGAGTCATGTGCATGCTTGTGCGAGCTCGTGCATCCTTCTGAAACCCACTCGCCTTATTACTTGCAGTAAGAGATGGCCTTATTTAGGAACTCAGGGCCCCCGTCGGTACAATGCATGTTTGGGGCTTAGTTCATCAGTGCTTTTTCTGTTTAAGCCCTTCCAACTACAATTGAGCAAGTCCCTTTAGCCTATTTGGCCTACCCCTGGACTTTAACATACATGCAAGTGAGTGAGTGGAGAAGATGATGGCAAAGCGTTATAACTTTTTCGAAAACGTGCACTGAAGATACATCGAGGACATTACGTACGGACCGCTCATCAAGCCCCGGCGAAACGATGTACAATGTTTCGCTTCGTTTCCTCCTTTTTGCAGGCTCCTTTTCGATTTGTTTTCCCCCTTCGCTCGATGCGAATGGTGCTATGAACATTGCGACGAACGCATGTGTCTTTCCTCAGCGCCCGTCTCTTCTTCTCATCTGCACGTGTAGTGTCTACTTATTGATAGCGCGCGTGCGCGCGCTTGTAGTGGGGACTTCGCAAGATTCCCCTTAGCAGTTGAATACACCAGATTCTAAGGTGACTAGTGCACTGGTCTTTGAAACTGCTAGCCTTTGGACACGAAATATCTCTACAACACAGACCACACGAAAATTGTCTGCCTTCCCAAACTTTTACTTCTGCCCCGGATATCCTGACCAACTTACTAATTCGAGGACTGGGTTCATAGATCCAGATGCATCGTCGCCTGTCCACCAAGGCCGCGGACGCAGACGTGGCTAAGCCGTGGTAGCCGCTTCCATGTTGACCCTGACCATGACCATGAGTATAGCCGACGCTTGACCCACCGTGGCCCATCGCAGAGTTATTGGAGCCATGGACGAAGCTAGCTGCTGAGAGCACGGCCTCCAAGAAACCCTTGATACTTCCACTCTCTCTTCACCAGCAGGCAAGTGATAACAGTTATTTGCTCGAACCTCGAGCGAGTCCTACAGGTGACTCCATATACCGCTACCGACCTTGGGGCGTGCCGAAAAGGCAACTCGAGATGATCAAGTACTGATCCTTAGGTACTTATACTTAGGTAGCATGTCACCCCGCCACACTCACGGGCTTTGAATTTACTTCATCCCTAGCCTCCAGGATGCTTCAAGTGATTGATATTACAGTATGTCCATGTTGTGAAGGGGTGGGGGGCCGAATCCTCCCACTGCCTTGGAGACCCTTGCTCCCTCAGCCTCCTGGTGCCTTCTTTCTTGTCTCATTCCTCCAGCTGCCGCAGAACTGCAAACAAGCCAAGAACCAAACACTGATGCTCAAGCAAACCAACAAAATAGTAAGCAAGCAAACGAACTAACCAACACCCAACTAACAATCTAGCTGTCTAGGCAACTAACACACACCACGCACACACCACACAGACACACAACCAAACTCACTCAATCACTCACTCTCACTAACTAGCTCTCTAACCAACCAACCCACCAACTAACAAACCAACTAACAAACACAAACAATCAAGCAATCAAACGAGCAAACAACCAACTAAACAAACTAAAAAAGAAACAAGGAAGCAAACTAACTAACTAAACAAATAAACAAACTAAGAAAGAAACAAGGATGCAAACTAACTAACCAAACAAATAAACAAACCAAAAAAGAAACAAGGACGCAAACTAACTAACTAAACAAATAAACAAACTAAGAAAAAAACAAGGAAGCCAACTAACTAACTAAAACTAAATAACTAAAACTAAGAAAGAAACTAGAAAGCAAACTAACACACACACACTCATCACACCTGTCTCCTGTGTTGGGGCAACCTCTGCTGGCATGGCCTAGACCCGGGGCCTGGACCTCTGTCCAAGCAATTTCCCTAAGGCAGGGGTTGAGGGGGAGGGGGGGCGCGCCCACTTCTCCCATGAATTCGACGACTAGAGATGGTGCTTTGATAGGACGTTGGGAGAGGGGTGGGTGGTGCAAATAGACTCGCATGGCCCTTCTAACGGGTTTCAAAGGAGTAGTCGCGACTGGATTGAAGACGAGCGACAAACTTGTCATTGCCGCGACTGCGCTTGGTAGATACCGCCTGCGCAATAATCAACAAATCAACCAACTAAGCTTGACTGGAACGGTGCCCACCCCTCACCCCTGGTGGAAGTTGGAACGCGGGAGTAACTCCACGGGCTGCACTACAGTACTTTCTGGCTTGGGCAGTTGGCCTCATGGGTCACTTTCAGTTCTTTCGGTTCTCACAAGAGCTGGCTTAGTCGCTTAGAGCTAGCTAGCTAGCTGAGCTGGGCTGGGCCTGTGCGACCCAGGTGCGACCAAAGTGCGACCCAGGGCACAAATCAATGACTCGCAGTCGCATTTGTGGCGACCAAGGGCCGATTTTGCCCTAAACTCGCACACCTGAGGGTCGCACGGTGGACGCCCCTGGGTCGCCGATTTGGCGACGGGTCGCAAAAAAAAGAAAAAGGAAGCAAACTAACTAACTAAAACTAAGAAAGAAACAAGGAAGCTAACTAACTAAAACTAACTAACTAAAACTAACTAACTAAAACTAAGAAAGAAACAAGGAAGCAAACTAACTAACAAAAACTAACTAACTAAAACTAAGAAAGAAACAAGGAAGCAAACTAACTAAAACTAACTAACTAAAACTAAGAAAGAAACAAGGAAGCAAAAAAAAGAACTAACGAATCATCAACTCACTCGTCACTAGAACCTATCTGAAAACTTGTTTATCGGCAACTGCGTCTTGTCAACATACCTGGCTGCCCAGCAAACAGGTCCTAATTAGGAACGACACATGTTGAGAAGAACAGAAACAAAGTACAAACATGCATGCTACAGTATCTGCTGTTCTTCCACCACCACCACTACCACCTCTACTACACCCACCCACCTGGCACACCCTAAGAGCCAGCACACACTCAGTTATGCCACCACCACCACCACCGCTACCACCACCACTACCACCTCTACTACACCCACCCACCCACCCACCCACGTGGTACACCCTAAGAGCTTGCACACACTCAGTCATGTAACCACCACCACCACCACCACTACCACCACCACTACCACTACCACCACCACTACCACCTCTACTACACCCACCCACCCACCCACCCACGTGGTACACCCTAAGAGCTAGCACACACTCAGTCATGTAACTACCACCACCACTACCACCACCACTACCACCTCTACTACACCCACCCACCCACCCACCCACCCACGTGGTACACCCTAAGAGCTAGCACACACTCAGTCATGTAACTACCACCACCACCACCACTACCACCACCACTACCACCTCTACTACACCCACCCACCCACCCCCACCCACGTGGTACACCCTAAGAGCTAGCACACACTCAGTTATGCCACCACCACCACCACCACTACCACCACCACTACCACCTCTACTACACCCACCCACCCACCCACGTGGTACACCCTAAGAGCTAGCACACACTCAGGCATGTTACTACCACCACCACCTCCACCACTACCACCAGCCATATGTTGTGCTTTCCAAAGCATGGCCTCCATCTCTCATTGGTCTGGTGATGCCTTTTGGCACGTCGCCTATGTTAATTTGATTATATTCCCTCCCTTTAATGTCCACGCCTTGCAGTCGTGGATTAGCGTGGCAAGTCGGATCTTTCCCTTCCCCAACAAGGATAAGCATGACTGCTACAGAATCTGGTGTTCCACCAGCCCCAGGGCGTGCTTTCCGAAGCATGCCCTCCATCTCTCGAGCAAATGAGCCCCCTTGCGTCAAGGAACTAGAGGAGGCATCGGGAGCATTGGATATTGTTCAGTCCTTCATGCTGCTTGCCCGCGATAAGAAAGTAGTGAAGGAAAGCCCTAGTTTCGGAAAGAAGGCGGGTCAGACCATCCCAGCAAGTACCACGCGGCCGGATGACAAAAAGTCTCCTGAAGAGCTGGTGATAGATGAGTCCGGCAACCCAGGTCACTCGGCACTTGAAGACAGGCGCCCTGTCCTCGTGACTATTCCCAGCCAGCGTGCTCATGACTATCCCATGCGGAGGCAAGTTTCACTGCTAATCGTTGGCACGACTTGGCACGTTGGGTTGCTAATACTTGGGCATTATTCTTTGGGTATTATTAGGCATGATTGGGTATTATTGGGCATTATTCTTTGGGTATTCTTTGGGTACTAATTCTTGAGTACGCCCACTTCCCGCCCTTCCCAAACCCTTTGTCACATCCAATTAGTTTGGGTGCTAATTCTATGGCACCCTTGGGCGATTCTTCGGAACCCTTGTATTTAGGTTGAAAGGGTTCATTATGGGTGAGAGGTGTGCCGCAGGGGTGAGCAAAAGGGTGCGGCAGACCCCCTAAATGTGCAGTATTTGCTTTATCATATATAGGTCTGACATGGACGATATCTGTACACGATATACCGGTATCGTACGACTACAACAACGACAAGTTCGATGCAGCGTCGCCTGCGACGCTAAAAAATGGCGAAGAGTGATCGCGAGGGAGCGACAGGTGGCAACGGAAGCGAGTTAGTTACGAGACTGGTGGCTGACGTGTTGAGCTTCATCACGGTCAGATGGATGGATGGATGGTCGGTCGACCGGACAAATGGGTAACACTGGGGGCTCCCGCTCCCCAGAAGGGGGTGCTCCGCCGAAAATGGCATTTTTCGTCAGTCACCGTACAATAATTTGTCACCGTACGGCAATATTGTCCTGATATCGTGGTCTATCGACCAATATTTTCCTGATATCGTGCTTTGTAAGTCACCGTGCAATATCGTAATCACCCTATCCTACCATAAGCACCCTACCATAAACACGGTACCCTGAACACCCTACCCTAAACACGCTACTCTGAATACGCTACCCTAATCAAACTACCCTAAACACCCTAAGCTAAAAACATATCCTAAACACCCTAAGCTAAGCACCCTACCCTAAACACACTACCACAAATTACCCTACCCTACCCTACCCTACCCTATACACCTCACCCTACTGCACTCTACCCTAAACACCCTACCTTAAACACGCTACCCTGAACACCCTACCATTAACCATCCTACCTTAAACAAGCTATTATGAACACCCTACCCTAAACACCCTGCCCTCAACAGCCTGTCCTAAACACCTTAACCTAAGCACTCTAACCTAAACGCCCTAACCTAAACAGCCTTTCACATGTGCACGTAACAGTCTCTCCTCATCCTCTCGCATGAGCGCAGGCGATCAATTGTGTGCAGACAACCGCCTGCGGAGCCTACGTATCACGTACCCTCCCCAGCTAGCAAAAGCGAGAACTTGGAAGATCACAGCCTGCCTCCAGGTAGTTCCAGCCCTAGGCAGCATAGGAAAGGCAGTCTCCCCTTGCGGCCCAGCCCTCGCTCCAACTTGGCCTACGGTGTAGCGCAGACAAGCCCCACTGGCGGTCCTGCCACCTTTGCCACAAGTGAACCCTTGTTGGTGGTGATGCCCCCCAAGCCGAAAGGGACTATATTTTCTGTCAAACGAAAATCAGAGGCCAATACCACGCCACCGACTTCCTCAGAGCTTTCAACCGTGAAGTCGTTGCAAATGACACGTAGCTCACATGGCGGTACGCAGGGTGCTCATTTTGTACCTGAGGTACTTTTAAATTGCTAAACATCCTCGACCTAATGAACTGTGACGTTCTTAGCTTCAAACATTATTGCGAGCACAGAGGATATTGAAATTGAAATTGAAGTTGTTACATCCGTGTAATGCAGTTACTCACAGGAGGTGAAGTTAAGGACACCACCGCGTAAAATCCGGAGCTAGCAGTAGTCACCGTGAGCACAGAGGATGTATACATACAGGAAGATGTATACAAGATTAGTAGATCCACATCAGGGTACTACTTCTTGCCAAATTGGTCAGCGCTTAAAGCGCACAAACGTCAAGTTGGTCAGCGCTTTTTAGTGCAAAAAGCGCAAAAACTGCGCGCTGCGCCCACAGGGAGTTGAGAAACTGCGCGAAACGCGCAGAGGGGCTCAAAAAGGCAGCGCGGCAACACGCTGCCGCGCGCTTTGTAGTACCCTGATCCACATTCTCTTTGCTAGAATTATAGCCATTCAGCGGATGATTTGGATTTGGGTTTTCAAAACACATTGTAGTTCGTAGTTAGTACCTCGAACTTGAGAATTTGATCCAAGAATTTGGACAGTTTGGCCCGAGAATCTAGAATTCTGAGAGTTTTCAAAAATTGTGCCTGAAAAAGTGGAAGTAAAAACTACAAACTACAAGACCCAAATCCAAATCATCCCCTGAATTGTTTTTTTGTTGCCCTGGCGGTGGTCCCCAAAATGGCACACTATTTAAAGGGGTTTAGCTACAGAGTTTATTTTATTTTAGTTATAGCTATTGAGCAACCTGTGCTATTGAATAAGGGGATGGCACCAGTTGATATTGTTAAGCTTTTATGCACAGTGCATGGCTAAAGCTATGCTAAGCACTACCCTGTATATGGTGTGTGGTATCTAGGATGCTCTTTCATAGGCCCTGGGTCTTTGGTCGTTAGCCGTGATCATATTTATCGTGTTTCATGCTCAGAATGGGAGAAGGAAGGAAGGTAGGTTGGAATGAAGGAGAGATAGAGGAAGGAAGGAAGGAGAGGGGGAGGAAGGAAGAAAGGAGAGAGGGAGGAAGGAAGATGAGAGGAAGGGAGGAGAGAGAAAGGAAGGAAGGGAGGGAGGAGAGAGGGATGAAGGATGAGGAGAGGAAGGGAGGTGAGAGGGAGGAAGGAAGAGGAGAGGGGGGAATTAAGGAAGCAGAGGGGGAGGAGAAGGGAGAAGGAGAGGAGGGAGGCATTAGAAGGAGAAAGGGGGAGGGAGGAAGGAGGAGGGGGAGGAGAATTAAGGATGGAGAGGGAGGAGGAGGGAGGAATTAGGAAGGAGGGTGGAGAGAGGGAGGAAGGGAGGAGAGAGGGAGGAAGGAAGAGGAGAGGGAGGAATTAAGGAAGGAGAGAGGGAGGAAGGAAGAGGAGAGGCAGAAATGAGGAAGAAGGAAGAGGGTAGGGATGGAATTATTTCCAGCAACGATTCTTGCAGGCAGTAGAGTCGCATTCTCACCTTACCTCCACCTTCCCCACCTTCCTTCACAGCTGAGTTAAACAGCGCCACCACCACCTTCCTCAATTCCCCCACCTACCCTCCACCTTCCTCACCTTCACATTCCCCACCTATCAGCTGAGTTCAACAGCGCCACCACCACCTCCACTCACATTACCCCACCTTCCCTCACCTTCCTTCCACCGACAGCTGAGTTTAACAGCGCCAGCGCCACCTCCCCTCACCTAACCCCACCTTCCTTCACCTTCCTTCACACGCTAAGCGAGTTCAACATCGCCACCACCAGCCCCCCCCACCACCTCCCCTCACCTTCCCTCACCTTCCTTCCACCTACAGCCCTGAGTTGTTAAAAAGCGCCACACAACCTCCCTCACCTTCCCTACACCTTCATTCCACCTACAGCTAAGTTAAACAGCGCCGCCACCACCACCTCCCCTCACCTTCCTCCCTTCCTTCCACTGCAGCTGAGTTCACAGCGCACACCACCTCCCCTCACCTTCCCTCACCTTCCTTCCACCTACAGCTGAGTTCAACAGCGCCACCACCACCTTCCCTCACCTTCCTTCCACCTGCAGCTGAGTTCAACAGCGCGACCACCACCTCCCCTCACCATACCCCACCTTCCTTCCACCGACAGCTGAGTTCAACAGCGCCACCACCACCTTCACTCACCTTCCTTTCACTTGCAGCTGATTTCAACAGCGCCACCACCACCTTCACTCACCTTCACTCACCTTCCTTCCACCTACAGCTGAGTTCAACAGCGCGAGCACCACCTCCCCTCACCTTCTCTCACCCTCCTTCCACCCGCAGCTGAGTTCAATAGCGCCACCACCACCTTCACTCACCTTCACTCACCTTCCTTCCACATACAGCTGAGTTCAGCAGCGCCACCACCACCTCAAGCCAACTTCACTGCAACAACAGCCTGTGTGATCACATCCGCTTATCTTCTATTGGAGAACCGGGTGAGGATATGTCAGACTCCCCTGTCCAGGTGTCCCTGCTATCGATGCGTGCGTCGGCTAGCGAGGGTGGAGCGGCTCTGCAACCTAAAGTCCTAAACACAATGGCCTCCTGCAATGGCCGGAATCATGTGATGCAGGGCAACAGCATCCGAGGTTCACATGAGTCCTTTGCTAGGCGGCGGTCAGGTGTGGCTGTCTACCTAAAAGCGTTTGAAGATGATGAGGAGACTGCTGAGCGCTCGAGTGCGCCAGTGATGCGAGGGACTGCCTTCCAGAATGCACGGGAGTCGATAGTGCGGGAGAAGCCTGTTAGTCCGGGGCGAGAGATTCGTGACTCCTGTATGATTGCTGGGAGCAAGAGCTTCTCAAAGTCCTATATGCGTGCGTTTGAGGATGGGGAGGAGCCAGTTGAGCGCTCAACTGCTCCGGTGATGCGTGGCACTGCCTTCCAGGGAGCGATGGAAGCAATGGCACGGGAGAAGGCTGCTTGCCCTGAGCAAGAGAGTCTTGGACCGCGCATGCTGTCCGCCAAGCCCAAGGGCCATATGCGATCGTTTCTTGATGACGATGAGGTGCGTATGGAGAGGTCGAGCGCCCCTGTTGAGCGAGGCTATGCGTACAGTATGGCAAAACCGGCTCTTGCAAAAGAGACGCAGAGAAAGGAGAAAGAGAGCTTGCTCGAGCAGCGCAACAGCCTCCTACGACAAACATCCGCCCCAGCACAGAACGAGGCCCCCCAAGAGACCCTCCAAGAAGAGCGAAACAGTGGCGGAGGCATGAAGGGGGCCGCATACATGTGTGCAAGGGAGGCCATCGCCAGGGAGAGGGAAGCCCTAAGGGCCAGAGAGGAGCGAGAGGCACCCCTCCCACCTCCTCCCCCACCTCACAATCAGACAAACCATCTGCTCTCTAAATTGGGAGGGGCCCTACGAGGGCTGAAGCCTTCAAACAACGATTACCATGGGAAGCAATTAGAGTCTAGGCAGTCAACATTGGAAGACGAGCTGAGGGATTTGGTGATGAAGTGAGCCAAGGCACAAGATAATTCTCGGGTTTTCATGGCAGCTTCTAGGCAGCTCCCTGTCCCGACTACTGGGCTGAACCAAACTGCTTCAGCAGTTCTGGACAGCTTTTTATGTCAGCTTCAAGATGCTCGAGGTTACGCCAGGTTTGGCTGAATAGAGAGTCAGAGGAGCTGCCTAGAAGCTGCTGCTTGTTGCTGAAAAGGAAATCACTGTAATGAAGTGAGCTGTATGGGAGCTCTACCTGCGTTGTAGCCTCAAGTTGACATGGGAAGAGGAGCTGTCTAGAAGCTGCTGCTCGTAGCTAAAAAAGAAATCACTGTAATGAAGTGAGCTGTATGGGCGCTCTACATGCGTTGTAGCCTCAAGTTGACATGGGAAGAGGAGCTGGGGCGCTTGATAAGGAAGTGAGATGTATGGTAGCCGTATGTGAGCTGTGCTTGATAATGAAGTGAGACTTATGGGAGCTGCTCTTGGTAATGAAGTGAGCAGTATGGGAGCTCGACCTGCCTTGTAGCCGTCGGTGGTTCAAACCAAGCCAAGGCAGTTCACACCTTTTTAGATTAGCTTTAGCTAGTCTATAAGCTTTGGGTTCCCGTCCTTTCTTTTATTTTCTTTGGACGGGGGGCAAAGTGGGGACCCCCTTTATTTTTTTCCTTTCCGCAAGTCAACTGAACTAAACAACACGCAAAACAAGGACTGATGAGCAACTCGCAAGTCAACCAAACTAAACGACTCGCACCTCATCTCATTACAGCTCAGTAACCCGCAACACAGCAAATGAACAATCGGGAACTGAAAAATTCGCAACTCGCGACTCAGAAGCTACTGAACAATTCGCAAGTCAACAACAAGCAACTCAACTCGAAACAAGCACCTGCAGCTAGCATGCGCGCAGTCAAAATTCTTTCTTTTCAGCTACTAACAGCAGCTTCTAGGCAGCCCCCTGAACCAGCCACTGGGCCAAGCCCCCAGATGTCAACAGTAACTGAAAGCTAGCTGTGTCAGCTTCCAGGCGCACTAGGAAGCATCAGGTTTGGCTGAATAGCCAGCCAGGGGAGCTGCCTAGAAGCTGCTGCTCGTAGCTGAAAAGAAAAGCTATGAGGCAGTTGACACTGGAAGAGGATCTGATGCATTCGATAATTAAGTGAGGCGTATGGGAGCCGAATAATAATGAAGTTATTTTAGCTATTTCAAGATGCACCCTCCAATTGCCCCGGTAGTCTCTGCTGGTTGACAAATCCCTACAAGTGCGCTTTAGTGTTCGCGGTTACTTTCAACCGCCATGCTAGCTTTGTCCAGGTAAGGTAGCAGCCCGTTCTCTACCACCGTAAGACGGTGCCCCCATAATACCACGCCCCACCAGGCGTTATCATCACTTCTGCTGGTTTAGCTGTTGGTCTTGTTGCTATCGGCCCTGGTGTTGGTCAAGGTGCTGTTGCTGGTTATGTTTTTTGGCGACGGATCGCCATTCCGTCTCTGCTAGTAGCACTAATTGCTTTAAATAGCATGTTAAATAAAGCCCTGTTATATACCCAGGAGTGTGGTGTAGTAGTTGCTGTTTCTTTTTTTGGGCTACGCGTTGCAGCTTCTAGGCAGCGCCCTGTCCCTGTCCTTGAGCCAGTCCTGGAGCTAAGTAGTGTGTCTGAAATGTCATGCATTCCAATGCAGCTTCAAGCTTTGGGTTTGACCCAGTGGCTGGCTATTGGATCTGGCAGGGAGCTGCCATGAGTAGCAAAACGCAACACAGTGGTGTGTACAAAGGGCAGGGAAGTAACCAACGCGAGCTGATGACTCGCGCGCACTGTTGGTCCCTTCCCTGCATATGATCCCTTGCTGCCTTTGTGCTTTAGACTCGTGATTTATTCGACTAGACGTGATCAGGGTATGACGGGGACGATCAGGGTATGACAGAGACGATCAGGGTTTAACGGGACGATCAGGGTATGACGGGGATGATCAGGCTATAGCGGGGATGATCAGGATAGTGAAGATCTCCATGTCCACTTCGTGATACACATCTATTCATAGGTGGATGTATGGATGGTCCAGTCCCTTGGTAGCCAGATAGGCTTCAGGGACTTGCTTGATTATTCGAAATATTAAACTGGGGGTGTTTCAGTTTATAAGCGATGGAGGTGCTTGACTTTATCAGCACTGGAGGTGCTTGAGTGTGTAAGTATTGGAGGTGCTTGACTTTATCATCACCGGAGGTGCTTGAGTGTACAAGCACTGGAAGTGCTTGACTTTATCAGCACTGGAGGTTACAGTCTTGGTTGCTTGAGGTTTAGATTTACAAGTATCGCGTAGTAACTACTGTAGCCGCCTAAATGGTTGGCGGTTTATGGTAGGGATGCCGCCAAATCCTTGTGATGTTGGCGTGTAGGCCAACATGTGGTTCGAGCCCAAGACAGGTATACCGCCAATTTAGGGCACTGAGCACTGCAATGTGGTGCAGTACACATTCAAGATATAGCCGGCAGAGCGGTTCACGCAGAATTGTAGAATCGTTTCTGCAGAATTGATGGATGCTGAAGGCGTACATGGTGAGGGGGCATGACATCTTGTGCTATGTACCACCGGACTGTACACTTTGATGCTTCGCACAGCTTACTGGCAGAACAAAGCTGAGTACCCTAGAGATTACAGAATGCAATCCTGTACTAGTATGATGAGATCGTTTGAAGAAGTTTCCAGATGATGTTATTAAATACCATCATAGCCTATCAGCAGCCTTAAGATTCCCAGGAAATTATTTAATCACATTCCCAGGATACTATTTATGCCTAGGCCTAGGGATCAATATCTGAGTGTCGGATATTGAATGTGGTTTAAAATGCAACCGCCATGACCAAGAATGTGTTTTATAATGTAACCGCCTAAGTGTGGCACTTGGGTCAAGTTATGGTTCAGTCCACATTTTAAATTACCGCTGTTAGCACGCTGGGTTATTTATTTCACATTTTACAACCACCAATGTTTGTCCTGGGTGGCCGTGTATTACCGGTATCCAAACAAACAGTAAAGGGAAAAGTGGAAAAGGGTCTTATCTTTCTCAAATTGCATGGGGATTTTTACAGCTTCAACTTGATGAGTATCTTATAGTAGAACACATGTAAAAAGTCCAAATATGCTATATTGGTACATCCACATGTTTGAATTTGGATTTGAAATGGTATCTTTTCAAAATAAAACTGAAAATTTAGATTCAAAATTATAACATCTGTAGATGTTGTTAGACCCCCGCTGTAAGCCTCGGAGTCTCAGAATCCATTGAGTACATTGTTAAGAAGTTGTCCCCACAATCTGGTTAAGTTCAGACTACTGCCTCCTCTTCAAAGGAGAGAGTCCAAAGCTCTATCGCGAGCGCGTGGCCATGGCGTGCTTGCAGAAACAGTCACTCTCACTCTTTGGGGAGCAGATAGCCTCCCCACAATTACATGACACCCACCTGCATGGACACCCATCTACATGCATGTGTGTTTGTGGGTGGTTTTTGTATATGTGTGAGAACTGAGAAGGTAATGGTGTCAATGTGTCATACACCCACTTGCATGGACACCCACCTACATGTGTGTCTGATTGTGGGTGGGTGATATGTGAGTGTGGGAAGTTGGTGGTGTCAATGTGTCACACACACACGCATGGACACGCACCTAGTTGCATGTGTATGTACGTGTGTGCCCTTGGATGTGTGTGCGTGTGTCTGCTTGTGTGTGTCCATGCATGTGGGTTTGTGAGACAAAGTACGTGTGTGTGTGAGAGAGAGAATGTGTTGAGATGCATGATGTCCATGCATGCAAGTGTGTGAGTGTGTTTGGTGTGAAAATGTCAAAGGCGCCGACAGGCGCCTAGACGCCTATCGAAATTGAAATTGTTACACCCGTGTAATGCAGTCACTCTCAGGACGTGAAATTAAGGACACCACTGCGTAAGCCGGAGCTAGCAGGAGCGAGTCGCTTACAATAGTGACCTCGCCCGCTTGCCCCCTTATGGCCAGGATTAAGCGTAAAACATTTAACTTGCTAGTGCCTAGTAGACAGAGTACCATGGTAACCGTAACTTGGTAAAGGCCAACCACCTGGATTGGTCTCTAGCTGGATCCCTAATCCAGTTTGGCAAAGGGTCGTTTGCCAAACCGTTTGCCAATACTTAAGGCGCATACGGTAATTGATAAAGAAATTTGGCTCCTTGAGCTTGGTCACTGCTCTGATACCAACCATGCTACCAAGTTTATCACCAAACATGCCCAGCATGTTAGCCTAGTGAATGGCCTCCAATCGGCTGGATATCTTGTTCACAATGTAGTTATCACTATTGGAACAACGGGTACTACCCCAACCTATTTTTTGACTTCTATGACTACACTTGGACTTAACAGATTGTGTGCCCTTCGACTGGCGGACAAAGCCAATCTATTTCTAGCTTTCAGAGTATTTTACAGTGCCACCGTTTTATGGAGGCACACCCCGGGATGATACCTGGGGACTAGCACACAGACCGTGCCCCCCCTCAGTTTTTGTCTTGCCAGCTACATTGTGTTGGTGCTTCCCAACCGGGGTGGAAAAACCCCGTAGTAAGCTGCACTGGCACAATGTGGTCACGGTGCCTGCCTCCGCGGGCATCCATTGGGGATTCTTTTTTACTAAGGTGGTCCTACGATGACTATAGCTAGCTCCGGCTTCACGTCCTGTGAGTAACTGTATTACACGGATGTAACAATTTCAAATTCTATTACTGACACGGGTGAAGAGTTTGCAGTTAAATATAGATCTCGTGCTATGCTTTGGCTCTTCCAGTTTTTGAGAAATTTTGAGGTGTAGAGTACTAGAGTTTCATTAATGCTATGGGCACTACGGTACTTGCAACGTAATGATTTACTTGACAGTTGTAGAGTATATCAATGCCATGGATGAAATATCACTTGTTGTACGTTTGTAACATACTTGCCTATTTGTCTCTGGTCTTTGGGGTCTCCAAACTCCTCTGAACTAGCCCCTCCCCCCCCCCCCCCCACCCCCCCCACACACACCCCACCCCCCACCCCCCCGAGTAAACGCAGGAAAACGCAACATGTGGCTGCGTGAAACAAGCAGGTTCAAATGGCCCATTATAACACACAGTTTGCCACTCAACTGCGTGCTGGCATGCGCAGCTGTCTCTTTGTTTGCTGGCATGCGCAAACAAAAAGACAGCTGCGTGAAACAAGCAACCCCAAATGACAAAATGTACCATATGCGCCTTAAGTATTGGCAAACGGTTTGGCAAACGACCCTTTGCCAAACCGGATTAGGGATCCAGCTTGAGACCAATCCAGGTGGTTGGCCTTTGCCAAGTTACGGTTACCATGGTACTCTGTCTCCTAGGCCCTAGCAAGTTAAATGTTCCTGCCGGCACAGCTGCAGGCTTTCCTAACCTGCCTTACCTTCTTTGGTCAGGCATCAGGGCTGTACCTCAATCATCTCAAGAGCAAGTTGCCTCCTATTGGCGTTCCTCATCCCCTCCCTCTCCCAGTTCAGATTCTGGGCTTCCCAGTGGTTGCGGAAGCCACCACTTTGGGGGTCTCGTTCACAAATGGATCTCCCACTTGCCTCCCGATGACCCCTCAAAGGTCAGAAAGGCTTGCCCACGTCGAACGCTGCTTCTCGCGCTTAGCCAAGCGGCCCCTCTCATCTTTCGGCCGTGGCTTCTCTTCGTCCTCGCATGGCCTTAGCACCTTACTTTACCATGCTGAGTTTGGTGGCATTCCCCAAGAGGTGGTTGATGACCTACAATGCCTTACCACCAAGCTGGTGGATAGAGGTTTGGGACCGGCTGATAAGGCTCGGGTTCTTCCAGGAGTTCCCTCTGCCCTTCTCACAGGCTCCCCATGTCTTGAAGGTCTTGGTGTCATGCCATGGCAGCACCACAGTAAGTATGGTACTAGCGGCACGACGGCATCTTTCCCGAGTATATAGAAAATTCCGAAAAATGCAAAAGAAGGGTAGGTATTTCCCGCGACTGTCAAGATATTGCCCGGGCTATTTTAGGGGTGTCGGGGGGCTCTCAACAACCTCTGTGCATCCCGTGCAATACCGTAGCAGTCGGTGCATTCCCGTGCAATTCGCTGGATATCGTGGGCGGGGGGTTGATTAGCCTTAGGCTAATGGATGCAAAGCATCTATCCTTGGAATGTCCGGCTCTTGCGGCGGGGTGTGGTGTGTGTAGGCTCGCGGCTCGTGCACGAAGTGTGCGAGGGAGCTACCGTGTTGGTTAGCGGAACGCTAACTTTTCTGTCTGTTGTCTGTGTGGGGTGTGGGGTGTGTAGGCCTTCTGGCTGTTGTTGTGTTCTTAGTTTTTCTGTTTGGTTAGCGCAGCTAACAAAACGGGTGGGCGTTCTGTCGATAGATGCTTCGCATCCATTAGCCTAAGGCTAATCTTTCTCTCAAATGATCATGCAGTACCAACAATTCGCCTAAGATTCGGGAGCTGACGCGAATAGATAAGAAAAAAGAGTAGTCGGATAAATAATCAATCATAGCGTTTGGGCTTTCTTACAGTTCTTTTTGCTTTTGGTTCGTCCTTCTTATCAAGAGCAGTAACAATCTCGTCATAGGAATTAAATGCCTTTGATCTTTGCATCCTTCTGATTGGATTGTCTTCTTTTTCTGGCTCTAATCTGTCTCTCACATTTGTAACAATGTTCATTTCGCTTGGTCTGTATAGACGTTTGACTCCTTTGAGCTTGAATCAGTATCCTATATGTTCTTCAATGGTGTAAATCTCTGTGGAAAACGTGGCTTTCTCCTTTTCAAAGGTCTTCTTCTGTAACATTACACGCACTCTGTCCCCTACTTTCATGGTCACTTTGTCATTCATCTTTTCATTCTTTTTTGACTGAGCTTCATATAGCTTTTGGCTGTAGTCACAATCATCATACACTTCTTCTGGGGTTGCATCTTTCAACCCAGAATGGGCTGTATTGTTGTAAAGCTCAACAATATCACCAAGTGCATCTACCCATTTTTTAGTCTTGTTCTCCAGTGAGTGTTTCTTTATCAAACCTTTCAGAGTCCTGGTAAAGCGGTCAACGATTCCCAGCTTGTTCCCCATCGGAGTAATGTGGTCTTCTTTTGCAACGTCTGTAAAAATCCTTATATTTAGCTCTTTATTGAAAGACTCAAATATTGAAGATGCAAAAAAATTATCTCCTGATACACTGTTGATATCTTCGTCTACATCGCCTATAAATTTCTGATAGGCGTCTAAGACATCATTCATCTTGCCGCTTTTCAGTGGGTAACAATAAGCCTTTCTAGAAATGATGTCTATGCACATAAGAATTTGATTTATGTTATTATTTATCCTCTTGCTCGACAATGGCATAATTGCTACATCGATTTGGACAGATCTTGGAGGGGCGGTTATTTTGAATTTGAATTTGGTATTTTGTGGTTTTTGATATATTTGTGTGAGTTCTCGTGGATTGAAGTAATCATCAATATCTCGTTTGGTAATCCCGTCATCTTTTAGCCTTGTAAATAGCTTTGCCTTGGACAGCAATTTTAGATTCGTGTTATTGTTTAAAATTGATTCAAGATTCGTCATCCTATATTTATATTAGGACGTTAAACTTATTTTTTACCGGTATTGCACTTATTGCACATTAATCTGCAATTCCACTTGAAGTGTGCAAATCCATTATCTATTCTGTCAACAGTACATTGAATTTTGCTACTATTCTCCATCTTCATGTGTCCTTGACATCCAATACATACATTGTTTTGCTGCACCTGGAAACAGCTGAGTATACCCATCTCCTGTCCGTGATTGTTAGCAGATCTGTTATGACAAACTTCTCTGCAATGCAAGACCCTTGTTCGCTGTGACACGTATTACAGTGACTTAGCTCGAACCGTTTGCAGATCATGTCGTGTGATAAACTTACTATAAGATTTTCATCTGAAATGTCCTGCAGTTTGAATTCCTTTTTGTTCTGTCCAATGATTTTGTATCTCATATTCGGACGCAACTTGATTGTTGCTGTTTTCTCTTCCCCATCGTCCTTGTATTTATAACTCCTCGTGATATTGGTTTTGCAAACTAGCTCTTGGCCGAAGTGATATGTTTTGCCATCCGCCAGCGTATAGCATTGTGCTGCCTTCCGCTTTTTACTTTTGTCAAGGCGATCGTCTATAAAAGTGTTCAAAACCTTTGAGCTGTACACAAGATAGCTGATTGCTCTCTTTATGTTTAGCTTACTAACATCTTCTAACGAGGAAAGTATTCTACCCCCGAACCATTTTCTGATGGTGTCTTGTAAATCTTTGGTTTCGTCAAATAGGTCGTCTTGGATGAGGAGCATATCATCTCTGTCTTGTTGTGTTTTCAGTCTATGGTTGACTGTTAATGTATATTTATTATCGAATATTTTTTGCACATAGTCACATTTCATCTCAATTGTAGCATCATCATCAATCGATTCCAGTTGGTGCGAATCCCCATTGGCTATGACACATATATGTGGGTGTTTGTGCATGAACTTGTTCATTTCATTCATATGTCTCCTGGTCATCAACATTACTTCCTCGAATATGATGGCTTTAATGTCATCTAGTGAAAATGCGTTGTTCTTCCCATACTCTCCTTCGAAATTGAGGCCAATAAGATTGTGAAATGTGCATGCTTGGATATCATGCCCGTCTTGCCTGCTTTTTGTTAGCACATTGTTAACCTGGGAGTTATATGGGCATACCACCAATATTTCCTTATCCTCAAAACGTTGTTTCTTATTTTTCCCCAAAGGTTTATAAACATAGTCTTGAGCAGCATAGGATTTTCCACAACCGGCAAACCCATCAATGATTGTTTTTGGTAAAACCTTGTCAACAATACGAATATCTTGCTCTGGGTATGTAATGATTGGTTTTGTTTTGTATTGTACAATCTCGTTATTGGGAGGCAGAGATCCTTTCAATATCTTGTATTGACCGAAATATGGGCCGATTCGCTGTTTGATGCAGTTTCCGTCTTTTATTATGGCATATAGGCAGTCGGTTTTTACAGCAAGCACTTGATTGTCGACGCTCAGCTTTTCATATGCGTCATTGATCTGGAATCTTGCTAGATTCGTGAGGGCATACCTCATTGGTAGAAATCCGTTTATGAGCTCTGTTTTCTGTGTGATGGTTACAAGAAACACGTCGTCTGCCATAGGTATAACATTTCCTTTGTGTTTGTTTGCATATTCTACAGCATCAGATCTGTTCTTGAAGATTTTTGAATGCTGGTGTTGTGTTTTTTTCCAAAAAGGCCTTAAGGGACAGTTCGTTAGGGATTCCCTTTAACAAATCTTTTGGGATGTGTCCGTACTTCCCCTCCCCCAAACACTGTTTTAATATAGTTGCTAGATACCTACACTTCTTCCACTCAACTCGCAGATATGCCAATATTGTGTATTTGAATTTCAATTGCACAACTTCGTACCCATAAATGAGCATTTTATCCTGGTTGTAAATGAGGTCTTCTTCATCTATTCTGATGAGATACAGGTATCCTTTGTTGAACGGTTTCCTTTTAACCATTCCGCCATTAGAATCAAGTGTTGTTTGCGTGAAGTTTTTTTGAAACGGGTCATCATATTCCACAACCTTTCGTTTCTTAGTCGTGAATTTTGCTTCATTTAGTGGTTTATCATCTATGTATGTGTAGAATATATCCCATGAATTTGTAACTGGGAACCCTGGTCCATCAACCAACATCCATATGCAAGTAAAGTAATGCTTATTGATATCAAGCGCTGTAATCTCGTCAAGATCTATGGTAGACAGATCTTTGTCAACAAGCCTGCCCATTGGTACTCGATCTAAACATGTTTTGACAACCTCAATGGCTTCAATGCTCATCTCGGATTTATAATTATTATTTAGAAACGCTCCCTTCACTTCTGAGTCCAGTTTCTTGTAGTCTACAAACGTGTCTACGTCTAGAATTGGACATTTTGAAAAACCTTGCACTTGAGATGCATTCTCAACTGAGATGGCTATAGGTTTGTCGTCCTTTGTCACTATGTGGTTCAATTCTAACCGTGAAATAATATGTCCAGTTTGCATGATCGGCTTGGGGTCACAACCTTCTTTTTGAACTAAGTTTAACAGAACTTCTTTCATATCTCCGTTGTAGATGATTCTGATGTCCTTTTTTGATGCTTCCATTCCAGCTTTAATAATTGGGAATATGTCTTCGTATTTGTTTGCCAAGTGATACATGTCTGAAGTAACCTTTTTGACTTTTGGCACTACAAAGTTGGATGACGGACGAGAGTACATGTCCTTCTTAGTTGTCTTGACAAAAGACATCACTTCGTCTATGTTCTGCACATGTTCATGCCAATATATGACACGTAGTTTCTGGATACTGTATGTTTTTGTTTGCTCCTCAGGTGGTGGCTCATATTTACATACTACCCTGTTTTCGTTGTCGTATATTTCTGCTCCAAAACCATTCTTCTTGAACCACTTCAAATAATCCTCGACTGTCATGTCAATGTCAGACATTCCGTCATATTCTTTTTCGAATATATCCCAATAAATTGATTCAAATGTGAGTGTATGTTTATGATACTTCAATTTCTTGTTGTAGGAGTCGAATGCTGGCTGAAAACCATTCAGAATTGCTTCAATTGCACATGCTCCGTTGGGTAAATTCCGATTCCTGGTCCTTATTATACTTGTTTGTAAGCTATCTCCTTCATTTTCCCACTCAAATCTTATGAACTTACATTCTGTATAAACAGTATTTATGTTATCCCTGAGGCTCCTGTACAAGAACGGTCTATCAACTGTATTATTCACAGGTTCGTTGGAGGTAATTTTTATTGTCAGGGATTGTGATATGAGTCTTCTTAACAACGCTCCCATACTTGGGTCGTCAATGTCAAGTCTGTCTAGTAGTTTTGCATATCCTGGGAAAATATCGTTTTTCCCAGCTAAAGTATTATACACATACTCTCCCTCTTCAGTTTTTTTGGTATATTTGCCTTTGTTAATTGAGGCCAAAACCAACAATGTGTCTGGGCCGAAATCCTTTAAGGGACGAAAAGCGTTTGTGATAGAAATACATCTATACACATACAAAGTGTTGCTGGCCTGATTGAAAAGCTCGAATTCGACTAACCTTTTGGGAGCGTTTTTTTGGTAGCGTTCCTTATCATATTCTGCCTTTTTTCCCCTCCTAGCCTTCTTTGCTTCTTCTTCCATGTAGTTATTGTACCATTCCACAGCATTATAGAACTCTTCTACTGATTCGTGACCCTGTTCGATCACATACTTTTTAGTAATCCTGCGTGGAGCTTCTCCTGCTGCTACCAAATGCTTTTTGTACCATTTTGCCAAAGTTGTATTTGATGCCATTATAATTCTGTAATATATTAATATGTGAACAATCTCTTAAGCGTCTTACTTAAAATACTAAAAAAAAATGATGTGCATTATTACTTAACACTATACTCCGACAGTTTCTGTCAATAACAACGCCTTTTTTTTTTTTTTTTGCATGATATAGTCTTGCGCGTTCATTTCGTTTTTCGCGAAATTCAGGATCATTTTGGTACCTGTTCCTGGTATATGCTTGTTGCCTCTCACGATATGCCTCATCTGTTTGATACCGTTTCACAGTCGCAAGTCTGGCGAGATTATTTACATAAGCACGATATTCAGGGTCTTCTTTCATTTTCGTCTTGTGGATTTCACTATTATAAGTGTGAACTTTGATGGGTGCGTCGCTCATCTTATTATACTTGTATTATATAATATGCTCAAGATTCTTAAGTTTGATTCAATTTTATTTTTAATTCCTTCACTTCAGCACTCAATTGTTGGACAGCTGCTATCAAGTGTGGAACAAGTCCGGAATAATTTAATGTTAAATGATCAGTACTGTCTTTACCAACAAGATGGGGATAAATATCTTGGACATCCTGAGCGTAAAGGCCATAATCGACATTATCTGGGTCATGTTTAAAAGCGTATTTTACAGGCATTAATCGATCAACTCTATGTAATGATTCCTTTGGGTCGACATATCCTATGTGGTTTTTGAGTCGACGATCTGAGTTCCCAGATATTGCGCCAGTAGTAGATATATATACATAGGGGACATTTTCTGAAGCCGGAGCATTGTCACGAATAAAAGCTAATTCTATTCGGTTATTTGTGCCTTGGAATGTCAGACTAAGTTTGTTAGTACCCCATTGATCATGGAATTCTAATTTGGGAAATGTCTCAAAATCAATAACAGGTATCAATGTCGTTACATATCTATTACCCGTGGCTGAAAACATTATACCTGGCTCAATAGCTGTCCAATAGCTTGTAGGGATTACAGGACGATTCGTTAATGAATTATAATTCCCATCGAATAAAGTGGGTTTCCCTGTCAAAGATGCCCAGGTACCATTAAATAATGTAGGCTTACCAATAAGTGATGCATATTGTCCATTAAATAACGTGGGAAGTCCTGATAGTGACGCATATTGACCATTAAATAATATCGGTTTATTTGTCAAATCGTTATAATCCCCAGAAAAACCAGGAGATGTCGAACCAGTACCTACTGCGATGCCGTTTATCAAGATCTGAGTAGCATTTATAGTACCATTCACGTCTAGGAGATGCAATGGTGTTTTTTGCCAATCCCGACGTTTCCATTGCCAGCTATGGTCATTCGCGTCTCAGGCAAGCTATAAGCAATTGGTTCACGTGTTTTAAAACGAAGACTTCCACCATGGTGTTCGTCACTTTCTCGATAAGATGTGATAGCGGTGTCCGGAAAATTTGTACCAGCATATGGCAATAATGAAGACGAGAAACACATACTATACCAATGACACTACCCGAACCGACTACGTTTGCAATCATTGCATTGTAATAAAAATTCTGGGAATAATCTGTTAACTTAATACCATATGATTGAACTGTAAAAAGATTCTGATTTAATTGATTTTCTGACGTTCCGATCCCAAACGTTTTCTTACCAGCCATGTTATTACCAACTCCTCCAATGTAATACCCGGTTGTTATTCCATTTAAAACTGACCTATTTACAGGTGCATCAGTCGGATCCCAATATGATTTTGAAAATAGCGTCGGTTTATTATTTAACGAATTATAATCCAAATCAAATAACACAGTTTTCCCAGTCAATGACGCATAATTCCCATCAAATAGCGTCGGTTTATTATTTAACGAATCATAATCCCCGTCAAACGATGACGTTGAAATTGGGACACCGTTAATTCGAAAAATCCCAACAGTGTTAATATCCCCAAGAAGCCTCTTTCGCGACTACAATGGTCTAGTGGTATATCAGAATGTTCAGGAACGAAGAGTCGGGGGTTCGACTCCTCCTTCGGTCGCTCTTGGGCGTTGCAGGTCGTCGTCAACCGCGATGATAGCTTGTCCAGTTGAGGTAGGAGATCGCTCCCCACCCGCGTACGACGGGCTCCCTTAATCCCACGCCCCACCAGGCGTTATCATTACTTTTTAATATCCCCAAGAACGTCGAGCATGTAGCTGGGATTATCAATACCGATTCCTAGATTTCCACGTTCCGTAAGCCTCATGATCTGGTATGATGTAAATTCATCTGTTCCATTTCGTCGCCAAGTAAAGTTCCTTTGATTATTATTATCAACATATCCGATGTCAGAATTTATATAACAGTTGTAATTTCCCGTACTTATATTTTTAAATTCGGAATTAACACATTTTATTTGGTTTCCTGATATAGTAATGTCCCCAATTGTATTCGAGGTAGGTGGAGCGGTGCTACCACCTGATATAGATACCCCGTTAACGAGAAATTGCCCCGAACAATTGATAGATCCAAATACATCCAATGCATGTAGCGGATTAGTCGTGAGAATTCCAATTCGAGCTTTATGACTTAGAGTCATCAAATTTGTTAAAGGATCAGTAGGACCACTTGATGTTTTCACTTTGAAATGCATGCGTGATGTATTCCCACTTATTCCGACTCTTTCATTTGTTATTGCGCTTCCAGGTGTAATATTATCTTCTATAGTAGATCCAGCGTCAAAACATAGACCTCCTGTTTGACATGTCAACACATCGGCTGCCGATATGCACATTGGATATTCTGATATAATTGATCCGTCAGTGAGCCGATTCCCATGATTATTTTGAACAGATAACGGACATAGAGGTGTTTCAGTCCCAATACCTAGTTTCCCGTCTAACGTTAATTTCATCAACAGTGAAATTGGGTTACCTCCGCCATTATGCCTATACCAATTGTGGGAAGATACGCCATATCCTCCTGCGTCACATATGAAATTTAGATTACCACCAGCTTCTACATTTAGACCTGTAAAAACTGATTTAACGGTTGTACCACCAATTTGAACATAGCCGCATTTTAAATAACTGGTTTTTGTTTCGCCTGAACAGAGGATGTTTCCAACCACGTCCAAGGCCTAGGATGGAGTTTCTTTACCTATTCCCACATTACTCAACGAATAAAGTCCAGATTGGTTTTGAAGCCATGGTGATGTACCCCCTGTGCCTGTGGATAATGGTACTCTATTGATAAGATATTGTCCAGTAATGTTCACAGATCCAGCAACATCTAGTCCGTATTGCGGATTCAGCACACCTTTACCTAATTAAGCTTGCGCCGTTAGTGACATAAGGTGCTTATATGTGACACCAGTCCTATGCCACCAGTTGTGTTTTTGCAAGTACTCCCCATCACTATTAAAGTCTGACGTATAATTGATATCACCATCGCTTTGGATGTTAAGCCTAAGACCAGTACCCGCAATTGTATCTCCACTAATAGTAATATTTCCCCATTTGTTTACTACTGCTGGTTTATTTGTGAGATCGTTATATGACCCTGAAAACACGCTGATAGGATTTCCTCCGACTCTAAAGATCCCTGTGCAATTCACGTCCCCAAGAACATCCAATGCGTAAGCCGGATTCAGTACGCTTATACCTAATTGAGCATTAGCAGTTAGTGACATGAGGTGTCTATATGTGAGACCAGTTCTATGCCACCAGTTGTGTTTTTGCAAGTAATCCCCATCATTATTAAAGTCTGTTGTACAATTGATATCGCCATCGCTATTTATGTTTAGCCTAGCACCTACGCCTTTAATTACATCTCCACTAATAGTAATATTCCCCCATGTATTGACTACTGCGGGTTTATGTGTGACATCGTTATATGATCCTGAGAACAATTGAGGCTTCCCCGTCAAGGAAGCATATACCCCATCAAATAAGGCGGGTTTACTTGTAATATCAGTCCATGAGCCGGAGAATCCTTCAATTGCGTATGTATAATTTGACAGACCAACAATGTTATTGCTATTTTCAACAGCAAGATTCGATGAAAATACTGATGCATTTGATGAAACATCATTAGCTCCGTTTATACTGTTCTCAACCCTCCTAGTATTTTGTGGCTGCCCAAATATATATTGACTGGAATACATTAAATTTAGGACATGTATTATAACAAAATGAGAACAAGGAAAGTTATTAAAAAAAATACAGTTAATAATAAGTCCAATCACATCAAACTATTTGCAAGAGGTAGGAATATTTCTCAACGAGCTACCATCATAAACATTAAATTACCAGCCGACAGGACACAGCCTAGAATGCTAGGGTTTAATCCATTTGAGTATGCCATCAAAATTCCTGCACAAGCCCCGCCGACAATGATATCTCAGATTGTGAACCAACATTCAGCTGTGGAAACACTGGTAAAGTCTGTCCAAACAGAACAACAGAAACAACAGCCCAAACAGGAAACAGCAAGCGGACCTAGTGGTTTATCAGACGAAGAGAAAGAAAAAATCTTTTTCAATAAACGTCCTAGAGAAGACATGGATTCTGCTTTTGGATCATCAACACCAAATGTTTCTGAATTCAGAAATCCCGGGGAAGCGTCAGGCTCCAGGACAAGTCTTAGAAAAAACATGGATGATCTTCAACAAAAATTAAACATGTTTGATTCCAAACATAAAAAAGTTGGGAATTCTGCACAATCAAAACTAGATATAATAGCCATTGCTACCGAATGGCAAGGCAGGAACAATGATCCAGCTTTGCAAATTCTTTTGAATCGGCCAGCAGTCTCTCATCATTACAAACAAATTTACACTTATCTGAAGGGTAAAAAATAAAACATTTTTTATTATTTTCAAAACAATACTTATACAAAGTACTTTCCATGTCGGCTTATCCAAAGAACTTGCAATATTTGGTGAAAAAAATACAGAATTATTCAAGGGCGACGAAGAGGCTCAGCACGCTCAACAGTACGACTGCGACGAATTCTGGCGTTATCACGGTCGACCTACCTTCAAATTGCTTGGTCGATAGTGATACTTTGATTATGCACTTCAATGGGAAAACAGAAGGCGGAGGTTTTGCAAGAAACATAGAGTCGGTAATTTCCCGAGTGGATTTAGATGTGAATGGAATGGTCGTTTCGGGTTGTAGTAACTATAACCAACTATGGAATATCATTGCTAATACGAGTTTTGGAGAAGACGCACATAATCGCAGGAAAATCGTACAAGGAGGAGGGGATGCATCAGCTGGTCCATCTGCTGAAGCACCATATTCCATATCTAACTGCTCCAAGGCATCCTTGGAGAAATTTGAGAATGGTTGAGTCTTAACAGCTTTCAACCGTCTATTCTTGATACCAAACTATTGGGACAAGTCCGACTACGAATTCAACTTGACGGTTCTAACAGTCTAGTCGGAGGTGGAACCTTCACATTATCAGACATTTCATTCAGTGTCGACACAATCTCCATTGATGACGGTATATTTGATGCAATGCATAACGCATTCCTATCTAGTGAAGGGGTATACGAGCTAAGCTTCCGCAATTACTTCAGTTTCAGTTCAGCTGCAACTTCCTATAGTCAATCAACTAAATTTAGTGTATCTTCTCAATCGGTCAATAGGGCATGGGGAACTTTTGTGGCACAGAGTCCATCAGTTGGGCTTGATGGAGTTACAAAATCGTCTAATACCTTCACAAGAAAAGCTACTGGAATGGGAAGCGCGCAATTTAATCTGAATGGAATATACACACCTGATTTCCGCGCGAATCCGGGTCAGTGTTTTGCCCTAACGCAGTCATCATATAATCAATTACAATCGGCAGACGGGGGAAGCCATCCTTATTGTGACACTTATGCTAAATGGCGTGACAACTTTTTTGTATTGTCCTGTAAATTTTGTCATAACGATAATTCTTTCCTATCTGGCGTGGACACCAGGGGAAATTCTAGTATAGGTTCATTTGACACTCAGAGCATCGGTGGAGCAGCTGGTTCCGAATCACTAACAGCCCTTGTTTTCATCGAATGTGGTTCCATGTTGAGGATAGGCGCTGGTAGACAACTCGAATTAGTACTCTAACTGTTTGGTTAACAAAACATAAAACATATCTAACAATAATATAAAATGAACCCTGTACCAAAACATATAACAAAGGTGTTCAGTTTTGAGGCCATAGGTGATACTATTTTTTCCCCCAAAAGCCAATGCGTAATCGAGATAAATGAAGGGATTTGGGATTTGAACAGCGCTAAGATAATGTTTACAATGAATTCACTAGGAGCAGCACCTCGTGGGATTGGATGTATGATAAGCACTCTTTCAGTATATTTTGATGATGTCCTAATTCAAACAATAAATGAGTATAATCATTTGGCTAGGATGATGGACGTACACAACTCGACACAAGCCTCAACTAATATATTTGGGAATAATCAAGCAGTCGACCTTGTTGCCGAGACAGATCAGGTACCGTTCGTGATTGATAAATTCCATGGTATCCTAGGAACTAAGGACTGTATTGTTAAAGGCAAAATTAGAATTGTTATTGAGTGGGCAGACGCTGTGGTGCTGTTAAGAGAAAATGTATTTGTTGGATATGAAATTGTAAAACCAACACTCATTATAAAAAGTGAAATAGAAGACAACGTATCAGATAGAATTGAATTCGATAATTTCACCAGTCAATTCCAACTCAATGAATCCGAAAATCAAACAACAAATATCTTTGTTGGGTCACGTGATATTGAATATGTCTTGGCTACTTTTTTACAGTACGATTATTATCAAAAGGTATCTACACAAGATTATAATGGAACGAGTTACTTCTTTAGTCATGGATTAAAAGATATTTATCTTAAAAGTAATCCAGTTTATGTAGGGTTTAGTATAAACAATGTACCCATTGCGAATCATCCTATTCCTTATGATAAAGCAATAGAATACCTGGATTTCATATTCGATAACGAAAATCGTGCGATTGAACACCTCATGACGCACACAGTGGACGGGACATTATTGTTGAGATTTCCCCCAACTATTACATCTTACCAATGGGCCTGTGGGCTGCCTATTGATATAGAGAATGAAGAAGATATCAATTATGATATTTCATTTTATTCAAACGGAAACAATAATATAAAAAATTACTCACTTTTATTCGTGAAATACAATAGCTTGCTGGAATTAGATAATGCCGAAACGGGTTCAAAATATATTTACACCAAGTAATACTCACCTTTATGAATGGAAATGGCACTAAGTCTTTTTGGAGCAACCTAGCCGACTATCTTTCTACTTGTAGAAGAGCAAGACAGGAAGCCCTGGACTGCTTAGTGGCACCGTAATTTATCATCCCTTTTTTTCTTCTTCTTGTGACTTCTCATTTGTTAGCTTCTTACCTCCGCCACTGTAAGTGGTTGAGATCTGGGTCCGGCTCTAAGGGGTTTAATACCTACGCCACCAAAACGGTGGTTGGGAGTTTGGTTTGTTTGTCCTCGACACACCCCTGATGTAATGGGGTTTTTTGCTTTGTGGGTGCTTTTTCTTTTTGTTTAAAGCACAGAGTCTCATACACCCTCGCGGTGTCAAGTAGACTTTAACATGTAATGTAATGTAATGTAATGTAATATATAACAATATGGATCAATATATGCTGCCTCTATGTATTGAGTCCTGGCCGAAAAAAACACAGTACAATCAACCAGCAACAAACTTTATTGGCAGACGAACAATACGCACACCCTTACATGAATCAGACCTTCTCTGGGGAAGACCTATTCCAAGGAAGCCTAATGCAGTTAAAATACTCCGAACTTTACCAGTATATCCCAAATTCCAATAAATTATTTGTAAAACCTATTTATTTTTTCTAATTAATTCTAATCTTTTCTAATGTAAAATCACATATGGAGAATATAGAAGAAGATAACAACCTATTAGAAGACACTGAAGTGATACCACCCAAAGCCAAACGAATTATGTCCGAGAAGCAGAAAGCATCATTGGCTATCGCCAGAGAAAAAGCATGGGCAAAAAGGCGAGAATTAGGAGAGATTACACGACAGGAGAAAGAACTCAAGATTCAAGAGAAAGGAGTCCAAAAACAAGAAAAAACGGCAGAAATGACACGTCGCAAAAACACTGTCTTTAAAAAGCTGAAGAAGGATGTGGTTGTTACTTTAGACAGTTCAGACGAAGATCAACAGATTGTAACAGATTCTCAATCAGAAGAAGAAGAAGGAGAGGTTCAAAAGATATCAAACACACATTGAAAAACGTCTGAAGGTCACCAAAGCTAGGCCAATACTTACTCAAGAAGATACAGTACAACTTCTTAGGGAAAAAATATTAAACGAGGGCAAACGAGTCGCTTACCAATCACTCTTTCCTGGTCACACATGTCCATTTTGATTAATATTCTACCATGTAATTAGTGATGAATATTGTTGAGAACGCAGTAGCAAATTTCAGTCATAAACCACTCCAATACAAAGCAAACAAGTATCCACAGTCCCTCAATTCAGCTCTGCCACGTAATAATTTTGTGTCACTCCTCGTCGGCTCCAGGGGAAGTGGGAAGACGTACAGTCTCTGCAAATTGTTGAAACAATACGAGATTTATGGGTTTGATAACAAACAGGATATGAGATTTATAGTATTTTCCCCAACACACGAGGCTAATCCTGTATTCAATTGCTTGAAAATTGATCCAAATGATATCATTTCAGAATATTCAGACTCCAAACTTTTAGAAGTGATTGAAAACATCAAACTTGAAAAGGAAAATACTGAACAATGCAGAAGGCAGATGATTGTTTATTCCAAGTTTATGAAAGGCAACATAGACGGATTATCATTTGAAGAAATCGATTTCCTTGAGAGAACTGGATACCAACGACCTACCTGCAAGTACCCAAACGGTTGTGTGGTATATCTCATATTGGACGACCTTGTTGGCAGTAGTGCATTTAAATCTGTTGGTAAATCAGCCTTGACTAATTTGGTTCTCAAGAACAGACATTTGGGTATAAACATAATGATATGCACACAGAATCTCAAGGCAATCCCGAAATCGATTCGAACCAATACAAGTCTTTTTGTGCTATTCAAGTTTGCCAGCACTAAGATCTTGGAGGATTTATATGAAGAAGTAAGTAGTTCGATCACTCTACAGAAGTTTGAAGCACTCTATCTGCACGCAACGGGAAACGAACATCATTCTCAGCTTACAGTAAAATTATTTTTCTGAATTATTGTTAAACGATGGCGGCTATCACAAATGAATATAGACAGACCAATGATTACAAGTATCTGAAAGCAGCAGTATTGAACTTGTCACCCGGAATGCCGGAATATTTAGTGGATTCGTGCATTTCCCTACATATTGCTAAACCACTCATGTATAGGGACAAAAAGCTTATACGGAAAGATATGAATAAGCAGAAAAAACCGGTTTCAAACGAGGTCTTGGAAGGTTTGGTCACTGTAGAAAATGAAAAATCTACAGTAATATAAATGGCTTGGCAGAGAGTAACGTTATTTAGCTCATACAATACATCAACACAGAACTACCAATTGAAGTTAAATTGCGACCTGCCATACAATGAAAAGGGGTACCAGCTGGCTGTCGAATCATTTACCACAGCGAGTAAACCAGGACCGTTCTGCATGAGTGCAAATGGGATATTCGCTCAAACCTCTTTTGATAATTCAGTGAATGGAGAAAAGACAAACCTGCTTTTAGGAGGGGAAACCCACAGTATCGTTAAGACAATTACAAGCAATACACTAGGTCACAAGCTAATCCCGTCTCTGAAAAATCAACAATTAAATATAACAGTCTATGATGCCGCTGGAAATCTGTATGTTGGATTCCCAAATTTCATTCTATTAGTTATTATCTACGAAATTATATAATGGCGCCCATTGTTGTCAAAACTCAATTAATATACATCAGCTCACAATACAGAACATCTGGGACACCAGATAACTTCACAACAAGTCTACCTGCAGGGATCTTACATAACGAATTCGGTGGTCGTACTAAAATAACCGTTACGGATTTAATAATCAATAGATGTTTCTATAGTATTAGGGCGAGTAACAATGACTTCACTGTTGTTAATAATGGGACAAAGACATCCGTTAGAATCCCTGTTGGAAACTACGACCTGGATCAATGGTTAGCAACACTGAACACTTTGCTCCCAGGCTGGACCATAAGCCACAATGAAATCAATGGATTATGCACTTATAACGCTCCTGGTCCAAATTATGGGTTTGAATTCAAAGATAAAAGTTCATATTTATTTGGGTTCCTCCCACATGATAAGCCGAGTGGATCACAGATTGTTAGCAGCTTCCCATTGCGTTTGAACTTAGAAAGTTTCCTGACAATTCATCATAACCTCCCAAAGGTAACTAACTCGGTTGTGAATAATTTCCGTCAAACCAATGCACAGGAATCAGATGTATTAATAAGGGTCCCTGTTAGCGTCCCTAGTTTTGCCAACATCATTTATCAAAATGTGAATGACGATTTTAGCTTCTACACCAGCGCGTCTCACGTGTCAGAACTGGAATTATCAATCAAGGACGAACACAAAGACGAGATAGGACCGTTCCCCTATGATTGGTCCATAACTTTGAGGATAGATTATGAATCCAAAAACGATCCTATAGAATCGATTTTATCAATTTTGAAAAACCTAAACGATAAAATTACCTTACTTGCACTGAAATAAATATCCAGGGCTATTATATAATATGGGCCTTTTTGATTCAATCAAATCTTCAGTAGGACGCGCCATTGGCGGCTTTGGTTCCGCAGTGAGAAGGGTAGCCGATTTTGGGGGGAATATCGTACGCAAGGTGGGACAGTTCTCTATACCGGTGTCTAACGCCGCAGCGGGGATAGCGGACATGTTGGGACAGGGAGGCGTGGCGGATGGGATCAGAAGTGTAGGGTCTGCGTTACATGGGTTTTCACCGGAAGCAGAGAAAATCATGTCCAAAGCGAGCGGGATCGGGAGAATAGCACAGGGGATCGGGAAATTCATGATGTAGCGGGGTTCCGCTAACCAACAGTCAGTCGCTTCGCTCATGACTTCCTCTTGACTTCCTCTTGACTTCCTCTTGACTTCCTCCATTCCTCCTCCTGCGAGTAGCGGGGGCGGAACGGGAACAGGATCTATCAGTCGCATCCTGCGCGGAGAGTACAAAGGTGTAACAAAGTGTAATGAATCGTATTTTGTCGTATTTTTTCGTATTGTTTCTTATCTATTCGCGGGACACACGTCAGCTCTCGAATCTATAAGGCGAATCGCGTCAGCTCCCGAATCTTAGGCGAATTGTTGGTACTGCATGATCATTTGAGAGAAAGATTAGCCTTAGGCTACCAACAATGCGAAGCATCTATCGACAGAACGCCCACCCGTTTTGTTAGCTGCGCTAACCAAACAGAAAAACTAAGAACACAACAACAGCCAGAAGGCCTACACACCCCACACCCCACACAGACAACAGACAGAAAAGTTAGCGTTCCGCTAACCAACACGGTAGCTCCCTCGCACACTTCGTGCACGAGCCGCGAGCCTACACACACCACACCCCGCCGCAAGAGCCGGACATTCCAAGGATAGATGCTTTGCATCCATTAGCCTAAGGCTAATCAACCCCCCGCCCACGATATCCAGCGAATTGCACGGGAATGCACCGACTGCTACGGTATTGCACGGAATGCACAGAGGTTGTTGAGAGCCCCCCGACACCCCTAAAATAGCCCGGGCAATATCTTGACAGTCGCGGGAAATACCTACCCTTCTTTTGCATTTTTCGGAATTTTCTATATACTCGGGAAAGATGCCGTCGTGCCGCTAGTACCATACTTACCCACCACATTACCAGCCGACATGCTATGTGGGGAGTTCGCCTTTTCCGAGGTCTTGCGAGAGGGTTCCAGCCATGGTCGCCTTTGTGGCTCCTTGTAGCCCAAGAGCTCCTCCTTAGTCTCATGCCTCAGCCCATGGCCTCCCAGCCTCCGGCGCTAGCGTTCCTACATGCTTCTAGGGACACTACCCACTTCAAGACATCGGCGGGTGCTCAAGGGTTACCTCATGGCCCGTTGCGCCGTATGGCCCAGGGATTTGCTGCCATCTCTGCCACCGCTGGTCCTCTACGGGATGTCCCTTACAGGCCGTTGGAGCTGGGTCCACGGTGTCACCAAGCACCGCTTTGGGGAACCCCATTTCTGACCGCCCCGTTACCATCTACCCCAGGTGCTGTACTCAACGCCCCTCCTCGTGTCTCATTTGGCACTTTCTTGGATCCGTACAATGTGTCACTTTTGCTGACCTCCCTGCTTTCTTCTATTCCTCAAGGGTGGCTGTCCCCCTTTGCTCTTCCGCTTTCTCCCCCCCCCCTGGTCCTTCTTCCCCTCTCCCTCCTGCTTCTCTTCCTCTCCTGTCTGCCCCAGGGCTCTTGGAAACTCCACCAGCCCCCCCCACCTGTCTCCCTCATGCGCCTCCTCGTCTCCCGGCTGGGATGGATCCTTCATTCCTTCCTCCCTCCCCTTCTTCCCCTCCTTTTCAACTTGGTCCCCCAGCTACTCTGGGCAAGTTTATATTTGAATTGGTACATGTTTTTTTTCCAGCAAGCTTGGGCAGACTAATTTGTGAACATGTACATGACCTTGAACTTGGTTACATGGCTCCAGCCAGCGATTTGGCTGACTGGAGCCATGTACCGGTTTGGCTACTAAGACCTAGCAAGTTTAATGCTCCTGACTTGAATTGTTACATGGTTTTACAGCAAGCTTGGGCAAACTATTTGGTGAACATGTAACAAGGAAATGTAACAACAACATAAGACCCTCTCCCAACTGGATTTCAGGTCTGAGCTTGAGACAGTCAAAGCCATAGACCCCTTTGCCAAGTTACTTTTGCCATGCTTTTCTGAGACCCACTTTTAGGGGGGGAATGACATTTGCCACTACTTAATCTTGCCAATTCTTAAGGTGCATACGGTAGTATCCTCATGGGAATCTTCATAGAACTGTGAAATACCAAACAATAGGTGTGTTCTGACCGGGTTCTGAACTTCTGACTGAGATCGGGAGGGTGACATACAAAAAATATCTGGTACCCCCCCAGAAAAGTTGGAAGAGTCAAAAAGGGGGGGGGGGGGGGGGGGGGTACCCCACCCCACCAAATTTAGATAACACCTAGCCTATGTTGTGGCAAATCATCTCCTTTAGTACCCTGCATTTTCAAAACCCTAGGGAATGCTGTGGATTGGTTTTAAACACGACCTAAACACGATTACAAATTTATCCCATGTGCACCCTAGATAACTCAATATTTTAGCTTCCTTATGGTTCCTTGCTTTACTTTCCTTTAACATCGTTTATAACTGACTTGCCTAATATTGGCCTAAAATCTGCATGGGCTTGCTACATGAAACCCACCAAAGGGTCTAAATGTAACGCCCACCTGCCCCCACCATGATTATGTCAGCTTCAAGGTGCACTAGCATGCTTTAGTTTGGGCTGAATAGCCAGCCAGGGGAGCTGCCTAGAAGCTGCTGCCTGTAGCTGCCTGTGGCCTAAAATAGACCAAGAAACCCTTTGTAGTAGCACTCCAAGGCACCTCGGTTACACGATGGGCCTTGGTAGGACGGTGGAGCTGGTAGGGGTAATTCTCACAGAATGGCTGAGGCCACTCCACAGGCCTCCAACCTTGGCAAATAGATTGTTGGGGCTCAGCACTTGCAGTTGCATCATCTCCATCAAGTGGCTGTGGCTGTGCTGGTTTGACTCCAAAGAAGTTGCTGATTTTCTGCTGTCCAGAAAGGGGTTTCAGGGCTTTGTACACAAAGCAAGATGCTCTGTGTTTCTCAACATCATCAGCAGCTGTCCAGACCTTCCCACACTAACATGTAGGGATTTTCGCCTGAGTACCCTTGCAGAATTTCTTGTGCTGCTCGAACTGTTGCGACCCCGCGAAATCAGTTGCCGACCGAGCACAAAGAGGAAATGTGCATCCGTCATCGTCGTCAGACAGCAGGCGGCTATCGCTCAGGTCGACATGCTTCCTCTTGGATGGACTTTCGTCGTGAATAGACTCCTCGATGGTCCCGTTCGACTTTGCAGTGCTAATTGATACATCCATGCCAAACCCAGACCAGGATAAGCAGCAGATCACCGGTACAGCAAGGTTTCGAACTTGAACCTGAAATCGAGCTTGAATTACATAGCAGGTGTCTGGAAAGTATGGAATTAGAACGCTTGCATTGAGACGAAGTCGTTGCACTTCTCCAGAGATGAAAGGGAGCAGTCAGAAAAAAGTTAGGAAAAAGTTGGCTAGGGGCCAGGGGGGGGGGGTGGGGGGGGTACCCCCCGAGAAGGTGCCCAGAATATCGCCGGACCCGGGGGTATCGATAGATCACGTGATCCCCTAATAGAAACCACTGCCCGATACCCCAACATGGGCCGTGCCGGACTTTCTATGGCTCCTGGCATCCTCCTGCTGAGATATATAAATATCCTTGGATGCAATCTGGATGCAACGATTCGAGGGGTACGCTGAGGGGTGAGGCGATGCGCTGTCAACCCCCTGCTGACGTCAAATGTATAATAGTGTAATGTCTACGCTGACTTGACACAGGCGCAGAGGGGCACTTCAAGTCCGATCAGTCCAATCTTCGTTCATACTTATTTCTCGCTTCTCTCCGAAGATATTTATTTATGTTGTCGCCTTCGCTTGGTAATGCCACAAGCTAAAACTAATCGCCATATCATTCATTCTCGGTATTAAAACATCTCTTAGGAATTTCAAAAGACGGCTTCTGTTGGCTCACTCGGCAATCGCTACTCCCCATGGAGGTGACGAAGGATGATATTCTGCTAACTGATGCTCTTCTGCGGTTGCTGTTGCCTCTCTGCTAGTTCCTAACTTGTTTTCCACCTTCTTACCGCCGACGTGCAGCGCTTCGAGTTCGTGGAGAATCTCGGTGAAGGTAGGTTAGCGTCTGTCCCTGCTGCTCAGCTCAACTGTTAATCTTGCATTCTTATCGCAACCTTCTCTATCTCGCAGGATCGTACGGGACAGTTTGGAAGTGTTATGATCGAGAAAGTGGGCAGCTCTTCGCAGTCAAGCGCTTTAAAGATGCCCACAGTGAGTCATACTTGATTGTGGTGAATGAAGTCTGGTGCCACTGCTTTGGTTTGTAGTTATTTGGAGGCGAGGAGACGGGTATCACTTTGCCTAACGCGGGCCTCTCTCTTGCCTTTCGCAGCTGACCCACTAGCTCTGCGTCTTGCTGGAAGGGAAATGGACATCCTGAAGCGCTGCGATCACCCGAACATCATTCGTCTGGTTGAGGCCGTGCGAAGTAAATCTGGCCGCATATATGCCGGTAGGTGAACGCGGGAGCCGCACAGTTTTGCCTCCTCTGCGCTTACTCTCTTGAGATTGTTCAAATGTTACTTTCTCTGTACCGCTTCTCATCTCTCTGCCTACCCTGCGTTCTGATCCCTGCAGTTATGGAATGTGCTGAGCGCACGCTGACTGACGAGCTTCATATGCATCCGCGCGGCTTTCAGCCAGACCATCTGAAGCTGGTCATGTGGCAGCTGCTGCAAGCGACAGACTACCTGCACAAGTCAGGGGTGAGACCTTGCTTGCAGTTCGCTTCGTCGGAATCGTCGGAAATATCTTATCAGGATGCCGAGCTTGGTCAACTTGTTGTCCACCCTGTCGAATGATATTTTTCTGACTCCCAGCCTACTCCCTTCTTTGTCTATTCCCATGTTTACCAGCCTGCAGAACTACTGTCTCCGCAATGACTTCCTGTTCCTTGATGTGTGATCCCGCCTATTTCTGATGCGTTGTAGGTCATGCACCGTGACCTCAAGCCAGCAAATATCTTGCTGAATGCTGACCTGACGGTTAAGCTGTGCGACTTTGGTTTTGCTCGTAAAATGGTATCGAATGGCGCTGCCCCCTACACTGGCTACGTGGTGACGAGGTAAGATATTTCGAGATATTGATTTGTACCCTGCTTGATAGTGCAAGATATTTTGTCCCCAACGCTTTGAATGTGCGGCTCAGAGTGCCCCTCCTTCAGTTCCAGAAGTAAGTCAATGTTAGACTGCTGTGCTAGCTCCTACGGGCAGATGCGTATACAGTATTGCGTTACGTGCAGTTGCACTGCATTTTAACGAAGCACGCCCAACGGGCCATGAATTCGAAGCTATGAATATTCCGATCCCTTTTTTGCCGGAACATCGCCAACCCTGCTCCATTTACATACTTCTCGACTTGCGCCTGAATTGTAGGTGGTATCGCGCTCCGGAGATCCTTGTAGGCGACCACTACGGGCCATCTGCAGACGTCTGGTCTCTCGGGTGCCTGTTAGCCGAGATGGCCTCAGGCAGACCCCTCTTCCCGGGCAAGAATGCTATGGACCAGTTGTGGCTCTCTCTCAAGACAGTTGGAAATCTGACTCCTCTGCAAACCGCTGTGATGATGTGGAACCCAGCGATGCGAAAATGTACCATCCCTTCCCCAGAGGAGCAGGTCCCACTCAAAGCAAGGTGCGCTGGTTGGGGGTTGGGAATGCGCAGGTTTAGCTGGGCAGGTAGAGAAGGATGTAGTTGGGGCCATTCAGCTAGGATTCACTTGTCGCTTTCCTGGTGCTGAAAAAGATAAGGTCGGGTCGAGCGCAAATAAAGCTAAGAGACTGTATGAAGAGGGGGGAAAGCCCAGAGTTTATCACAAGTGGATCAGAACCCATTGGCATTGAGGGTTGCAAGAGAACGGAGCGGTGGAACTGGTTTTTCAAATTTCTTGTCTGTCCTGGATTCCTTCTACGTCCCAGCTGGAGGATGGATGAATGTCTTTCTCTACCTCTAATATTACGAGGTATGCATTGTATTGCTGCAGACCAATCTCCATCCGTCTCCTGATATTTTGCAAAGATATGCAGTTTGAAAGCTAAGGTCAGTAGTGTTTTTCTTTTCGGCTTTTATTAGCAGCTTCTAGGCATCTCCCTGAGTCAGGCGCTGGGCTTCGCCGCACTTTTTTAGCAGTTCAGGACAGCTGAATGTGTCAGCTTGAAGGTGCAGTAGGTTGCGCCAGGTTAGGCTGAATAGCCAGTCAGAGCAGCTGCAAAGAAGCTGCTGCTCGTAGCTGAAAAGAAAAACACTGAAGGTCGTGCCCAACCCTCCACAGGTTTCCCCATGCTGGACCTGGACTGATGCAAGTTCTTCAGTCCTGTCTGAACCCAGACCCTGCACAGCGATTGTCTGCAGCTCAACTTTTGCAGCTGCCCTACTTTTTTAATATCGACGTCGTCAAAGGTAGAGTAGCTGATCAGCTGGCCCGTCAAGAGTGTAAACCTTCTTCTCCTAGCCAACCTGTCCCCCAGCGCCAGCACCTCCGGAACAGCCTTCCAAGCTGCCAAAGCAGCAACAACATGCAGCCTGCATGCCCCGCTGCTGGTGACAAGGTTCCAGAACTCGTTGTGCGTGCCTTCCCACCAGTCCTCTCCTCAGCCACAGACTGCTGTGTGGTCCCTAAGCCAGGGGATACTCAGGAGTCTTCAACCCCTGCGTCTGGTGACCACAACTCAGTGATGTCAGTGAAACCCTTGCAGACTTTGGACTCTGCAATGCCGCTTGTGCAAGGCGCTGCGATGTGCAAGGTGTTAGCAATTGGGAAGAGAACAGCCCTGGGGATGGGACCAGCAACTGGCATGGGATCAGCCATGGGGATGTCATCGGCAAGGCAAAGTGAAGATTCTGTCATTACTCCGAAGGGTGCTACACCAACTGTGCAAGGAAGCAGAGGCAAAGGAGACCAGAGTAACAGCCCGGTCTCCGTTGAAGACTCTAGTTTCTCACCTTATGCTGGCGCAATAGGTGACTCTGAATGCATGACGGGTGAGCAGTCTGTTTCTGGATGCGGAAAGCTCGCGGACGTGGATGCATCACTTGGCTCATCTACTAGTTCCTCACCTTACGCTGTCGCAAAAGGTGGCTCTGGATGCATGGCGGGGGAGCAGTCTGTTTCCGGATGCGAAAAGCTCGCAGATGTGTGTGCAGCACTTGGCTCATCTGCACTGTCAGATGAAGTCTTCCGGACTGCCCCTGGCCTTCGCCCTAAAGGGGGAAGTGAAGAGGTGAGAAAGGAGGTTGGAGAATGTTGTGTATAGACTTGTGTGCTTTTTGTCGAAGCTCCCTTCTGGGGGGCGGGAGCCCTCAGGGTTACCCATTTTTCCGTCCGACCGAGGCCGTCCATCCGTCGGACCGCGATGAAGCCTGACATGTCAGCCAACGGTCTCGTACCTAACTCGCTTCCGTTGCCACCTATCGCTCCATCGAGAACACCTCTCCGCCAATTTTTTATTTTGCTTGTGACGCTGCATAGAACTTGTTTACTGTCAAGGGGTAGCCAAATAAGTTGAAGTGGCTTGCTCGACCTGTAACACATGGGTGTACTGAAGAGTTGAGTGCTGTGAATGTAGGTACTGTTATGATTAGGGACCGGCATATCATATGATGTCGACCAAAGAGAGTAATATCATACAAATTGCATCATATGATAATGTGTATAAATGGTAAGTTTGGCCTAGTCAGGCTGCCGGCATCATATGATGACGTGGTATCATATTGCCGTTCCCTAGTTATGATTCTCTTTGCTGCAAAAGTAACTTACTTTCTACCTAAGTGGGTAACTAGGAAGCAGCGGAGTTGCGCAATTGGTAGCAACATATTTGCAGTGCCTGGCTGGCTCCAATCCTAGCCTTCATCAAACCAACTCCGAACGCATCACACAGACAACCCACGCCAAAGGAATCCTACACATCACCCCAAACCCGCAACAAATACACACACCAAGCCAACTGTTATTACCGTAGATTACGGCGGTCAGTACATTTCACTCTGCTGTTGCTTGTTGGCCCCTTGGTGGTGCTGTTGGTGATTGGTCCCTTGATTTTGCTTGTTGGCCCCTCGGTGTTGCTGTTGGTGATTGGTCCCTCGGTGTTGCTTGTTGCTCCCTTGCTGTTGCTCCTTTGGTGCTTGTGTATGTTCATGTGATGCGCGTCTGGATTCTGGCATTGAAATCGTGGTCATCCTTCCAGCACTTCAAGACGGCATGATCTTTAATTTTTGTGTTTGCAGGAGCAGGAGCTATCTGTTGATGAAGCTGCATTGCTGCCGTCCAGTTTTTCAGGTCCTGTACCTCCGCGGCCACCCCAGGAGTTGGAAGCTAGTTGGATCGCCCGTAAGTCTGGCAAGATATCACAGCCATCTCAGCGCTCTGCTATGTGTAATAGGAAGAACCCTGCATGGAACCCAGGGAAAAAGATTAAGCATCACTTCAAGAATATGCGCGCGGCAGTTGAATCCCTCTTCAGCCCAATGATGGATCGCAATGAACGCGTCTGAACAATGAACTAGCTTGGCTTCAGATGAAGTTGACATGCTGCAGAAGTTCTTGGATTTTCAATAGCCAAAGGCATTCCTCATTCCCCTTCTAGAGGTCACGAGTCTCCTTGAGTTCCTAAGTGTCCTTGAGTTCCTGAGTGTCCTTGAGTGTCCCAGAAAGAGGATATTCTCTGTTGAGTCAACTTCTGGCCGTTTGGGGGCCATGTCTCATCTGCAAAGTGTACCATCCATATTGATGCCCACTGCATTGCCTCCTCTCCCCTTTGTGATCTTTTGCATGGGATTTTACGGACAGGTGAGCATTTGTTATACAACTAGCGAGGACGTTGTGTGTTGTGAGTGGGGTCTTCTGCCCTCTTTTGGTGGGTAAATGTGTCATGTGATATGTGCTGTGAGTTTTCTGAGCTCTTCGGCCCTGCCTCTTTCAGGTGGATATGTCGCATGATTAGTGTTGTGCGTTTTCTGGGCTCTTCGGCCCTGCCTTTTGTGCGTGGATATGTCGTGTGATGTGTGTTGTGCATTTCTGGGCTCTTCGGCCCTGCCTTTTGTGGGTGGATATGTCGCGTGATTTGTGTTGTGCGTTTTCTGGGCTCTTCGGCCCTGCCTCTTGTGGGTGGGTGTGCTGCGTTTTTCTTCTTTTCTTTTAAGGGCTCTCCTGTCCTGCTTTTGTGGGTGGGTATCGAAGTCCTTTTACCTCGGCTGTTTTTTAAAGCAGCTTGCTCCATGCAAGGGCAGTTTCACCATGGTTCTGGTTTGCGCATCTTGATTGTTAGATGTTTATTTTTGGTGCCAGCCAAGTGTGTGTGAGCCGATGCATTGTGACCAGACCGATGGGACATTTTGAAAAGACATACTCGAGATGTCAAGATAGACTAGTAGCAGGCTATCCTGCTACACTCCCTCTTCCTTTGAAAGGGAAGCGTCCTTTTTCCAGGCTCAGAACACGATAGAAGGCTATCCTGCTACATGCATCGTCAAGTTTGCTTATGATGCGGTTTGTGCCTGGTCGTTTCAGTTTTCCTCTCACGTGTCCCGTTTTCAGCGCATTTGCTGTGGGTTGCTTAGGTCCTTCGACGTAAATCTTCCCTTTGTCAGAAAATTTCAAGGAAGTTCAGTGACCTGATTAGTTAGTACAATGGTTGGCGACCAGTCAGAAATAATTTGATTGTTTGCAATGTGGCAAATCCACAATTGTGAAAGATTGAACCTTCTGTTCATCATAATATTTCAAGGACACTCGGTGATCTGACTAGTTAGATAGTTGGACACTAAGTGCTTACCATACCCTTGCCTGGAGATCCATGGAACATTGGCTACCAATCAAGAATAATGTGACCTTGCAACGTGGCAAATCCGGACATGTGAAAGGTTGAACCCTCATACTTATGTTGATTTTTGTCCCCCCCCCCCCCCTGTCGACTCCAGAATAGTTGACCTTGCAATTTACAGGTGCCCAGTTTTTTCAACCATTCGGGTATTGAAATCCTGACCTGCCAAAGTTGGGATATGTAGTGGCACGTTTTCTTGTGTGCTGCTGCACGTTTTACCAGGAATGGCAATTTCCCTAGAATAGCTAATCTCGTCCTTTTTCTACACAGCTTGCAATTTTTTTTTGTATCTCAAAGCGCATCCTGCGTTTCGTCCCTACTAGACTTAACAGCCCACGGATGTGTAGCATTGAGAATACACACCCCAAGGCTGTCAAGAAGAACCAACACTTAGTAGTAGTTCGAAATATAATTTTAGGCCCAACATGATGGGAACTTTCGCTAGTATGCTCAATTCTGAGGAAATGTGCAGCAAATGGGCATGTATTGGAAGGGGCAAATTGGCTGCTGTGAAATCTTGTGAACTTTTCGATGAGGTGATAACGAAATCTCTACAGGAAGTACACAAGAGACAAGGGAAGGTGATTGCTTGCTTTCAACAGGCTGGTCTACCTAGGAATGGACCAACAAACTCTTGGTGCTGTGTAGTTTTGGGAATCTAAGCAAACAATGGAAAGATCTCTAGAGAGACTGGTATTGATGGCTATGCTACGAAAGTAGCGAGGGCACAATACCGGAATCTGTCTAGAAGGTTAAGTGGAGAAGCTAAGGCCCAGACTGCGAAGTCCCTGCTTGATAAGTTAAAGAAGAGGTCCACGTTTGTTCAGGAATAAGTAGAAAATATGTAGTAGCAAATGTGCCCACATAAATGTGGAAGAATGGGCTAAATACTTAGCAAGCACCTTCCATTATAGTGAGCTTGTTCAGATGGAAGTAACATGGAGAAGTTCTTTACCAAGAAATGTGGTGAAGAGGGAGGTATCAGAATTGCTGATTACAGTTTCAGAGTAATCTTGCATGCCGATGATCTAGCTATCAGGCTTGCAGATTATGCTCAAATGTATGGAATAATTCTGTCAAGTTTACATGATGGAAGCAAACATACATATATATGAAGTTTTGGTATCGGTGTTTAATATTGACCTTATAAATGGAAGAATTACCTATAAATGTCAGTTTGCAGGCCAAGACCTTCCCATTAAGGAGGATTTAGTTTATTTATGCTTTCTCTTGGAGGGGTAAAAGACAGGAATGGCGGCACACAATGCCGGTGAGAGACAACGTGTTGCAGCCAACAGGTCTACTCATGCACTCTGAAAACGGTGCAACGAGATGAATCTCACAAATACTAATCCCATTTACGCCTTATCATGAGGCGCGGGGTTGGGTGGGCCATCCCGTTTGCTTGTGCTGGGGCCAGCCACCTATGATCAGACCAGAAGCATATAGTTAGGGATGTCGAGTACCATTCTGATATATTGTCTGTCGTATGATAATGTGAGCATACCTCGTACGATATTTCCAAATAATCGTGCTGATCATACTATACATCATGCTGTGTGGCGAACTGATATTGTATGATATTATGATTTGTTTCCGAATTCGCTGAGAAACATCTGTCCGCGTGGTCGACGGGTCTACCAAGGCCTGGTCCTAGTGATGAGGTACGTAATGTGTCATGTCGAAGGATGGCCAGGGGTTCGAATCTCGTCAGGAGTACCTTCAGGGCCTTGGAAGCTTGGGGATTACTACAGATTGTCCTGGGAGTTCAGTATAATAATAATAATTGTTACAAGGTTCTATACGCCAGGTATGCACATTGCAGTTAGTAATCCCCCCCCCCCCCCCCCCCCCCCGTGCGGTAACCATGGAAACCAGGGATTTCTTTAGTCATGGGCCTGGGAGTTCAGTGTATCGCCCTGTACGTCCGATTTATCGCACGATAACAAGGCAAGATATTATCGTATTTTCTATCTTCTTCAGGATTGGTTCATCTGACTTGAATTTTCTGGAAGGACATGTAAAAGCGATTTTTCAGAGCATGATTAATCTCTTTTTGCGCTATTTTAATGTTATTTGAGAAATGGTGCATCGTTTTCTCAGGTCTGGTTTATGTTTTCGAAGTCTGGAACGATGGGTGAAGCATTGAGCATGCGGCCATGTGTCCCCCTAGCTTCAACTTCGTCTCATGACTCAGCCCTAGAACTGCTCGCCAGAAGTGATAGGTGATGAAAACAAAAACAATTCAGAATCCCTTTATTTCTCTATAATAATAATAATATAATGGCAGAATCCCCGGCAGATATGCAAGCGATGCTTGACTGCCTGAGAGATTTCTGCGAGGCTACTAAGATGGCTGTGAATATAAAGAAAACTGAGATTGTCGTTCTCAACAAGCAATTCTGTGATGAGGCCCGTATGGATCCTGATTACATATTTGTCTATGATGGAGCACCGCTTTCTACAAAGTTATCTTTTATCCACCTGGGATCCCTCTTTGTGGATGGTGACTCAAGCAATCGTGCAAAAGCTGCTTTTTCTAGGATGCTCGCTAAGGCCCAAAAGGCTCACCACATGCTCCGTAGGCGATGCCATACTATGGAGATATACAATATTGATATTCTCACCCACCTGATTCTCTTGTACAACCTATCCTGAATTTTGGCTGTGAGGTGTGGGCTCCTTCTATTCTGAACAACACACTTATCTCAAATGACCATGCTTGTGAGAAATGGCATAGAGGTATACTTAAACAAATGTTGGGTGTTTGCCAATCTCCTACATCTAATATTATCATGGAAGAGCTGGGTAGAACCCCGTTGTGTTTTGCTTGGCTTAAACAAGCTTTGCGCTTCTGGAACAAGACAATAGATAAAGAACCTGAGGATCTCATTAGAATGGCTCTTGATGAATCTTTTGATTCCAACACTGGCTGGGTTCATGACTTACGTTGTGCTCTCCACAAGCTAGGATCCAGTAAAAACCTCAACATTTTGGAGGCTGTCGATGTCGAAGGTATTATGTCTGAAGTTTTTTAGTCATGGAGGTTTAAGTACCCAAGTGACACCAATGCAGTCAGAGACATCCCTGATGAGAGAGGGGTTGGCTTTAAACGCCTCCGATACCAGAAATGGTTCGCAGCCAACAGCAATGATGAGAATGGCTTGATTCCCTTTACATCTGCCTTACATAAGCAGGATCAGATTCGTTCTATAGCACAGTTTAGAATGGGTTCCCATTGGCTGAACACAGAAAGAATGAGGGTGGTGGATAGAGCACACATCCCTCGTTCAATGAGACACTGTCAAATGTGTGGGTTCCAAAAACCTGAGGATGAAATGCATATGTTTGAGTGCTCTTTTTATAATGATATTCGCCTCCGCTACCAGAATCTGTTTACAGATATTTATAGGCATGTCCATGAGGATACCGACTTAACCGTATGGAATGTGGAATTCTGCGATTCCACATTCAGAACCTTTATGAATGGACATGGCACTAAGACTTTCTGGAGCAACCTAGCCGACTATCTTTCTACTTGTAGAAGAGCAAGACAGGAAGCCCTGGACTGCTTAGTGGCACCGTAATTTATTATCCCTTTTTTTTCTTTTCTTCTTGTGACTTCTCATTTGTTAGCTTCTTACCTCCGCCACTGTAAGTGGTTGAGATCTGGGTCCGGCTCAAGGGGGTTTAATACCTACGCCACCAAAACGGTGGTTGGGAGCTTGGTTTGTTTGTCCTCGACACACCCCTGATGTAATGGGGTTTTTTGCTTTGTGGGTGCTTTTTCTTTTTGTTTAAAGCACAGAGTCTCATACACCCTCGCGGTGTCAAGTAGACTTTAACATGTAATGTAATGTACTGTTCTCTGTCATCCCCCAAAAACCTAAGGGCTGCCCCTCCCCCCTCCCCCTCCTAACTAGAAATAAAAGGCACAAGTTGAAATTATAAATGGATTCTGAGTATTCACTATGGTGCGCACAATGGCATCCTCAGAATTCCCAAACAGGGATTGTAGGAGTCAAAATACTCACCCATCCATATTATTGTATGCCCTAGGAAATTGTGTAAAGTCTGAAATAGGCTCAGTCCTCGTGAGCCTCCCTTGGTGTTCACAACTTCAATTTTTTGAACTTGGTTTTATGGCCCCAGCCAGCAATTTGAGTGCTCGTTGTTTTGGCAAGGACTTGGCAAGGACCAGTGTGAGAATGAAGTGTCGGTGTCACTTACGAAACGAATTTGGTGCTGGCTCAGTAGTAATGCGTGATGAGAGAGTTGAACATATTCGAGTGAAGTAGAGAAGCCTACCGGTGAACAATGCGACACTTCACAAGGGTTGGTTGCATTATCCATCAGCTTGAACTTGGTTACATGACTACAATCAGCAATTTGGCTGCTTGCCGTCTTCGGCAGTAAAAACATATTTCCCAGGAAACGTGAACTCATTCTGCACAGTGCTCACTTTCTACAGTCTAGCCACGACAGCTGGACAACCAATACCTTCCGAATTATAAGTGCAGTAAAATGCGTTAAAGTAGCAATCTACAATTTCATCAACTTGACAAGTCTTTAAACTGTCTAAGCCGCTTAGTATGCTGCCTGGTTTCTGTGGGTTATTTGAATTTGGTGACATGGCTCCAGCCATGTTTCAGCTCGTAGTTTTCGGCTTCGGTGGGAATCGCTCTCGGGGAATTGAAGTTGGGTTCGTTGAGGAGCCTAGAGTTGGCTGGAAAAACATGTAACAATCAAATCTTCGTGGTCGTAGCCTTGATTACACAAAGCTGCTCATGGACTTCGGGTGTATGACACAATTATGCACAGGCACTCCCCTGTCAAATGATACTTTGGATCTCTTCAATCAATCATTGATAAGCCTTTGAAGCTGTTAATGGTTTTCTTGGCGCATCATATTCTGCAGGAGAAACTCTTTGAATCAATCTGGCTCTGATCTTTCATATACTGAACAAGCCATCATTCTGACGTTCGAACAGACAAGCACTACATACATACATTACGCATGTAACTGGCAAAGTGACGAGTTCCCATGATTCCACAATCTCTAATAATAAAGGTTTGCTGAAGTATCAGAGCGTATAAGAGTCTTGCAAAAATCTATAGAAGACGTAACCTAATTCAGCTTCCTGAGACCCCAGAGGTTGGACTCTCACGTCTGAGGGTGATAATTGAGTCTAGGCTTCGGCTGGCGTCCCAGAGAAATAACCTCGCGCAACACAGTCCATGCTGCGGTTTCTGCTCGTACATACCACCTCTTCTCATTTGCCCAGCCTTGCTGTAATGCAGCACTGCAGAGGAAACGCATATTGCAGCATCAACCCGCCAGTCCTTGTACACGTATCCTCCAAATAGGCAGCCAGCCAGCCTTCATATCCAACTCACGGCGGTTTGTTGCGGTATGATAGATATTGTCATGGCATCGCTAGCCCCAGTAGTCTGGTCTTCTTAGAGCATGCACTCCTGCATGTATACACATGGAATAGCCTGAATAAACATGAATGGCTATGATACATCTATGACTAGGGCATATCAATACTGTATAATGGTATCTTGATGATATGGTGTGGAGTGAGTGCGCCTGTATGTCCAAGAGCAGGGTAGCCTGATCCTTAGCTCAGGTTGATACCATCGCAAATGAATTATTTCCTAGGGCTCTGCATCCCTTGCAAAAGGAATACCATGTCAACACACCTGCCATGCCCACACAATAGCAGCCTCGTGCATATTGCACCATCTTGGCTACACTGCTTCTTTCACCAGGCCATGAATACAAGCCACGTCATGAATCCATAGTAAGCAGGCCAGACGAAGCATGTATAATCAATAGAGACGCAGGCCACTGTTAGATGGCGCATGGGCTTACCTCACACGCACACCTCGTGACTCTCAGAAATGTATAATAGGCTACTTAGGTAGGGGTCTAAACCTGAACATTTCAGTACCAATTATTGCAGTGCGCATGCAGGATGAATCGACCCTTCAAGTTGCATTTGATGGAATCGTCGACATATCAGGATTGATCGAGCGAGTCGAAGGAAATATTTTGTTTGTGGTGCTCCACTTGAAATACCGGTATAGAAGGATAATTTAGCAGTTGGGAGCAGATGGCTATAATTATCAAAAATTATCAGTTGAAGTATGGAGATCAAGCAATGACTTCACTGCTCTCATGATTTGTGACAGTTGAGTCAATGGATGCTTGAACAAAACACAGGACAACAGACAAAGCACAGGACTTCCATGGATCCAGATCTTGAGTCACGCCAAGTCAATGGGTCAGATGAAGTCTTGGTGAATCGCCTACTGAAAGGTAATGGATTGCCAGTTTCAGATCTCAAGTTATATATGTAAATCACTTACGAGGTAGTGATAACCTTTGTCAATGCAATCACAGCAATCAGATGTGATGCTTGATCTGCGCGCGATGTTGTCTCACACACACATACATACACACAGCATTAAGACAGGACTGCAAAACTAGGAAGGGTAAAAAATACAATGTTGTGGCTTGAGAGTGCGTTCAATGCTTCTACATAGAGCTTGGATGTAGTCAATTCAGAGCATGGCTAAAAGCGTCAGCATTTGAGGTTCTTGGTCTGGTTTGGGGCCCAGGGTTTGCTATCCGGCAAGTGTCCCGCCTTTTGTCTTGATTTTGTTGGGCCATCAGTCAGGTCATGGTCCACGTACATTGTCTAATTAGGGCATCCAGGGCTTCGTATTCTGTTTGCATGCAAGGCTGTAATAATATACACATACAAGGGGAAATGCATTGTTTATGCCTTGGTTCTGAACAATATCCTATGTATACAGCCGTTTCATTGACTAAGCTTCCTAACCACTAGCATATAAAGGCCAAATATCCGTGAGTATCTTCACTGTCCCAGAGTATCGTATCCAACAATGTATAGAAGACCTCGATTTTGCCTCATTCCCATGTTATCTTGCTTGTGGGCATCTGATTGCGAGATTTATTTGATTGCTGTATCATGTGATTAAATCAAGTATCAATTGTAGCTGTGGACATTCATGGGCATCAACATATTATTTGAACTTTTGTTGCCTAATCTTCCTGCCACAATTAGTAAGCACATGACACATGAGGTTTACGGCATCAACTAAACCAACACGGACTTACTCATCACACGTTTCTCGACGGTCTTCTGTATTTATCGAAGCGGGATCCAAATGAGGGGAACCAAGACAGCCCAGGGCCACTACCGGGGCATGAGCAATCCCCTTTGACAGCTGCTAGTGCAGATGCAAAGGCTTCAGCAGTAGCTGTTGCTACAGCAGTTGCAATTGCCTCAGCATCAGCTGTTGCAGTGCCACCTGCGCGTCACAAAAGTGGGTGAGAATATATGTTGCAACGGTGCACTATGCCTGCAGGTCACTTCCAAATGTCGATACAATTTCTGCATCGAAGATCTGGTTCTCCCATCTTGGATCATGATACATGAATGAATCTTGATGTAGATGAGAAGACACACTTCGGGTTACTATGGGGAAGTCTCAAGACATAGCAGGCCAGCTCACGAGACCACATTAAACAAACAAGTGATATCACCCCAGGCTTCTCTGGATATCACCACCCAAGCCCAAGTCGTGTGCAGATCTAGCCATTTACTTAGTAATTTACGACCTTATTTCATCACTAGAAAGAAAATTATATTGCTGTTGCTAGTAGTTAGCACACAAATACAAATATCCCCAGATCAAGATCAAAGGACCCCCGACAATCATTCATGTGCACTGATTCTGACTTTCAGTTTTTCTGGAAGCAGAGTCATGCTAATCAGACAAGAGGGCTGATAGATCAGATGCTACAATAAACATGGAGGGCAGAGCGGAAGATAGGAAGCTGAAGGGTGATAAGGGGGAAAAGGCAGCCCAAGAGCTCCCATCTGAGCCCTACTGGACATATGCCAATGCCCCTCCTAACACACCTCTACATGAGAAGGTAGACATCAGGCTTGATCATAACAGCACATTTCTCATACTGTATCCAAGATACCTCAACTAGAAAGTGAAGAATCAGTGCCAAGTTCTGGGATGGCGAGCACTGATGGTGGTTGGTAATGGGTATAAACAAATAAGACATGATACAGTCATACCACTACTTACACCACATTGATCACTCACCCCTTGAGCAAGCACTGGCAAAAGCTGAAGCAGTAGCTCTGGCAATCTTTGTCTCAAATGCTTCTGCACGAGCCTGGGAAATGGCTTCCGCACATCCATTTGTTGCAGATGCAAATGCCTTCGCAATGGCACGGGCAACTGCAGTTGCAACTGCAGTTGATGCAGCAGCTGCCTCGGCGCAACCCTGTCCGTTCCCTGGGTGTCAATGGAAATAATGCAGTTGTTACAAAAGCTGAAGACATCACTAAAAGACACATTCGGACATGCTTTCTCCTTTGATCAAGTTGAATATAGTCAAAATGTGAATCAAGCGCAGAAAGCAGGCAAAGCATGAGTCCATTTTATAGGATTAAAATGGAAGTACAGACCACATTGCATGAGACGCAGGAAAATAAAGAAAACATGGCTCAAATAAGGACGAGATCAAATGTCACCTGTAACTGTGACAGTAGCTGAAGCCTTTGCAACAGCTGTGGCCGTAGCTGTTGCAACTGCCGAGGCAAGGCTCTGGGCAGTAGCATAGACATCACCTCCACCACAGATCTACAAGAAGAGAAGGATAGCATGAGTCAAGGCATGTTGTGATTCTTCTCTCCATTTCAGGGTGCCTCGTCACACATGGTTTCGCGAAAAAGGGTAACAAAAACTCAAAGACCTTACCTGTGCAACTGCTTCGCTGACAGCCAAGGAGGTTGATTCCACAGACTCTGAAATCGCCTCAGAACTGGCTTTAGCGATAGCTGTGACAGAACCTACGGAAAGAGCAAATGTGTGAAATATCTTGGTCTCATTCAGAAGACATGAGGGCACTGGGCAGGTACTTGCACACTTGTCCACTTGTAAAGATGACTAAAAATGATGAAGAAAACTAAGAACCAAAGTAAACCCTTCCAATCCCCAAATTAACCGCCGCCTGTCACTAAAACCAAAAAAGCTATCATGATCTCACCTCCAAATGATTCCGCCAAGGCTGATGCTACAGCAGAGGAATCTCCTGCAGCAGGAGTTCCACCGACCTGCTGAGGGAAACAGTTAATGCTCAGCCCGATGCTCAGCAATCTAAATGGTTGAGATGAGGGAAAGTGGTGAGATCAATCTAACACATTTGCTGAATCAATATTGCGTGGCCATTATCATTATACTGCCAACTTGTGCCACTGTCTCAGGGAGAGATATCATAGGTGAAATGCTACGAGCAGTAGTAACTGGTCCTTCGGAACTATCCATTTGACTGATCGCTTGTTTGGTTGGGCAAAATTGACACACTGACAGACAGTGCCATAAATTCATCATACTTAATGTATCGCCTCCATCATGGCATGGCATTGATGCAAAGACCGCAACAATAATGAATAAACAACATCTTAGAATCTCATGGCCCCAAGCACGCACACCATGGGATACCTGTACAACCATCCACACATACAAAGGTGCAATCCCTCAAAGTACAACTCTGCCTTACTGTGTTACATGCGCACACAAACACGCACCGCAATAATTCCCTGTGCAGCCTCCCACTCACGCTACACACACAAGCAATCAAGCATCAATACAGATTCACAATCATGATGCAGTGTGGTCCCACATTATTTATCCTACCAAAATCAGTAACCTGAAACAAAAGCATCCCAACTGTAAATGGGTGGGAATCCCCTTCATAAAGAAACTGATCATCTGTGAACAATTTCTCGCCCACATGCATATACATGTATGCATTATCTCATATTGTACACAATACAAAAACAATCACCATTCCATTCATGATTCGTCTTCCTCATTCTGAAAATCCAATCAAACAAAATGCGCTGGTTCAGGGAATCCAAGTGCTAATAATGCAAAGGGCAAATTGCCCTGAGATGAATTACCTGGATGAGACGAAGTGGATGGAAAATAAAGCCAGGATTTAGATTTTGCCACTAGGGATCAAGCAGCATAACAAATCCAATTAGCTTTCACATTCTTACAGCGGCTTCATCGGGAATTCGACCACCGGTGGCAATTGCAACCGCCTCGGATACTGCAGTTGCGTCAGCTCCTTCAGCTAGTGCTAGAGATATCGCCTCGGCCAGCGCGGTTCCATCTCCAAACGCTGATGCCAGAGAAAGGGCAGAGGCAAGTGCATCTCCTCCTTGAGTCGATGCCTCAGCTATGGCCCTGCCAACGGCACATCGGGATGCTCGTAAAATAGCGTAATGGGCTATGCAGCTTCGGCGAGCCATCTAGGGTCGGCATCTCTGCGATACCTAGAGTCGCCGGTTCAGGGCCGGGATAGCTTATGGAAAAGGCTATGCTCTACGGTGAGATCGATCAGGAATATGTGATTTTCCAAATTGTCATTAGGATAGGTCTACGGTTCTTCCACTGAAAGATCCAGCGGAGGCTGCCTCCACGATATATGTCATCGTCATCCTCCTGTCATCCTCCACCGGGTTGCGTTGCGTTGCGTTGAGCCGGGTTGGGTGTTTTGATCAGAGAAAAACAATCACGACCAATCAGCCAGCCTATGGCAGGACGGTCATAAGGCATATCATAATTTCTCTGATCAAAACAATATCATTATGCTCATCCCGGGCTCATCCTATGAATAAAATGCCCAGCCTTGTAGTGCGGTTCGGAGAGATTTCGACAACCAAGGAAAAAATCAAGTTTAATACCAATGGAATCGCATGCAAAGACGATAGCAAACAACCGTCAAATTTCTTGAGCAGTGCGGATTTCGGCGAGTTGTGTAGCTTTCGAGGTTGGTGTCAGTTGGGGCGGTTGAGCCCTGGGCATGCCTTTTGTTGAGGCAACCTTGGACGACAAATCGGTCCGAGACGCTAGCATGCGCCAACTTTTGCCAAGTTGCTTTGCTGCTGCGTATTCAGAATGGCTACTTGCTAGTATGCAAGGCAACATTTGTCATCGAGGTGCCTCTTTCGGCCCTACCCGGCCTACACGAGGACTAACTCCGACTTGGAGCGAGGAGGCCCCTGAGGAGCGTGGCACTGGCTTGGGAGCTTTAATACGGTGCTAATAATAGTGCATGTTGCTCTTAGCCAGCTCGGAGCAGCATGTAGTTCGCTGGTTTTGGGGGTTTCGGTTGGGCTGGGAGGGCAGGTGCGGGAACGCTCGCTGTGGATGCGATAGCAAAACTTGCGGACCGGTACTGGGTAGAGGTGATGCATTAGGGTCCCCTTCATGTTTTCCCAGCAGCATAAGACCGTGGGTCAAGATTGGCGACCATAGTCCTATTTTTGCTGGTACTACTTCATGGCACAGCACAGGCAGCGGGCCATAGTGGCACTTCTTCACTGAGCGGCGGAAGTAAAGCACCTGCCGCCCGGCGCCCGGCGCCCGACTGGAGTCTTGACTGAGTAGGCCCTTAATGTGTGTGTTCGAGCCTATAATTGGAGGTGAATAGCCTTGGGTCCTCCCAAAGTTGCCCGATTGGACGCAGGAGTTGTCCAATGGGTCAATGAGGGTCCTGGACCATATGGCCAAGGTGCTGGGTGAAAACATTGGGCGGATCAAATTTTATCGGCCTCCAAAGTGGGTTGGTTTGGTGCAAAAACAGCTTGCAACCTATCATGGGCCATATCACACTCCCCCCTTCTTCTTTTTTTTGAAACTTTTTTGAAATTTTCCCATCAATACTTTCATAATGATAGGCCCTTCAGAAATTTTGTGAAGCGGTTGTGAGAGTCAGTCAGTCAAGAATTTAAGAGCATTTTTGGCGGGAAAATCACTGAAAAAAATGAAAAAAAAAATGTGGGTCCAAAATCAAAAAAAGTTGTCGACAATATGTTCCAAAATTTTATTTTGTCTGAACCATTAGTCCTAGTTAATTTGGGTCCATTCGGAGAGAGTCGATTTCGTCTCTGAACAGCACTACCAAGCCTTGGTCTTGATTGTTTCGCACTATCTTTTGTACCCAGCCCTTGGGGAGTTGTGGGAAGGCCATTCTTGGGAGTATTGTTTTTTTAGTAGGGCACAATCTGGCGTGCTTTGATATTGTGGAAATGCTGAAATAGCGGTAAAGCATGAGCGTTCATCCCGGATATCCGGCCATACATGAAAATACCCAGCTCCCCTCACCTGTTGGCACAGCTAAAATAATCTCAGGCCAGATCCCGATTTCAGAACGGCATGTACTTACCGTGCAGCAGCATAAGAATCCCCCTGTGCGATCGCTTCCGCAAGAGCCTCGGCACTTGCTCCACCGAGAATGGATCTCGCATCTGAAGAATGGGTCGGAATAGGAGTGGTTATATGTGAGCTTAGAAGTCGTGCACGAAGGAGGTGACGATAGGAAAAGGCTAGGCAGGGGAGGGATGATTGGATCAATGAATGATCAAACAATTATGGATCAATGAATGAATGCATAATCAAGCCCAAGATAGCTAGCCAGAGGCAAGGCGAAGTGGTGGCCCTTCAGTCAGAAAATCAGAGAGGTGTCTCACTTGAATTGTGCAATTTTGCACCCAAGCGATTACCCCCAATTGATGCCAGCGTTACCATAAATACACAAGCAACAAGCTTCAACATTTTCAGCTGCCTCAGGAGAAATTTGATTGTTGTGACAGGAAAAACCTTCCTGAGACGATAACGCGCACGCGGGGACTAATAAAGAGGGTGCGTGTCGAGCCAAACCCCAACCCTGCTTTTTTTTTAACCCAACTTCCCAAGGCAGAGGGATTTAAAAGTTCACACCGGCAGGACACCCGCCCCCAAATATCCTGTCTGCCTGGCACCAGCATTGATAAGATAATCCACTCCTGTTTGTTATATCCCCAATTCCCAATATTGAGAAGCGAACATCCATTCCTTTATTTTTCGCCATTGTTCCAATTTCCCCCTCCATTCTATTCCACTCTGATAGAATATCACATCAATGTACAGCCGCATTTAAGCTGCGCAGCCCATGCTTCCTGCAATGCTTCCTGCAATACCTTGCATCTTCTTGCCTTGCATCTTCTTGCCTTGCCTTGCCATGCTTCCTGCCTTGCATCTTCTTGCTGGTGAGCAATCCCTGTTTGGGCTGGTGTCCAGGTTTGAATTAGCTGGAGCTGATATATATGTCTGATATAATGAGTGCGCGTGTCGAGGCGCAGCCAAACCTTAACCCTGTTGTTTTCGAAAACAAACCATGGCAATATGGCTTGCCAAGTGAAGGCATTTAGAACAGAGGGATCACACAAGGGTCCGGCCGGGGTGGGGTCCCGGGGTGGGGTGGGGTGGGGTGGGGGTGGGGTGGGGGTGGGGGGGGGCTTACTCGGGCTTACTTGCAGTTCAGGGTTGGGGTTTGGCTCGACACACGCACCCTCGTTATATTTACATCAGCCCTGACAAGGGGTTAACCTTCTCAGTAGGATTTGTTTCAGTCGCAACAATCAAATTTCTCCTGAGGCAGCTGAAAATGTTGAAGCTTGTTGCTATGGTATTTATGGTCACGCTGACATCAGTTTCGGGCAATCGCTTGGGTGCACGATGCCACGATTCAAGTGAGATACCTTCCTGAGTTTCTGGCTGGAGGGCCACCACTTCGCCTTGCCTGTATACGGCTAGCTATCTTGGGCTTGTTCATTGATTCAATCATGCCCCTCGGGCAGATCTGCCTCGCCTTTTCCCATCGTCACCTCCTTCCTGTTTTGCTTCCATGATAAACAAACTCAATTTTTTCATCTAACCACACCTTCCGTTCTTCAGATTCGAGATCCATTCTACAAGCTGGAGCAAGTGCCGAGGCTCTTGCGGAAGCCATCGCATAGGGCGATTCTTCTGCTGCTGCACGGTATGTGGTGGATAACGATCCTCCCACTGAGTTGCCACGCGGTGGTGACGACTTTCCGACAGATGACGAACGACTTCTGTAGGCAGTTGAAACCGAGCGAATTGACCTACTGATCAGTGTCTGATCAGCTACTCGGGAATACCTAAAACGAGGGTTCCATTAGGGTCTAGACGCGCTGGAAGCGGGAAGGGAGTCTTAAGCCGTGTTCCTGACTCTTAGGGCCGTCTCAACTCCTGAGATCATTTCTTAGGCTTCCAGTTACAAGACACTCCGTGTTACAAGGTATTCATATACCACAATTGGTTTCTTGAGCCTGGTCGCGCTTTCAAACCGCGCCACTCGCTTTACTCTTCACCCCCGACGTCCCCTCGAGCCCACCATCACCGAGTATGGCCTCTTCTTCAGCCCAAGCTGCTGCGGCTCCACCTTCTGAGGTCCCGGATGTTGACGACATGGACCACGAGGAGCTCGTCCAGCAAGTCAAGGCTTGGGAGCTGCACAAGCTCTCCAAGGAGAAAAGAAAAGGCGCTGGAGGGCCGGCACCTTCGCCTCCCGACCTTTCAGCTACCGAGAAGGAGCTGAAGGAAGCGCGGATGGCTGTCAAAGTCAATGGCAAGAAGGTCGCCACAAGGCCTGACTCCACGCCGCTTGGCAAGGCTGCCGCGCACGTTGCCCTCGTGGAGAAGGACAGGGTTATCGCTAGCCTCGAACTTCTTCACCATCACGAGGCCGAGGCCACCGCATCCAAGCACCTTGAGGAGATGGCTCGGCTCCAAATGCGAATGAGGGATGCCGAACAGGAGACACTTCGAGTTTCCGCTCTCCTGAAGGCCCAGCAAACGCCCCCCGCTGGACCACCTGAGGGCCCCGCTGCTGGATCGCCTGCAACGCCCCCCGCCCCCGCTGGACCACCGGATGGCTCCGCTGCTGGATCGCCTGCAACGCCCCCCGCCCCCGCTGGACAACCCGCGGCCCCCACAGCTGGACTGCCTGCGGGCCCCCCTGCTGATGGATCGCCTGCTGCTGGCCAGCCCGCTGCTGAAGCGCCCGCTGCAGGACCGCCCGCTGTTGGCCCTCCCGCTAGACCTCATTCGGACGCTTTAATGGCTCTACGTGCCCAGATTGAGCTGCTGGAGGCCAAGGCCAAAGTGGCTGAGCTACAAGCTGCGGCAGCTAAGGTAGAGTCACATGTTTTGCCCTTGGTCCCGAGGCCCTTAGTTGGCAAGTATGAACGTCCATCCCTTTGGACTGGGGTAGAAGATAAGAAGCTCCCGAGGGGTAGGATTTGGTGGAAGTTGCTAGAGTCATATTGCACGTTGCACCATATGTTAGTACCATCCAACATACCAAACTTCTTTGGTGGGGTAGCTGCCGAGTGGCTAGACCACCTCATGACCGCGTCACCGGCCATTACGTGGGCTGAGATAAAAACTCAGTTCCTAAACTTCTATGACCCCTACCATGCTGACGACGACATCAATGCACGCCAACGGCTGCATGCCAACTCGATTCGGCAGACCTCGACGGTTAGGCATTACGCTATGGCTTTCCAAAACGAAGTGCGCATTGCCGGGGGTATGCAATTGGATGATCAGCTAGTTCTGTTTCGGTTTGGTCTGATTCCAACCATCGAGGCACGATGCCGCAGACGTACTGCTGCACAAGGAGGCCGATTTTCCTCTTTAGACGAGCTTGTCGAACATGCTGCTGCCATTGAAACTGAACTTGCTGCCACCAAAACACCAACCCCTACCTCGGCCATGTACGTCCAGGCAAAAGGCAAACGGCCTGGTGGACCTCACGAGGGGTCCACCCAGCACAAGCACAAGAAGGGCACGGCCCAGACTCCAGCTGCAACGGGCCCGCCGCCCTTTTCCAGCCCTGCGGGACAGCTACAATTTGCTGAAAAGCATAAGTGGAAGCAGGCTGACGGTCAGCCCTGGACACCGGATGCTATTAAACTAGCTAAGGAGGGTAACTTATGTTACAAGTGTGGTACGAAGCGCACGGCCGCTACAGCCACTGCCCCCTCCAAGTGCCCTAGCTGCCCTACCGTTAGGAAGTAGGATGTAGGTCTGCTTGTAGACATAGATAGGGATGTTCTTTTTCAGTTTCCGTCCCCTACTATCTGTGTAACACCATCTACAGCACAGACCACATCCCCTCCTTGCCTTCCGACCCTGCCCCCGCCTCCTGCCATTCCATGCATATCTGCTTGCACAACAGCTTGTGTCCACGCGGACCAAGCTACCGCACACTTTGAGGCCCCCCTATCGGGGGTATCTGGCAAAGTTCTCATTGACAGTGGAGCAGACTCTGTCTTCGTAGACGCAGAATTCTGTGCTAGGGCAGGTTTAGCCACCTTTACGGGCTCACCAGTCATGGTGCGGGTAGCTGATGGATCCCAAGTCCTCACTACTACGAGAACGAGTTTTGTCCTGAACTTAGGCAAACATAGGTCAGAAATTAAATCTGCTTATGTCCTCCCTACGCTAGGGCCCGGCACCACCGCACTTCTCGGAAGAAGTTGGATGATGCAGACGGGGTGCTGCATTGGTTTTGAAGAGACACGTCTCAGAGCCAGTTTCAAAATAGCTAAAAAGCATAAACGTAGAGTAGCAGTCGAACTGTACTCCACCCAACTCGAGTCGGAACCTCTCTCCATCAAGGAATTGGTTACTTATACTTTGGCACGTATCGAATTTTTTGACACAGCACAGCGAAAAACGCCAGGAGTCCTGTCGAACAGAGCACTTAAAAAGTTTATCCGCAAATCAAAACAAAAACTCAATTGTTTCGAAGTCCTAGTCACATCAGTGGACCAAGACGACGATGCCTTTACAATTCGAGTAACGGCCGCACAAGCAAACACGGTGCAACAAACGAAACACGAACGGATAATCTCGGGTTGCGAAACGGACTTTAAAAAGGTCTTCGCCCCGGCAGACAAGATTTCTGACCTTAGGGCTGACACCCCATTCGTATGCCCCCTCACGGAGGCGGCATCCCCACAATTCTCTCGAGGACACAGGTTGTCCCCCGCAGAACTGCTAGAGGTCCAAAACCAAGTTAAAGACTTGTTGGCCAAAGGCTACATCAGCCCTAGCTCGAGCCCGTGGGGCGCACCTGTCCTTTTCATCGCCAAACCCGATGGCTCTTGGAGGATGGCTATCGACTATCGTAAATTGAACAAGGTCACGGTACCAAATCGCTATCCCCTCCCACGAATTGACGATCTGTTTGACTCAGTTCGAGGAGCTAGTGTGTTCTCAAATCTGGATTTACGTAATGCATACCACAACATACGGTTACATGATTCAGACGTCCCGAAAACTGCGTTCATAACCCCGATGGGACTCTATGAATTCAAGGTTCTCCCTTTTGGGCTAGCAAATGCACCCTCGGCCTTTACAAAAGTCATGAACACCGTGTTCAGAGATTTAATTGGCAAATTCGTCGTCATTTACTTGGATGATTTTCTCATCTACAGTAGTAATGATGAAGAACACGAAAAACACATTCGAATTGTGTTACAACGTCTTGAAAATAACCACCTCTTTCTTAAACGAGAAAAGTGTTTCTTCTATTTGACCGGAAGTCAAATACCTAGGGCATGTGCTCTCCGGTTGTCAGCATGAATTGCGGTGCTCTCACGCGTTTTATGACTTGGTGACTACTTATGTACTTCCTTAGAACTATCGGCCCAGACAGTGTTTCTGTCTGTACTGTGTCAGCTTCCCGTAGACTGTGTCATCCTTCATGACACGGTGACAGCTTCCTGTTGACTGCGTCATCGGTCTCTCACTGACACACTCTGTATAGCCGGTGCCTGGCTTAAGATTCCTGACTTAGGGTCTAGTCAGGTTACAGGCATCCGCCTCTCCCACCGCTGGTGTTCTTTGGCGTCCGCCTGTCCTTGTAACGCTATTCTTGTCTCCGTGTATAGATTGGCGCGTCTGTCTCCGCTGCATACATCTCTCTCCACTCTTCGAAGTGCTTTTTAGCTGATAGGTTACGGGCTTATTACTTCTACCACTGCTTTACAATGCAACTTCCGCGTGGGCCTCCTGCCGGCTTCGAGAAACTTACCCCACAGAATGGTATTTCCAGGTCGCGCGGTATGGAGAGCGTCATTATCAGTAATGGATGCGACCGAATTCTTCCTCTAAAGATTCGTGTTCCCACTGATTGGCTAGATGATTGCACGCCAGCGGCCTCTGCTGCCGGAGATGAGTCTCCTTCCGCCATCATGGAAGCCACCCCCCCCTCCAATACCTCCATTTCTCCGTCTCCTTCTCCTTTTGTCCAACGTCTCCGACCTGAGGTTGAGGATATTCTGATGCGCCTATGCTGTGTTTCCACACAGATTATCCAGTATGCAAGGTCGCCTCCACCCGCTGATGCCCGCTTTACCTACGACACTGTAGACCTTGCTCTCCATAGCCATGAAGATGGCTATGCTTACGGCAAGTCTGACGACTCAGAGGAAGATTACTCTGATGATTGTATGGAAGATCTACAGAGTGCCAGAAGTGGCGACTTCGGTGGAGTCACTCCCTCTTCTGCTACTAGGGTTTTCCACACCTCCACTGTCTCTCCGGTGTATGAGCCTCAATTGGCACCTTCTCCTGCGGTCTTCAAGCCTCCGTCTGCCGCTCTGCTTGCGCCGCTTCCACCGGACCTCCTGGAGTGGTCAAGCCGTCTTTGCTGCGGAGTTCGTCTCTTGGTCCTTTGGGTCCTCTACTCAACCTTGCAGAGCAGGCTCGCAACCCTGCAGAGCGGGCTCTTGGTGCTTACCATACTCGGGCTCGCGAGGCTGCTGCCACGAGTGTCCACAGATCTGCTGCTGGCACCTCGCAGGAGCCCCCTCCACCTCCACCGGTGGATCTGCCACCTGCGCCTGGCCCTCCGCCGTCTATGAATACTACGCTGTCCGGCATATCCTGGGAACATCTGCTTGATGGCACACCACCTGTGCGGCTGGCTGTGCGGGACTGCCGGCTTATTCGCCAAGCCCAGTATGCTGGAGATTCTCTTGATCGCACTTTGTACGGTAGGCTGGATGAGGCAGCCACTCGGGCTAATCTAGATAGAAAGGGTCGCCCTAAGCGTGTGATGGCTTACTCTGAGCTGGGTCATGAGTGTCGTGCTTTTCTAGGACCTGTGAAGGCAGGGATTAACTACCCTTCCCCTGGAGGTGTTACCTTTGGTGGGATTGGGCGTAGGAACAATGATCTCCGAGGGTATCAGTATGTGAAGGTCCCTCTCAGTTTTGTTCCTGTTAGGCCTGATTTCGAGCTCGTTGCGAGTGTTGCGCGTTCCTTAGATCTCATTAGGAACTTAGATGATCAGCGCGCATATGATGCTGGCATTGCTGCCGAGTATTTTATGTCGGTTCGTGCCTCGTATGCTCCTGTGCCTGATCCTCTTGCTGCTGGACCCTCGGCCTCTCATGGTGAGTCTCGTGTAGATCCTGCACTGTTGGGTTTTAGTGCCCTGCCCCTGGAACGTCAGGAGTTCATGTGTCTCACTATGATGCTTGCGAACATGACGGATGCGATGGTCAATGTGTATCAGGATTTTGCCACTCCTCGGGATATCTTCTTGCATATCCGAAGACAGCGTTCTGATGCTCTTGCTGCTCGTGTCCCTCTCATGCTTGTTGAGCTTCGGCGTGCAACCATGGACAACTCTGAACCTGTGGATGTGTTCTTTCGCAGGGTCCGGGGCTTGTGCACTGACCTCCGCAGTGCGGGATACCCACAGCCTCAGCGCCATGCCATGCATACTATTATTAATGGCATCATGCACCCCCGCTTCGACTCTCTGCGGCTACAGTTTGGTCTCGCACTGCATCAGAACCAGCCTGTTGATTACTGGACCTGTCTGGCAGCATATAGATCATTAGATTTCTTGAACGTGTCTCTCCCTAAGTCTGATCCGAGGCATCCTGGTTGGTCCTGCGATCCTCCCCAAGTCCCTGCCAATGCTGCTTTTCAGCGTGGCAGGGGACCTGGTCCTCAGGGTTCCGGGACTACCAAGAGGCGCTTGGATTGCACTTAGGGCCCCTGTCTTTCCAAAACGAGCCACTCGGAGGACCGTTGCTGGACGAAACATCCGCACCTGCGAAAGGCCAAGGCTGGTGCACCGGGCATTGAACCCGTGCCCGTTGCCTTGGCCCTTCCAGGTTCGCTGACTCGCAAGCAGTTGTCCTCCTTGCAGGCTCAGATTGATGGGTACGCCATGTCCAAGAACTAGGAGGTACGCTCTGTCCTATTCTCTTGCACTACGAAGTTCTCTAACGTGTGTAGCCCTAGTCTTTCTGAGGGTGTCTGGCATGTGGACTCTGGAGCTGGAATGTCAATCACGGGTGATAAGTCTTTGTTCACTGTGTTTGAATCTTCTGCTGTTGGGCCTACGGTTCGATTTGGTGACGGGGTGATTCAACGGTCAGAGGGTAAGGGATCCATTGTGTTATGTAGTGATTGGTTACCAACATCAATCACTCTAACCAATGTTCTTTATATCCCTCACTGTCCGGTGAATCTCCTGTCAGTAAATGCTGTGGCTCATTCTCTCCACTGCCAGGTTTCTTTTGATAGTCTTAGTTGCACTGCCACTCAGGACTCTTCTGTTCTCTGGTCCTTCCCTGCCTCCAGTGATGGTGTGTACAAGTTTGCATGTAGGCCTTGTCACACCTCCAGTCGTTGTTTAAGAGTTGCTGACAATTATCCAGCGTTTGCACTTGATGTTGATGAGGACGGTGGAGTTGTTCTCCCTACCACTCCTGCATGGTTGTGGCATAGGCGGTTGGGTCATCCCGGCTATAGTGCCTTACACAAACTTGTCAAGAGTGGTATGGTTAAGAACTTACCCCTCAGTCTGGGTCAAGTGCAAAAGTTGGGTAAGATCCCATGTGATGCTTGTCACAAGGCTAAGGGCAAACGTCTCCCTTTTCCTAAAGAAAGCAAAACTGAGATCCGTGCACCTCTCCAACGACTTCACTTGGATATCATGGGACCAGTTCATATTAGGGGTCTGCGTGGGGAGTTTTACATCCTGTGCCTCATAGACCAATTCTCTGGCTTTGCTGAAGTATTGTGCTTGAGGACCAGGGATGAAGCTCCCTTAGCAGTCCAAACGATCATCCTCAGATGGTCAAATCAGCTGCAGGGGTTTGCCTTTAAGTGTCTGAGATCTGACAGGGCCAAGGAGTTTATAGTTAAATGGTTCGAGGATTGGCTGATATCGGTTGGGGCAGTACATGAGTTATCGTTGGTGTACACTGCCCAGCAGAACGCAACTGTGGAAAGGTATAATGGGGTCTTGCAGTCTATAGCTAGGAGTATCCACCTGGAATCAAAGCTAGCTAAGTCTTTCTGGCCTTATGCCTTCCTAGCTGCTTGTTACCTTCGTAACCGACTGCCCAATCAGGGACGCAAGACACCTTATGAGTTGTTTTATGGGGTGATGCCTGATGTGTCGTTGTTACGTGTGTTTGGATGCCCCTGCTATGTCACGTTAGTCAATGGGAAGAAACGTAACAAGCTGAACGAAAGGGCGTTATCTGGTAGACTGGTTGGGTATTCTCTGGTGAGTAAGGGTTATTTTATTTGGGTTCCTAAGTTGCGCCAGGTAGTAGAGAGTCGTGATGTACTCTTCTATGAACAGTTTAGCTATAACTGTATTCCTGGGCTTCCTCCCTATGACGGGTCGCCGTATGTTTCTAGCATCCCTGCCGCTATCAACGGACACATGCCTGAGGCTGCGGTCCATTCCCTAGATCCTTTGCTTTCCCCAATTGTTGACCACTGTCCTGGCCATAGGATGATTCTGCGTCCCAGGTCAGGGGCTGCTGGTACTGTATTGCGTGAGAATGCACTGGGCGGGCGAGGTTCTGCAGTTCCTACGGATAAAATTTTAGCCGAATCTCAGGGGGTCGCCAGGCCCTCCTCTGCGTCAAATTCCGTCGGTGAAGCTCTAGGATTACGACAATCTCAGATCATAGTGGAGCCTCTTATAGGTCCATTGTCTAATAGTCACCCTGCTCCAATCATCTTGGATGGCTCGAAGGGGTTGGTGAGCGCTTCGCCTCCTGCCGTTCCTGATAGATTAATCGGGAGCCCGGGTGATGATGTAGCCTTTGCCGATAGTGCAAGTGATGATCTTGATCATTGGTCAGGCTCCGATACTGCGTATGGCTGGGGTGTTCCGGTCGACCCAGGCTTCGTTGAATTAGAGGCAAATAAGGCCGGCCCTGTTCAACCAGGCAGTAGTTCTGCACTGGGGGCTCTACTACCGGTTACTGCTGATACTGCTGATATCCCCGCTGCTCATGTACAAGTAAACTGCTTGTACGTGGGAGCATCTGTTGCCCCCTCCACTGAACTAACCTATAAAGCTGCCATGCTCCCTACCAACCCTGACAGGGATCAATGGCTTCTTGCTATGAAGGATGAGATGGCTTCCCTACATGCCCATGGTACTTGGGTACTCACTCCACAGCCTCGTAAGCAAAAGATCCTGTCAGGCAGGTGGTTATTTGTGAAGAAGATTGGGGTTGATGGTTCTATACGCTTCAAGGCACGTTTTGTGGTACGTGGCTTTCTGCAACGTCCTGGGCTGGATTTTCATGACGTATATGCCCCTGTCTCCTCTAAAGCAGGTCTTCGGGTGCTCCTGGCTGCCATCACTCATAGAAAGATGTTTGTTCGGCAGCTGGACATCAAAACTGCGTTTCTGAACGCTAAGCTGGAACCTGGTCTGGACCTGTACTGCCGCCAGCCTGAGGGCTTTCAGCACCTTGGTCCCAACGGTGTTCCCCTTGTGTGCAAGCTGCTCAAGTCTCTTTATGGATTGAAGCAGGCACCCAGGGCTTGGAGTAGGGATGTCAAGCGGGTTCTGGTTGCACACGGCTTCACTATGTGCAAGGCTGAACCTGCTCTGTATTTTAGGAAGGATTCTGATGGTGGGTGGAGCTATGTTCTGACCTATGTTGATGATTTTATCTGTGCTTTTAGTGAGCTGGATAGGTATGTGTTGCTTATCCAGGCTATGGAAAAGGCTGGCTGGGAGGTCAAAGAGATGGGTGTTCCGGTTCAGTTCCTCTCTTTGGACATGCATGTTACACTTGATTCTGAAGGCAGGTGTGTTCAGATCAACATCTCTCAGCACACCTACATTGTTGATCTGGTGGAGCAGTTTGGTCTTACTGATGCTGCCCCACCCAGGTTTGCTGCCCCCATGGCCAAGTCCACCGTTTCTGACGCCCCTGGAGAACCCCTGCCGTCTAATAGCCAGTACCTCTCTCTTGTGGGTGCTTTGCTATACATGGCTACTTGCACCAGGCCTGATATTTCTTTTGCTGTGAGCTACCTGTCCAGGTTTTCTGCTCACCCTACCGTCCCTCTCTGGGGGGCTGCCAAGCGGTTGCTCTTGTATTTGAGAACACATTCCCACCTGGGTCTCACTTACACCCACAACCCTGAGTTCTCTTTTACTGTCTTTAGTGACTCATCCTTTGCTGATGATGGGTCTGACAGGCGGTCTCAGACTGGCTTTGCTGTGCTAGCTGGGGGGTGCATAGTGAACTGGATGAGCAAGAGGCAGCCTACTGTTGCCATTAGCTCTAGTGAGGCTGAGTATCAGGCCCTGTCCCAGGCTGCCAGGGAGGTACAATGGTTGAAGAAATTGAGGGTGGATCTGGGTCTGCCTTGTGCTTTGGTTACCATTCAGGGTGACAACTTAGGGTCTCTAAGTTGGGCCAAAGACTGGCAGCTCCTGCCTCGCAGCAAGCACATTGATGTTATTCATCACTACATCAAGGAGCTGGTGGAGGATGGTTCACTGGATGTTGCCTATGTTAACACCGTGGATAACTGTGCTGACCCCTTCACCAAGCCCCTTGATCCTGCTGTGTTCTGGAGGTTTGTCCGCATGTTAGGTATGACCGCTTCTTCTTAGGGTCATCCTTGCATTTGGTCATATTAGTTTCTTTTCGTTATCAAAGTTTGGCATTAGGTTCCTATTCCCGGATCGGGTTTTCTATACCGTTGTTACCCATTTTTGATATTAGTTTTTCCTCTCTTTCTAGCTTGGCAAATTGTTTTAGAATTTTTTGCCTTGTTTCATTCCTTCCTATAACCCTTTGGGTTCCATTTGAAGTTCTCTCGATTTTTTCGGTGATCTTTGATTTTTTTTTTTTTTATATATGTTACATATAGTTCTATGTCCCCAGTGCCATAGGTGGAGAGGTAGTATTGTATGTCACCTGTGTCATAGGTGGAGTGTCAGCATGAATTGCGGTGCTCTCACGCGTTTTATGACTTGGTGACTACTTATGTACTTCCTTAGAACTATCGGCCCAGACAGTGTTTCTGTCTGTACTGTGTCAGCTTCCCGTAGACTGTGTCATCCTTCATGACACGGTGACAGCTTCCTGTTGACTGCGTCATCGGTCTCTCACTGACACACTCTGTATAGCCGGTGCCTGGCTTAAGATTCCTGACTTAGGGTCTAGTCAGGTTACAGGCATCCGCCTCTCCCACCGCTGGTGTTCTTTGGCGTCCGCCTGTCCTTGTAACGCTATTCTTGTCTCCGTGTATAGATTGGCGCGTCTGTCTCCGCTGCATACATCTCTCTCCACTCTTCGAAGTGCTTTCTAGCTGATACCGGTGAAGGCGTCCGAGTCAACGAAACGAAGGTGAAAGCAGTTGCAGATTGGCCCACACCTACCTCCTCGAAGGAAGTTCAGCAGTTCCTAGGACTCTCTAACTTTTTCAGAAAGTTTATCCAAGGTTACTCGACGCTCGCAGCCCCTCTAATCCAGATTTCGAATCTAACAGACAGGCCAGCACCGATTTCACCGAAATTGAAACCGCCAGGACTGACAAAATCACCGACGGTGACACCAAGTCCGAAACCACTCGGAAAACGACAGGCAGGGCTCAAGGGACCTGCATTTCAAAATGTTTGGACCCAAGCCTGCCAGGAGGCATTCCTCGGCATCAAAGAAAGTCTTACGAAGGCTCCTTTGCTTGCACACCCTGACCCAGCGAAGGACTATCGGGCGGTAACCGATGCTTCTGTCGTTGGTACAGGGGGCGTTCTCATGCAAGATGGGCGACCCATCGCGTACCACTCTCACAAATTCTCAAGCGCTGAACGAAACTACTCCACGGGCGAGCAAGAATTACTCGCAGTGTACTTGGCCTTGAAAGAATGGCGATGCTACCTCGAAGGTTGCACTGGCAAGTTCGAACTTGACACCGACCACGAACCCCTCGTCTACCTTGCAAATCAGCCCATGCTGAGCAGAAAGCAGGCACGATATCTTGAGTTTTTCTCGCGCTTCACGAACATGAAGTGGGCTCATATCGCAGGCCGTACTAACGTAGCTGACCCTCTGAGTAGGAATCCAGCCTTCTCAGAGGCTACGGCTTTGTTCATTCAGAGGCTGTCCGCAAATGACCCACTCCACATGCGCGAAATAGCCCCAGATATTCTGCATGGTTACACGGAAGACTTGTGGTTCGATAATCCGCACAATACCAAGTACCTCTCCAAACGGGCAGATGGTTTCTGGGTTGGCACCGGCAAATCCATACGAGCAGCATCTGAGTCGCAGATCGTTGTACCAAATGGTAATTCGCTCAAAGCTCGGATTTTGTTTGCTTTCCACGATACCCAGCGAAGTGGACATGGAGGCATCGACCGAACTTTTCGATCTGTTACACGCTACTATTGGTGGCCTGCCATGCGACTCGATGTCGTTGATTACGTACGCCACTGTGATTCTTGCCAACGGGTAAAAATTTCACATCAGAACCCGCAGGGTAACCTCCAACCCCTTTCGATTCCGACCGCCCCCTTCGATTCACTGTCCATGGACTTCATCGTTGGGCTACCGAAATCGAATGGTTTTGATCAGATCTACGTGATCGTTGATCGCCTTACGAAGATGGTCAAACTTATCCCATGCAAAACGACAGACGATGCTGAAAAGATTGCTACCCTGTTCCACGAGCGCGTGCTCAGCGAACAAGGCCATCCGCTTTCCATCATCTCTGATCGCGATGTTAAGTTCACGAGTAAGTTTTGGCAAACACTATTAACTCTGTGCGCTATCCGCCCTGGAATGTCGACTGCATTTCACCCACAAACAGATGGTCAAACAGAACGTATGAACAGTGTTCTCGAAGACAGTCTTCGCCATTTTTCCTCTGCGAATCAGAAAAATTGGGCCAGTCATTTGCCGAATGCACAATTCGCCATCAACAACTCGTACAACAGAAGCATTCGAGATTTTCCGTTTCGGTTGCTGTACGGTAGATACCCTCGAGTGGCACTACAACCATCAGATGATGTCATCGCTACGGCACATCAACCAGCCCTGTCCTGGGTCGAGCATATGAATAACGCATATGACACGGCCAAGGCAGCGCTTAAATCCGCGAAGGATCGTCAAAAAACGTATGCAGACTTGCACCGTCGACCGGTGAAGTATACTCACGGTCAGGAAGTTTTGTTGAACTCGAAGAACATCAAATACTGGCCTGGTATGACTCGGAAGCTCATGCCCAGATTCGTTGGTCCCTACAAAATCTCTCACACTATCCAAAAGAGGGGGGAGACCATTGCAGTGACTCTATCCCTCCCCGAAGGATGGAAGATTCATCCAACGTTTCACGTATCTCTTGTCAAAGAATACCTATCCGACGGGACTGGGTTTATTAGACCAAATCCGGAATTGTTACGCACATGCGGTGAACCTATCTACGAGATTAGCAACGTTGTTGATCACAAGATACAGTCTGGTACGGTGTATTACTATGTACAATGGTTACACTCAGACCATGTTCACTCTTGGGAACTCGAAGAAGAGTTGTTACCTATGTGCTCTGAACAAATCGATTTGTATTGGAGACAACACCCTTCTCGGGTACGACCCGTGATAGGTGCCAACGACCCGAAACCTAAAACGGTTAAAAAACCTACTCACAGGGATTATGCGACTGTAACCCCTGATGAGTTTCTCATTCGAAAGAGTACTAGACTTCAGGAGAAGGCTAGGGCTAGAGAAGGGGGAATTGTGGTGGATAACGATCCTCCCACTGAGTTGCCACGCGGTGGTGACGACTTTCCAACAGATGACGAACGACTTCTGTAGGCAGTTGAAACCGAGCGAATTGACCTACTGATCAGTGTCTGATCAGCTACTCGGGAATACCTAAAACGAGGGTTCCATTAGGGTCTAGACGCGCTGGAAGCGGGAAGGGAGTCTTAAGCCGTGCTTCTGACTCTTAGGGCCGTCTAAACTCCTGAGATCATTTCTTAGGCTTCCAGTTACAAGACACTCCGTGTTACAAGGTATTCATATACCACACGGTAAGTACATGCCGTTCTGACATCAGGATCTGGCCTGCGAGTTTTTTAACTGTGCCAGTAGGGAAGCTAGACATCTTTCATGTATGGCCGGATATCCGGTATGAACACACATGCTTTGCAGCTATTTAAGCATGTTCACAATATCACAGTACGCTAGATTGAGCCCTACTAAAATCAAGAATCCCAAGACTGGCCTTATCATACAATCAAGGTCTGGGTACAGTTGATAGTGCAAAATAACCAAGGCTGGGCATTTTATTCATATGATGAGCATAATTATATTGTTTTGATCAGAGTCATTATGATATGCGTTTGAACGTCCTGCCATTGGCTGGCTGATCGTCGGGATTATTTTTACTCAGATCAAAATATCGCCGAATCCAACCTGGAGGAGGCACACGCTCCTCCACTCAGACTGGATCCTTCACAGTGGAAGAACCGTGTAGACCCATCCCCCACCCAACCCCACCTATCCTAGCAGCAGTTGGAAAATCACATGTTCCTGGTCGATCTCACCGTTGAGCATTGCCTTTTCGATCAGCTCTCCCGGCCCTGAACCGGCGACTCTCGGGATCGCAGAGATGCCGACACCTAGGCCCTAGATGGCTCGCCGAAGCTACATAACCCATTGCGCTATTTAACGAGCATCCTGATGTGCCGTTGGCAGGGCAATAGCTGAGGCATCGGCTCAAGGAGGAGATGCACTTGCCTCTGCCCTTTCTCTGGCATCCGCTTTTGGAGATGGAACCGCGCTGGCCGAGGCGATATCTCTAGCACTGGCTGAAGGAGCTGACGCTACTGCAGTATCTGAGGGGGTTGCAATTGCCACCGGTTGTCGAATTCCTGAGGATGAAGCCGCGGTAAGAATGTGAAAGCTAATTGGATTTGTTATGCTACTTGATGCCAAGCAGCAAAATCTAAATCCTGGCTTTATTTTCCATCCACTTCTGCTCAGCCAAGTAATTCATCTCAAAGCAATTTGCCCTTAGCCTTCAACATGATTAGAGTTTGGATTCAGAACCAGCGTATTTTGTTTGATTGGATTTTCAGAATGAGGAAGACTAATCATTAATGGCATGGTGATTGTTTTTGTTTTGTGTTAGATATGAGATAATGCATACATGCATGTGGGCACGATGTCGTTTACAGATGACTGATGTTTTTATGAAGGGGATTCCCACCCATTTACTGTTGGGATGCTTTTGTTTCAGGGTAGTGAGTTTGGTAGGAAAAATAATGCCCAACCAGACTGCATCATGATTGCAAAACTCTATTGATGCTTGATTGCCTGTGTGTGTGGCGTGAGTGAGAGGCTGCACATGGAATTGTTGCGGTGCGTGTTTGTGTTTGTTTGCACATGTAAAGCAGTTATGCAGCAATGTATTTTGAGCGATTGCTCCTTTGTATGTGTGGATGGGTGTACAGGTATCCCATGGTGTGCATGCTTGAGGCCGTGAGATTCTAAGATGTTTTTTGCCCGTATTTATTATTGTTGCTGCGGTCTTCACATCAATGCCATGCCAAGATGGAGGCAATACATAATGTATGATGAATTTATAGCATTGCCTATCAGTGTCAATTTTGCCCAGCCAAACAAGCGATCAATCAAATGGATAGTTCCAGAGGACCAGTCACTACTGCTCATAGCATTTCACCTATGATATCACTCCCTGGCAGTTCAGTGGATGGCTCCCAACTCACTGAGACAGTGGCACAAATTGCCAGTATAATAATAATGGCCACGCAAGAATGATTCGGCATATGTGTTAAAATAAACCTCACCATTTCCCCTCATCTCGCCATTTAGATTACTGAGCATTAATTGTTTCCCTCTGCAGGTCGGTGAAACTCCTGCTGCAGGAGATTCTTCTGCTGTAGCATCAGCCCTGGCGGAATCATTTAGAGGTGAGATCATAACACGTTTTTGAGTTTTAGTGACAGGCGGCGGTTTATTTGAGGATTTGAAGGATTCAATTTGGTTCTTAGTTCTCTTCATCTTTTTCAGTAATCTTTGCAAGTTGACAATTGAAAGCACAAGTTCCTGCCTGATGCACTGTTCTCTTCTGACCAAGACCAAGATATTTCACACCTTCGTTCTTTTCTTAGGATCTGTCACATCTTCCGCTCAAGCCAATTCTGCGGCCATTTCAGAATCCGTGGAATCAACCTCGGTGGCTGTGACAGAAGCAATTGCTGAGGTAATGCCTTTGAGTTTTTGCAAAGCAACCCTTTCTCGAGTATCCATGTGTGACGAGGCACTCTGCAATGGAGAGAAGAATCACATGCCTTGACTCATGCTATTCTTCTCTTCATGTAGATCTGTGGTGGAGATGATGTCTCAGCTACTGCCCAGAGCCTTGCCTCGGCAGTTGCAACAGCTACGGCCACAGCTGTTGCACAGGCGTCAGCTACTGTCACAGTTGAAGGTGACATTTGGGCCCGTCCTTATTTGAGTCATGTACCTGCGCCTCGAGCATTGTTATCTGTATGGTACTGCCATGTTAATCCTATCAACTGGAATCATGCTCCGCTTGCTTTCTGGATATGATAGACATGTTGGCTAGAGTTAACTGGATCAAAGGAAAAATCATGTGCAAATGTATCTTTTGGTGATGTCTACAGCTTTTGTAACACCTACATTTCCATTGACATCCAGGAAACGGACAGGGATGTGCCGATGCAGCTGCTACATCAACCGCAGTTGCAACTGCAGTTGCCCGTGCCATTGCGGAGGCATTTGCATCTGCAACAAATGGATGTGTGGAAGCCGTTGCCCTGTCTCAAGCAGAAGCATTTGAGAAAAAGATTGCCAGAGCTACTGCTACAGCTTCTGCTAGTGCGTGCTCATCGGGTGAGTGATCAATGTGACGCAAGTAGTGGTATGACTGCATCATGTCTTATTTCTTTGAACCCCATTACCAACCACCATCAGTGCTCGCCGTCCCAGAATTTGGCATTCATTCTTCACTTTAGAGTTGAGGTACCTTGGATATAGTATGAAACTGTGCTGTCATGATCAAGCCTGATGTCTATCTACTCATGTAGAGATGTGTTCGGAGGGGCATATGCATGTGTCCGGTAGAGCTCAGATGGGAGCTCTTGGGCTGCTCTTTTCCCCTTGTCACCCTTCAGGATCCTATCTTCCGCTCTGCCTTCCATGTTTATTGTAGCATCTGATATATCAGCCCTCTTGTCTGATTGGCATGACTCTGCTGTCAGACAAACTACAAGTATAATTCAGAATCGTGAATGCCCTCTGTTCCTTTGATCTTGATCTGGGGATATTTGTATTTGTGTGTGGAGTACTGGCAACAGCAATATATTTCAGACAAAGGGAATATATTTCAAAAGCTTACCGGACCCTGCCATTAGAAAATTTGCTTTCTAGTGATCAAATAAGGTCGGAAATAAGTGGCTAGATCTGCACACGACTTGGGCTTGGGTGGTGATATCCAGAGATGACTGGGTGATATCACTTGTTTGTTCACTCAATGGTCTCATGGGCTGGCCAGCTATGTTCTAAGACTAAGCCTTCACCATAGTCACCCGAAAGGTGTCTTCTCATCTCCATCAAGATTCGCTCATGAATCATGATCCAAGTTGGGAGAACTTGATCTACAATGAATTAATTGTATCGACATTTGGGGGCTATCTGCAGGCCTAGGATCTTCAAAATGTTTGCAATCTCGCATAAAGACGTGATTGCCGTGGAGCTCGTACCTATCTCCCGTTCCCCTTCCACGCAAATACACTTACACCTACACCCTCTTTTCTCCTGCACCTCCCTGTATGCAACTACACAGGTATGCTTCCCCACGCGGTTGATGTAGGCCCCACACTTCAGGGCCCTTGAGGATTCCTACCCCTTCCTCTTCTAATGCCCACCTGACCGCCCCCAACATCCTCCACATTACAAGCCCACAGCCACACACACAAACCCCACCTACACACCCAAAAACTCTATATCACCCCTCTACCACCTCACTTAACCTCACACAACCACACACTCATCCCTCCCCCCTTTCTTGCCCCCCACCCCCCACCCCTCTACATACCCCCCCATCCCCCTCCACCACCTCTCCCTCTACCCCCCCTTCCGCATCACCTCCCCCTCTACCCCCCCACCCAACACCCAGAACCACCCACTCACCCCCCTTCTACCACACTAACTTATAACCTACCACCCACCCACCCACCAGCATCAACATCCCTTCACTTCCCCAAACCAACAACCATACTCACCCCCCTTCCCATCACCCCAGCGGGCCACACTCGTTCCCTCTCTCCACAACCAATCACCACCTCTGACACCCGGCCCCCCACCCCCAGACCCTCACACACGTAGTCCCCCCCCTCCGTACCCCCTCATCTGCAGTCAAATCCCATATACCCCCCCCCACCACACACACACACAACCCCCGCACCCCCCACACCTGCAGTCTCATCCCCTTACCTCCACCATTTGTAAATTTGTCTGATCGGTTCAATGGCATCCAACTCTCCCCACCCACGCACACACCCACACACACTCTCCAAGCCCTGGTCTGGGCGTGCAAATCGCTTAGACCACATTTCCGCAGGATGATTGCTCTTTTCCTGTCTTGCCGAGGGTTACCTTAGCGGGGGCGGGGGCGGCGTTAGATCGCAGGACACATGCTGAGTTACAAGAGTGACGTGTTCTACATCCCTTGTGATATACAGTACCCTTGCTGTATCGAACCTACCTGCCAGAGTAGGAAGGGGGTGGTGAGGTTCAATTCCTCGGTATTTTGGTGTCCTGACCCCAAGCAAACCTTGTAGGGAAGTACTATCAGATCTCTGCCCTCGTGGTGGTTTTCTAGTTATGTCTCCTTGGTTCCGCATCTAATAGCCATGACAGTGAGCTTGTCTGCCGCCGTCAACATGAGTAGTGGTGAATGTTCTTTTGGTCGAGGGTCGGTATCTCTGTGCGAGTGCGCCTACTCTTTTGTAGGAGTGGCAACCCAATTCGAACTGAATCCTCGGTGTCGCTGGTTTGTGTCGGGAGACCCACCTCCAGGGGTCCTTTCACAACTTTAAAAAAATGCAAAGCATATCCTCACTCTCTTTTGTGACGTGCAGGTGGCACAGCAACAGCTGATGCTGAGGCGATTGCAACAGCAGTAACAACAGCTACCGCTGAAGCCTTTGCATCTGCACTAGCAGCTGTCCAAGGGGATTGTTCATGCCCTGGTAGCGGACCTGAGCTGTCCCCTCCAGATGAAATCGCAGGCCCCCCTCCAGATGTAATCGCAAGCTCCCCTCCGGATGAAATCACAGCCCCCCCTCCAGATGAAATCGCAAGCCCCCCTCCAGATGAAATCGCAAGCCCCCCTCCAGATGAAATCGCAGGCTCCCCTCCAGATGAAATCACAGGCTCCCCTCCAGATGGAATTGCAGGCTCTCCTCCAGATGGCGTCATACCTGACACTGATGTGGATAATTTATTTTCTGACCGTTTTGGCAACTTTGGCTTCAATGCCTTCAGTGCGTGTCGTGGCATGACGAAGTCTCGATGCTGCACACAAAATCCCCAAGAAACGTGTTACAAGTAAGTCCTTGTTGGTTAACTTGTTGCCATAAACCTGATGTGTCATGTGCTGACTACTTGTGGCAGGAAGCTAATTCAGGCAGCGAACATTCAAATCATGTTTTGATGCCCATGAATCAATGGACGTGTCCACAGCTACAATTAATACTTTTTGCACATGATAAAGCAATCAAATAAATCTTGCAATCAGCTTCCAGTGAGCAGCATCACATGGAAAAGAGACAAGACCTTGTTGGATACTATCTGCCCTCTCCTCAGCAGTCTGGTTAGCACATCTCTGCTTCTGCTTGTCAAGAAGGTCCTGTCTATCCTCAGCGGTCAGGTTAGCATATTCCTGCTTCTTCTTGTCAGCATTGTTAGCACTTCTCAGTCTATCCCTCTCACGCTGACCTGACTTCTGGTCAGCGGTCAGAGGCTTCCTCGGTTTAGGCTCCATGCTGGATGTAAGCTGGAGTACAGCAGGAGTTAAAATCTAAGCCGAAAATCGAGCCATAGAAATGCGATGTCGAGGCGGACTAACGAAGCACAATTTCGAGGGAAATTGAACCTGTCATAATTGTGACATATAAATGTCCCTTGCGCTACCGTCTCTTGCGCTACCGTGTCCCCTCAACATCAAACCCGAAACATCGAAAAATACACGTCCATCGGTCCGTCCAACGCCAACACACCGCGCGAAAAGTATCCTTGGATACTAAAATCTGTTACAGTGTAGGTATTCACAGATATTGGGCCTTTATATGCTGGTAGATAGGAAGTTTAGTCAATCAAACGGCTGCTGCATACATAGGAGTAATGTTCTGAACCAAGTCATAAGCAATGCCTTGCCCATTGTCTTTGTATATTTTCCAGCCTTTTGTGCCAACAGACTATGAAGCCCTGGATATCCTCATTGTACCATGTACCTGGACCACGGCCTGCCTTTAAGAAGCAAGATGCTGTCTGTCTGGATGTATCATCAAACATGCCCCCCAAAACCCCAATATAAAAGTCGAGACACTCGCTGGATAGAAAACCCTAGCCCCATAACCAGACCAAGAACCTAAAATGAGGACTAGTATTAGCCATGCTCTTAATTGACTAATCCAAGCTCTGTAGAAGCATCGAACACACTCTCAAGCCACAATATTGTAATTCCACCATTCCTAATTTTGAAATCCTGCGCCTGAATGCTGTGTGTTTGTATGTGTGTGACAACATCACGAGCAGATCAAGCATTGCATCTGATTGCTGTGGTTGCATTGATGAAGGTAATCACTACCTTGTAAGTGACTTACATACAAAACTTGAGATCTGAAGCTGGCAATCCACTACATTCCAATTTCAATGGGCGATTCACGAAGACTTCATCTGACCCATTGACTTGGCGTGACTCAAGATTTGGAACCGTAAGTCCTGTGCTTTGTCTGTTGTCTAGTGTCTTGTTCAAGCATCCATTAATTCGACTGTCACAAAGTATGAGAGCAGTGAAGTTATTGCTTGATGTCCCTCCTTAAACTAATTTAGATGATACTTCTAGCTATCTGCTCCCAAGTCCCAACTGCTAAATCATCCTTCTATATCTCAAGTGGAGCACCACAAACCAAATATTTCCTTCAACTCGATCAATCCTGGTATGTCGACGATTCCATCAAATGCAACTTTAGTGGTCGATTTATCCTGAATGCACACTGCAATACTTAGTACTAAGTACTAAATCTTCAGGTTTAGATCCCAACCTTAGTAGCCTATTATACATTTCTGAGATTCACAAGGTGTGTGTGATAAGGCAGGTAAGCCCATGCGCCATCTAACAGTGCACTGCATCTCTTTAAATTGGACATGCTCCGCCTGGCATGATCCCTATGGATTCATGGTGTGGCTTGTGTTCATGGCCTGATTAAAGAAGCAGTGTAGCCAAGATGGTGCAATATTCACAAGGTTTGGATTTTTGGGCACAGCATGTGTGCTGACAGGGTATTCCGATTGCAAGGAATGAAGAGCCTTATGAAATAATACATTTTGCGATTACCTGGGCTGAGGATCAGGCTACCCTGCTATGCTGACATCCATGACTACAGGAGCACTCACTCAGCACCATATCATCAAGATACCATAATACTGTATGCATATGCCCTAGTCTTAGATCTATCATAGCTGTTAATGACTGTTTACTCAGGCTATTCCATGTGTGTTTACATGCAGGAGTGCACTTGCTAAGCAGACAAAACTACTGAGGCATCATGCTAGCCATGCCATGGGTTGATGCTGCATTGCTGCAAGGCTAGGCAACTGAGAAGAGGTGGTCTGTACGTGCAGAAACCGCAGCATGGACTTCGTTGCTGTCACAGGGTTGTTTGTCTGGGACTCCAGAAGAAGTCTGGACTCAACTTTCTCCCTGAGACTTGAGAGTCAAACCTCTGGGGTCTCAGTGCGTCTACTCTTTTGTAGGAGTGGCAACACTCTTCGAACTGAATCCTCTGTGCCGCTGTTTTGTGTCGGGAGACCCACCTCCTGCCAGGAATATCTTCCCAGGCTGGGGTGATTACATTACATTACATTACATGTTAAAGTCTACTTGACACCGCGAGGGTGTATGAGACTCTGTGCTTTAAACAAAAAGAAAAAGCACCCACAAAGCAAAAAACCCCATTACATCAGGGGTGTGTCGAGGACAAACAAACCAAACTCCCAACCACCGTTTTGGTGGCGTAGGTATTAAACCCCTTAGAGCAGGACCCAGATCTCAACCACTTACAGTGGCGGAGGTAAGAAGCTAACAAATGAGAAGTCTCAAGAAGAAAAAAAAGGGATAATAAATTACGGTGCCACTAAGCAGTCCAGGGCTTCCTGTCTTGCTCTTCTACAAGTAGAAAGATAGTCGGCTAGGTGATATTCCTTTCGTAACTAAAACAAAAGTAGGAAGCTGAACTCTTAGGAGACTTTTACGTTTTCTAGAGATTTTTGCAAGACTGTTAGACGCTGTGGTTCTTATGCTAACCTTTCTTAAAGACTATGGAAGTATGGAGACTCTTCACTTTGTCAGTTCCATGAGTAATGTATTCGTTTTTTTTCAATTTGAGGATTACGTAGCGTTTGTATATTCGAACGTCAGGATGATGTCCTGATCAATATCCGAGAGATCAGAGCCAGCTTGATTCAAATAATGTTCTTTGCAGATGATGATGTGCCAGGAAAACCATTAACAACTGCAACGGTTTAGCAATGATTGATTGAAGAGATACGAATTATCTTCTGCAAGGCGAGTGCTCGTGTATATTTGTGTCGTACAGCCGAAGTCCATGAGCAGCCTTGTGTAATCAAGGTCACGTTCATGAATATTGGATTTGATTGTTACATGTTTTCAGCCAACTGAGCTGCTCACCGTCTCCCAACTCCATGACCAGCCAGCAGAGAGGGAGAGGAAGGAGCCAAACCAGGGTCTGCCCGAAAGAGCTTGAGCGCCCAACGTCCTTGGAGCATCCACAAATTAGGCTGAAACGATCTTACAATTCTGATTGAACCGCTCTGACAGCTCTACCTTGAATGTGTACTGCACTGTATTGCAATGGCCCATGGGCTGTAGACCTGGTTTGGGCTCGAACCAAGTTTGGCCTACATGCCAAGCTTGCATGGTACCCACTGATGGTACCCCTACAGCCAAGTGAATCGCCAACAATTCAGGCGCCTACGGTACACTACGCTACAGGGGTACATCTCAACAAATGGAAGGCTGACAGATTAGGTGTTAAAATCGGGCATGCCACTTTTAATCCGTCTGCTGGTCATGAATCCTGGTAGTGGATTTCATCGAAATTTTGTTTCACCTTAAATTTGGTTGGTGGACGGAGGGGACGAAAACTACCTATCGCTCTTTCTTACTTTTTCGATTCGGCCGTCTGGCGACGAAGAGAAGGGCATTCAGCTACCAGCTGTTTCTCTCACTTGGTAGCTGAGAGGTAGTTTAACTGTGGACAGTGAAAGCTACAAATCTCGCGGCGCCAATTCCTTCCAAATCAGTGTCGAAATGCTTATAAACCCACTTCAATCCTCTGAAATTGGTTGTGGGCTGGAGCAGGTGCTCGCTCGACTAGTTCCGATTTACCAGTCGATATTTCTGGTGCAGGAAATCCAGACGACTTCAAAACCGCTCACAATGGCCACTGCTTCCGTAGCGGATGGATTTCATTCTCAATCGGGAGGTATCACGCAATGCAGCCGCTCCACTGGGCAATAGACCTCACAAGCTTGCATGCGCTGGAAGTCACAACGGTATCGAATGGTAGCTGCTTTCGACAACCAAGGAAGGTCCGCTATGGTCTAGGATTGATGCTCGGCCCAATATTAGAGTTCGGAGATTTGACTTTTGGCGAGAATATCAAAGATAGTCGTGAACAACCGTTCCAGCCTTGTGCTAATGCTACAGGAATAGCGTGAGTTTGGAAGGATCTGGGAGCTATTTTGAAGGGAAATGGCGCTTTCGGAATTGATGAAATTGTTGCTAGTTTGCTCCTAGCCTTGTCCGCACGTAAGCTACTATTCATCTACCACGTGGATGCGCAGTAGGTAGCTTAACGGCCCTCCTCTTCCTCGCCAGACAGCCAAATCGAGAAAGGAAAGAAGCGATGTATTGAGTTTTCGAGCCATCCGTCCGAATATCACAAATTTAGACGTCGCGATTTTCGATGAAACCCACTACCTGGCTCCTTTGAAGGATGGACATACTTAATTCATTTTATAAACAAGTCCTATGCAGCGTCGACGCTAAACAATGGCGGAAAGTGATTGCGAGGGAGCGACAGGTGGCAACGGAAGCGAGTTAGTTACGAGACCGTTGGCTGACGTGCCAGGCTTCATCGCGGTCAGATGGATGGATGGTCGGACGGACAAATGGGTAGGCATGGGGGCTCCCGCCCACTCGAAGAGGAGGCTCCGCAAAAAAATGAAAATAATAATCACGCAAAAAATTATCATCCCAGCTGAGATGATGATTTAATTATATTGTAGAATTAAATTATTACTGTAGCACGAACTCAGGGCCCCCGCCGGTGAAACGATTGTTTGGGGTTCAGTTCATCAGTGCTTTTTCTTTTTAAGCCCTTCCTATACGGTTGGGCAAGTCCTTTAGCCTATTTGGCCTACCCCTGCACTGTAACATACACACATACATACGAACGTCTGTAGCAGAGTACTTCAGGAGGACCCCCAGCTCTGCTACCTGAGACGCGACCAATTGTATAGCCTTCGTCCTGCGAAGTAACAGGCCCTTCCTTCTCGTCAACGGACCCTCCCCACGTAACGTCCTGCACACAACGGACCCTTAGACGTTGCGTCTGCGACAGAGGATGCAGCGTTCTGAACAACCCTGGTCTGCAGCGCTGTGTACAACACTAACTATGGGCCCAAATAGCCCCCGTAACAGGCCAATTTTTTTGAGGGGAGCTGAAACATGAAATGCGTGTTGAATCATTTAAAGAATGTTCCCATTTTCATAATTTGAAACTTCGGATTTTCAACGAGCAGTTTTCTTCATAAATTTTGGGGGTGCTTTTTTGCTGGATCACCAAAGAAACTAACAAATCATGCTAGCTCTGGCGTGATGTACTACTGCCTCTCGTAGTACATCACTGCTTCTTTCCTTTTCGTCACTGTGCGTGTGTTTGTTTTCTTATCCAACAGTTCGTCCTGATTCCTAGTGGCATTGATGTCATTCGTTGGACCCACAATCAAAGAGCACTGCCTGCGAAGATTTCGGTAAAGAATAGCAACCCCCAAAACTGAGAGCACCATCGGATTTCTCGAGCGTGCTTGTTGACAATTGGCAGTCGCACATAAGTCGCGAGCCAGCAGCGCATCAAGTCAGCTGATTACCGGATTTGTCAAGCCTGCTACCGCAGCTTCTGTGACGGCACCGAGGGGGGCATATACATTGTCGCATGTTATTGTCCTTGATTGCTGAGTTCGTGCTTAGTATTTTCGGTATCTATGTTGGTATGGTCCCTTTAGCCTAGTTGGTTACCCTTAGACTATAACATACACACATTAGTGCTGATTGAAGGCCCCCCACTTTTGAGGGTGGGCACATCGGTGATGATTTTTATTTTCCTTCCTGTACTCGAGGTCGCGCTAAGAATATTAGTATCGAGGTTATTAGGCTGGTCCCTTAAGCCTATTTGGCTACCGCTGGACTGTCACATACACACATTGGTAATGATTGAAGACACCCATGGGAACTCACCTTATCAGCACTACAGATATCTCCCTTATCACCTTACACAAAATCACTAAACACCACAAACGATCCCTGAATCGCCTCACCGCTCACCTCTCCTCCCTCCAAACCGTCGCCCCTCCAATACACTCTGACCCACTTCCCCTCTCACACCGACAACTTGCGCCTGGTTACGCAATTGCGCAGAACACAACAGACAACGTTAAATCTCCTGCTCCTATTGAACCCTCCACTCCACTCACTCAACGCTACCAACCTCACGCCACCGTTACTGATGCAGACTACGAGGCTGCCCCCACTGGGGACCTAGAAGGAAACCAATGGTGGGCGTGGCCCACGCAGATCGCAGGCAGTCACGCGCACCAAGCATGGGGCTGCCCCAGCAGCGATGACACCTGGTCAGCACGCCACTACTTGTGCAAATCCTGGATTCGACACTCCTCCACTTCCAAATTTTACCGCGCATATAAAATAACACCCACCTCACACCCTGACAGGATCCGCGAGGCCATGACATTCCCCGACAGCAGCGCACCTGCACCACCGGCGCGCCTGCTTCACCTTACCTACGGATCCCAGTACAGAGCCCTGCACATTACGAGCTGGCGGGGCAAGCGCTCTTACAACGACGACAAACTTGCCACCACTACCGTTGTCCACGTACAATGGGCCCCAACCATTATGCACAACGAACATATCAACTCCTACACACACATGGGATACAGCATCCACCACAGCACACCTCTTACCTCCACTACCTCCACCATACATTGGAAACCCCAATCTCACCATGCGGCTCATCTTGTTGAACTAGTGGGACAACCAGCATATGACCAATTAACCCACACTTTTAAAACCACTCCCCCAATAACCACACACCTCAACCCCAGGAAGGACATCCACCTCACTAACCTCCAGCAACAAGGCCAATGGGCCACCTCCCCAGGATTTAATGCTGACAACCATAACCTTGTTCACAAACTTTTGAAAATTGACACACACGACAGGCACCCAGACTGGGACATTCAACCACCCTCAGCCTACATTATACAAACAGGCATCCTCACTACTCTGGATGACCAATCCACACACGCACACACCAACACTTCATATCTTTATAACCCCACTGGTCACTGTCTTGGGCACATTCCCAACGGCAGACTCACCTCTCTTAAACAAAACTATGACCACTTTAAACATCACCACTCTACCAAATGGAACCAACTGACCCAAGGAGGAACATACCATACTGACTTAGCTGACCTCTTCACCAGATACAGAGCTGCCCCTGCCGCCACCAACACTCTTTCTCCTCTCCTCTACCAAGCAGCAGCTGCTCTGGGCATTACTCACCATCGTACTTCTAACCCCCTTAGCTACGACCAAAGCCTCACCAGCTTCTCTTCTACCAGCCCTGCTGACCAGCTCTTTGGCTCCGACCAAGATCCCTTTCTTACCATCTGGACTGGGGGCTCACTGGTGGACATTCCCAACTCCACTACACAAGCACACCAAGCTCTAAGGTGGGCCCTAGCCAGTGCTGACCATGCTGAAAATACTCTCAGCCCTACCTGCACCCTGATGCTCCTCCCTGATGACCTTGCTGCCCCTTACAAAACTCTCCTCCATCACTCCTGGATTCACTATATTGACTCTAGACCACAGTCTGAATTTTATACTACCTCTGAAATTTGGCTTGGCAGCAAATCTCACCCTCCACCCTCCACTCAAAAACTACACCTCATCCTTATATGCAACCCCCACAGCCAAGATACCTACTTTCCTAAACTCCCAGATTTTATTGACCAATGGACATACTACATGCAAAGCCTCTCCTCATCCTGGGAGCCCTCTACTATCACATCACCTCCCACTCTTACCTTCTCTGACATTGTCATCACCTACCCTCGGAAACTTAAATCTCTTGCCAAAAATCCTTGGCAAACTCCACTCCACCAACACCCTCCTCCCTCTCCTCTTACCACTACCCACCCTTGTCTTCACCTAGCTACCCCCTCCTCAGGCCTCCAGGTCTACACAGATGGCAGCCTAATAAAAGGTAAACCAGGGCACCCTAGCAAAATAGGTGCTGCAGTATATGTCCCGGCTGCAGGACAAAGCTACACCATCAACCGTGGGGGAATAGGGGCCACCAAAACTAACAACCGGGCAGAATTGGTAGCCATCCACCAAGCCCTTCTCAACATTGATTATGACAAATCTCTTACCCTCCATACAGACAGCCTCTGCTCTCTTCAACTTATAAAAAAAATGATTCATGACCCTACCACAACAACCCGTTCCATTCACACTGAATTACTGCAATCAATTCAAAAACACCTCATTCAACGCATCCTGCATGGCTCGCACACCACTCTTTGTAAAGTCCGTTCCCACACAGGTATCCTTGGAAATGACAGAGCAGACACTCTGGCACGCAAGGCAGCTGAGCACCCTACCTCAACCAATTTTACTGACAACACTGGGGAAATCCCCCGCCACAATGTTTACTGGCCCACAGTTCAACCTCCTCGCACACCCATGGGAGATATTCCCCCACGAATTTTAGCACCTAACCTTACACAAGGTATCACCTCTAACCTGCCCACTAGCTGCCACCTTGGCCAACACCCTCTTAAAGGGATTTATGCAACCACCTGGGCTGATAACACTCCCCACCAACTTCCTCAAGCAAGTAACAAATTTTGGACCTCAACCCTTATCCAACATAAAACTAAATTCCACATCCTCAAAGCCCGCTGAGGTAGACTGTGGAACCGTAAACTTGCATTCCGCTGGAAACTCCCTTACATTACCAGCACTCACCCACCCACGAACTCCCTATGCCCCATTTGCCACACCTGTGAGGACGGAGCGGGCCACATCCTGGCGGGCTGCACACACCGGACTTTCAAGGGGCTCTATATCAAGAGACATGACGCTGCAGTGCGACTCATCCACAAGGCCATTTGCACCGGAGCCCTGGGATCCCGCAGAATGATCATGGACGCTGGCAAAGAAGAGGACCTCCCCAGGGGGGTCCTGGGCAAACGTCTCCCTGACTAGTTACGCCCCTCCACTATTACTGTAGCGGACTGGAAGAAAATGAGACCTGATCTTGCCGTCCTACCTGACATAGACTCTCCTACCTGTATGTCTGATAAAGAACTCTGGTTTCTTGAGCTTGGATACTGCTCTGATACCAACCATGCTACTAAGTTTATCTCTAAACACGCCCAGCATGTTGAATTAGTAAATGGCCTCAGATCGGCTGGATACCTTGTTCACTATGAAGTTATCACCGTTGGAACAACTGGTACTATTCCAACCTCTTTTTTGACTTCTATGACCACTCTTGGACTTCAGAGATCATGTGCCCTCAAACTGGCGGACACAGTCCACTCTCACACCATCACTAGCTTTCAGAGTATTTTACAGTGCAGACGCTTTATGGAAGCACACCCCGGGTCGATACCCGGGGACTAGCACACAGACCGTCCCCCCTCTCAGGTTTTGTCTTACCAGCTGTATTGTGCCGGTGCTTCCCAACCGGGGTGAAAAACCCCCGTATTAAGCTGCACTGGCATGATGTGGGTGGTAATTCTTTTTACTGAGATGGTCCTACGGTGACTATAGCTAGCTCCGGCTTACGCTATGGTGTCCTTAACTTCACGTCCTGTGAGTAACGGTTCTACACGGATGTAACAATTTCAATTTCAATTGAAGACACCCCAGTTTTGATGGTTGGCGGATTAGGGGCCAAGGGGTCCAATTGACCAATACCAGCACCGTCTCCACAGTGCGAAGCGCTTGGCGCGAAGCGCAGGTTGTCTTGGAGGGGGGGGGGGGGTGCATTTTGCACGTGGATGACATATGTTACACTGGTTTGTAACGTCTTTGTCAAGCCTCTAATTGTACATAAAAGTAACCACTTGTCTAGCACTACAACCTAGCCCCAACATTCCGGCAGACCTAAAATAAACTCACTATTAAGTTATCATCAATACACATTCCTTGCGCATCATAAGAAAAGGGTCTGCTTGATTATATTATATACAAAATGTGATGCTATCAACTGTGGTGTCAGCATTTGGGGGGGGGGGGGGGAGGGGGAAGGGGCTTCAAGAAAACATGCATTTTATTTTACACACATCTGTTCGCCCAAGTATCTACACACACACGCTCTTGCAAGACACACATACGCATACAAACACAGTAACTACCCTCAACATACCTGTCCTGTGTTGGTGCAACCTCTGCGGGCATGGCCTAGACCTCAGCCTAAGCAAATTCCCTAAGGCAGGGCCTAGCCATCAACACAGGGGCCATCAACACATCTCCCATCACATGAAGTCGTCGACTAGAGATGGTGGTGGTGCTATGGTAGGACGTTGGAAGAGGGGTGGGGGGTGCGTATAGACTCGCATGGCTGTTCTAACGGGGTTCGAAGGTGTATTCGCGACTGGCTTGAAGACGCTTGACAGATTTTGCTGCCTTAATGCGAGCAGCGCGGGTGCGCACGATTTAGAACGGCCAATTTCGCTCATGCCTCATTGCAACAATCAACCATCAGTCACACTAAGTAGCTCCAGGACTCGAGTACACTTCAGGACCTCCTACATTGTACATCTACCTGTATCTGTACTGTCCGCTTGGGCAGGTGGGTGGGTGCATGATCCATGAGACCACCGCTATCAGCTAGAAAGCACTTCGAAGAGTGGAGAGAGATGTATGCAGCGGAGACAGACGCGCCAATCTATACACGGAGACAAGAATAGCGTTACAAGGACAGGCGGACGCCAAAGAACACCAGCGGTGGGAGAGGCGGATGCCTGTAACCTGACTAGACCCTAAGTCAGGAAACTTAAGCCAGGCACCGGCTATACAGAGTGTGTCAGTGAGAGACCGATGACGCAGTCAACAGGAAGCTGTCACCGTGTCATGAAGGATGACACAGTCTACGGGATCGTCACAAGTGGCAAAATAACTAGCAGCCAATTCGTTCTTTCCAAGGCCAATCACTTGGAGGGTTCGGGACAAAAATCGTTCAATGTCTGGGCCGATAGTTCTAAGGAAGTACATAAGTAGTCACCAAGTCATAAAACGCGTGAGAGCACCGCAATTCATGCTGACACTCCACCTATGACACAGGTGACATACAATACTACCTCTCCACCTATGGCACTGGGGACATAGAACTATATGTAACATATATAAAAAAAAATCAAAGAACTCCGAAAAAATCGAGAGAACTTCAAATGGAACCCAAAGGGTGATAGGAAGGAATGAAACAAGGCAATAAATTCTAAAACAATTTGCCAAGCTAGAAAGAGAGGAAAAACTAATATCAAAAATGGGTAACAACGGTATAGAAAACCCGATCCGGGAATAGGAACCTAATGCCAAACTTTGATAACGAAAAGAAACTAATATGACCAAATGCAAGGATGACCCTAAGAAGAAGCGGTCATACCTAACATGCGGACAAAACTCCAGAACACAGCAGGATCAAGGGGCTTGGTGAAGGGGTCAGCACAGTTATCCACGGTGTTAACATAGGCAACATCCAGTGAACCATCCTCCACCAGCTCCTTGATGTAGTGATGAATAACATCAATGTGCTTGCTGCGAGGCAGGAGCTGCCAGTCTTTGGCCCAACTTAGAGACCCTAAGTTGTCACCCTGAATGGTAACCAAAGCACAAGGCAGACCCAGATCCACCCTCAATTTCTTCAACCATTGTACCTCCCTGGCAGCCTGGGACAGGGCCTGATACTCAGCCTCACTAGAGCTAATGGCAACAGTAGGCTGCCTCTTGCTCATCCAGTTCACTATGCACCCCCCAGCTAGCACAGCAAAGCCAGTCTGAGACCGCCTGTCAGACCCATCATCAGCAAAGGATGAGTCACTAAAGACAGTAAAAGAGAACTCAGGGTTGTGGGTGTAAGTGAGACCCAGGTGGGAATGTGTTCTCAAATACAAGAGCAACCGCTTGGCAGCCCCCCAGAGAGGGACGGTAGGGTGAGCAGAAAACCTGGACAGGTAGCTCACAGCAAAAGAAATATCAGGCCTGGTGCAAGTAGCCATGTATAGCAAAGCACCCACAAGAGAGAGGTACTGGCTATTAGACGGCAGGGGTTCTCCAGGGGCGTCAGAAACGGTGGACTTGGCCATGGGGGCAGCAAACCTGGGTGGGGCAGCATCAGTAAGACCAAACTGCTCCACCAGATCAACAATGTAGGTGTGCTGAGAGATGTTGATCTGAACACACCTGCCTTCAGAATCAAGTGTAACATGCATGTCCAAAGAGAGGAACTGAACCGGAACACCCATCTCTTTGACCTCCCAGCCAGCCTTTTCCATAGCCTGGATAAGCAACACATACCTATCCAGCTCACTAAAAGCACAGATAAAATCATCAACATAGGTCAGAACATAGCTCCACCCACCATCAGAATCCTTCCTAAAATACAGAGCAGGTTCAGCCTTGCACATAGTGAAGCCGTGTGCAACCAGAACCCGCTTGACATCCCTATTCCAAGCCCTGGGTGCCTGCTTCAATCCATAAAGAGACTTGAGCAGCTTGCACACAAGGGGAACACCGTTGGGACCAAGGTGCTGAAAGCCCTCAGGCTGGCGGCAGTACAGATCCAGACCAGGTTCCAGCTTAGCGTTCAGAAATGCAGTTTTGATGTCCAGCTGCCGAACAAACATCTTTCTATGAGTGATGGCAGCCAGGAGCACCCGAAGACCTGCTTTAGAGGAGACAGGGGCATATACGTCATGAAAATCCAGCCCAGGACGTTGCAGAAAGCCACGTACCACAAAACGTGCCTTGAAGCGTATAGAACCATCAACCCCAATCTTCTTCACAAATAACCACCTGCCTGACAGGATCTTTTGCTTACGAGGCTGTGGAGTGAGTACCCAAGTACCATGGGCATGTAGGGAAGCCATCTCATCCTTCATAGCAAGAAGCCATTGATCCCTGTCAGGGTTGGTAGGGAGCATGGCAGCTTTATAGGTTAGTTCAGTGGAGGGGGCAACAGATGCTCCCACGTACAAGCAGTTTACTTGTACATGAGCAGCGGGGATATCAGCAGTATCAGCAGTAACCGGTAGTAGAGCCCCCAGTGCAGAACTACTGCCTGGTTGAACAGGGCCGGCCTTATTTGCCTCTAATTCAACGAAGCCTGGGTCGACCGGAACACCCCAGCCATACGCAGTATCGGAGCCTGACCAATGATCAAGATCATCACTTGCACTATCGGCAAAGGCTACATCATCACCCGGGCTCCCGATTAATCTATCAGGAACGGCAGGAGGCGAAGCGCTCACCAACCCCTTCGAGCCATCCAAGATGATTGGAGCAGGGTGACTATTAGACAATGGACCTATAAGAGGCTCCACTATGATCTGAGATTGTCGTAATCCTAGAGCTTCACCGACGGAATTTGACGCAGAGGAGGGCCTGGCGACCCCCTGAGATTCGGCTAAGATTTTATCCGTAGGAACTGCAGAACCTCGCCCGCCCAGTGCATTCTCACGCAATACAGTACCAGCAGCCCCTGACCTGGGACGCAGAATCATCCTATGGCCAGGACAGTGGTCAACAATTGGGGAAAGCAAAGGATCTAAGGAATGGCCCGCAGCCTCAGGCATGTGTCCGTTGATAGCGGCAGGGATGCTAGAAACATACGGCGACCCGTCATAGGGAGGAAGCCCAGGAATACAGTTATAGCTAAACTGTTCATAGAAGAGTACATCACGACTCTCTACTACCTGGCGCAACTTAGGAACCCAAATAAAATAACCCTTACTCACCAGAGAATACCCAACCAGTCTACCAGATAACGCCCTTTCGTCCAGCTTGTTACGTTTCTTCCCATTGACTAACGTGACATAGCAGGGGCATCCAAACACACGTAACAACGACACATCAGGCATCACCCCATAAAACAACTCATAAGGTGTCTTGCGTCCCTGATTGGGCAGTCGGTTACGAAGGTAACAAGCAGCTAGGAAGGCATAAGGCCAGAAAGACTTAGCTAGCTTTGATTCCAGGTGGATACTCCTAGCTATAGACTGCAAGACCCCATTATACCTTTCCACAGTTGCGTTCTGCTGGGCAGTGTACACCAACGATAACTCATGTACTGCCCCAACCGATATCAGCCAATCCTCGAACCATTTAACTATAAACTCCTTGGCCCTGTCAGATCTCAGACACTTAAAGGCAAACCCCTGCAGCTGATTTGACCATCTGAGGATGATAGTTTGGACTGCTAAGGGAGCTTCATCCCTGGTCCTCAAGCACAATACTTCAGCAAAGCCAGAGAATTGGTCTATGAGGCACAGGATGTAAAACTCCCCACGCAGACCCCTAATATTACATTACATTACATTACATTACATGTTAAAGTCTACTTGACACCGCGAGGGTGTATGAGACTCTGTGCTTTAAACAAAAAGAAAAAGCACCCACAAAGCAAAAAACCCCATTACATCAGGGTTGTGTCGAGGACAAACAAACCAAACTCCCAACCACCGTTTTGGTGGCGTAGGTATTAAACCCCTTAGAGCAGGACCCAGATCTCAACCACTTACAGTGGCGGAGGTAAGAAGCTAACAAATGAGAAGTCTCAAGAAGAAAAAAAAGGGATAATAAATTACGGTGCCACTAAGCAGTCCAGGGCTTCCTGTCTTGCTCTTCTACAAGTAGAAAGATAGTCGGCTAGGTTGCTCCAAAAAGACTTAGTGCCATTTCCATTCATAAAGGTTCTGAATGTGGAATCGCAGAATTCCACATTCCATACGGTTAAGTCGGTATCCTCATGGACATGCCTATAAATATCTGTAAACAGATTCTGGTAGCGGAGGCGAATATCATTATAAAAAGGGCACTCAAACATATGCATTTCATCCTCAGTTTTTTGGAACCCACACATTTGACAGTGTCTCATTGAGCGAGGGATGTGTGCTCTATCCACCACCCTCATTCTTTCTGTGTTCAGCCAATGGGAACCCATTCTAAACTGTGCTATAGAACGAATCTGATCCTGCTTATGTAAGGCGGATGTAAAGGGAATCAAGCCATTCTCATCATTGCTGTTGGCTGCGAACCATTTTTGGTATCGGAGGCGTTTAAAGCCAACCCTTCTCTCATCAGGGATGTCTCTAACTGCATTGGTGTCACTTGGGTACTTAAACCTCCATGACTCAAAAACTTCAGACATAATACCTTCGACATCGACAGCCTCCAAAATGTTGATGTTTTTACTGGATCCTAGCTTGTGGAGAGCACAACGCAAGTCATGAACCCAGCCAGTGTTGGAGTCAAAAGATTCCTCAAGAGCCATTCTAATGAGATCCTCAGGTTCTTTATGTATGGTCTTGTTCCAGAAGCGCAAAGCTTGTTTAAGCCAAGCAAAACACAACGGGGTTCTACCCAGCTCTTCCATGATAATATTAGATGTAGTAGATTGGCAAACACCCAACATTTGTTTAAGTATACCTCTATGCCATTTCTCACAAGCATGGTCATTTGAGATAAGTGTGTTGTTCAGAATAGAAGGAGCCCACACCTCACAGCCAAAATTCAGGATAGGTTGTACAAGAGAATCAAACAGGTGGGTGAGAATATCAATATTGTATATCTCCATAGTATGGCATCGCCTACGAAGCATGTGGTGTGCCTTTTGGGCCTTAGTGAGCATCCTAGAAAAAGCAGCTTTTGCACGATTGCTTGAGTCACCATCCACAAAGAGGGATCCCAAGTAGATAAAAGATAACTTTGTAGAAAGTTGTGCTCCATCATAGACAAATTTGTAATCAGGATCCATGCGGGCCTCATCACAGAATTGTTTGTTGAAAACGACAATCTCAGTTTTCTTTATATTCACAGCCATCTTAGTAGCCTCGCAGAAATCTCTCAGGCAGTCAAGCATCGCTTGCATATCCGGGGATTCTGCCATTATAGCTAGGTCATCAGCATAAAGTAACAGTTGCAGAATCTTTCCCCTAAGCTCAGCCCCTACATTTGGGAGCTTGGATTGGAGGAACGATTCAATTCTATCAATGAACAGACCGAATAGGAGTGGGGATAGGGGGTCTCCTTGTTTAACTCCTACAAGGGATGGAAAGGAGGATCCAATGTCCCCATGTAGGCGAATAATATGAACTGGTCCCATGATATCCAAGTGAAGTCGTTGGAGAGGTGCACGGATCTCAGTTTTGCTTTCTTTAGGAAAAGGGAGACGTTTGCCCTTAGCCTTGTGACAAGCATCACATGGGATCTTACCCAACTTTTGCACTTGACCCAGACTGAGGGGTAAGTTCTTAACCATACCACTCTTGACAAGTTTGTGTAAGGCACTATAGCCGGGATGACCCAACCGCCTATGCCACAACCATGCAGGAGTGGTAGGGAGAACAACTCCACCGTCCTCATCAACATCAAGTGCAAACGCTGGATAATTGTCAGCAACTCTTAAACAACGACTGGAGGTGTGACAAGGCCTACATGCAAACTTGTACACACCATCACTGGAGGCAGGGAAGGACCAGAGAACAGAAGAGTCCTGAGTGGCAGTGCAACTAAGACTATCAAAAGAAACCTGGCAGTGGAGAGAATGAGCCACAGCATTTACTGACAGGAGATTCACCGGACAGTGAGGGATATAAAGAACATTGGTTAGAGTGATTGATGTTGGTAACCAATCACTACATAACACAATGGATCCCTTACCCTCTGACCGTTGAATCACCCCGTCACCAAATCGAACCGTAGGCCCAACAGCAGAAGATTCAAACACAGTGAACAAAGACTTATCACCCGTGATTGACATTCCAGCTCCAGAGTCCACATGCCAGACACCCTCAGAAAGACTAGGGCTACACACGTTAGAGAACTTCGTAGTGCAAGAGAATAGGACAGAGCGTACCTCCTAGTTCTTGGACATGGCGTACCCATCAATCTGAGCCTGCAAGGAGGACAACTGCTTGCGAGTCAGCGAACCTGGAAGGGCCAAGGCAACGGGCACGGGTTCAATGCCCGGTGCACCAGCCTTGGCCTTTCGCAGGTGCGGATGTTTCGTCCAGCAACGGTCCTCCGAGTGGCTCGTTTTGGAAAGACAGGGGCCCCAAGTGCAATCCAAGCGCCTCTTGGTAGTCCCGGAACCCTGAGGACCAGGTCCCCTGCCACGCTGAAAAGCAGCATTGGCAGGGACTTGGGGAGGATCGCGGGACCAACCAGGATGCCTCGGATCAGACTTAGGGAGAGACACGTTCAAGAAATCTAATGATCTATATGCTGCCAGACAGGTCCAGTAATCAACAGGCTGGTTCTGATGCAGTGCGAGACCAAACTGTAGCCGCAGAGAGTCGAAGCGGGGGTGCATGATGCCATTAATAATAGTATGCATGGCATGGCGCTGAGGCTGTGGGTATCCCGCACTGCGGAGGTCAGTGCACAAGCCCCGGACCCTGCGAAAGAACACATCCACAGGTTCAGAGTTGTCCATGGTTGCACGCCGAAGCTCAACAAGCATGAGAGGGACACGAGCAGCAAGAGCATCAGAACGCTGTCTTCGGATATGCAAGAAGATATCCCGAGGAGTGGCAAAATCCTGATACACATTGACCATCGCATCCGTCATGTTCGCAAGCATCATAGTGAGACACATGAACTCCTGACGTTCCAGGGGCAGGGCACTAAAACCCAACAGTGCAGGATCTACACGAGACTCACCATGAGAGGCCGAGGGTCCAGCAGCAAGAGGATCAGGCACAGGAGCATACGAGGCACGAACCGACATAAAATACTCGGCAGCATTGCCAGCATCATATGCGCGCTGATCATCTAAGTTCCTAATGAGATCTAAGGAACGCGCAACACTCGCAACGAGCTCGAAATCAGGCCTAACAGGAACAAAACTGAGAGGGACCTTCACATACTGATACCCTCGGAGATCATTGTTCCTACGCCCAATCCCACCAAAGGTAACACCTCCAGGGGAAGGGTAGTTAATCCCTGCCTTCACAGATCCTAGAAAAGCACGACACTCATGACCCAGCTCAGAGTAAGCCATCACACGCTTAGGGCGACCCTTTCTATCTAGATTAGCCCGAGTGGCTGCCTCATCCAGCCTACCGTACAAAGTGCGATCAAGAGAATCTCCAGCATACTGGGCTTGGCGAATAAGCCGGCAGTCCCGCACAGCCAGCCGCACAGGTGGTGTGCCATCAAGCAGATGTTCCCAGGATATGCCGGACAGCGTAGGATTCATAGACGGCGGAGGGCCAGGCGCAGGTGGCAGATCCACCGGTGGAGGTGGAGGGGGCTCCTGCGAGGTGCCAGCAGCAGATCTGTGGACACTCGTGGCAGCAGCCTCGCGAGCCCGAGTATGGTAAGCACCAAGAGCCCGCTCTGCAGGGTTGCGAGCCTGCTCTGCAAGGTTGAGTAGAGGACCCAAAGGACCAAGAGACGAACTCCGCAGCAAAGACGGCTTGACCACCTCAGGTAGGTCCGGTGGAAGCGGCGCAAGCAGAGCGGCAGACGGAGGCTTGAAGACCGCAGGAGAAGGTGCCAATTGAGGCTCATACACCGGAGAGACAGTGGAGGTGTGGAAAACCCTAGTAGCAGAAGAGGGAATGACTCCACCGAAGTCGCCACTTCTGGCACTCTGTAGATCTTCCATACAATCATCAGAGTAATCTTCCTCTGAGTCGTCAGACTTGCCGTAAGCATAGCCATCTTCATGGCTATGGAGAGCAAGGTCTACAGTGTCGTAGGTAAAGCGGGCATCAGCGGGTGGAGGCGACCTTGCATACTGGATAATCTGTGTGGAAACACAGCATAGGCGCATCAGAATATCCTCAACCTCAGGTCGGAGACGTTGGACAAAAGGAGAAGGAGACGGAGAAATGGAGGTATTGGAGGGGGGGGTGGCTTCCATGATGGCGGAAGGAGACTCATCTCCGGCAGCAGAGGCCGCTGGCGCGCAATCATCTAGCCAATCAGTGGGAACACGAATCTTTAGAGGAAGAATTCGGTCGCATCCATTACTGATAATGACGCTCTCCATACCGCGCGACCAGGAAATACCATTCTGTGGGGTAAGTTTCTCGAAGCCGGCAGGAGGCCCATGCGGAAGTTGCATTGTAAAGCAGTGGTAGAAGTAATAAGCCCGTAACCTATCAGCTAGAAAGCACTTCGAAGAGTGGAGAGAGATGTATGCAGCGGAGACAGACGCGCCAATCTATACACGGAGACAAGAATAGCGTTACAAGGACAGGCGGACGCCAAAGAACACCAGCGGTGGGAGAGGCGGATGCCTGTAACCTGACTAGACCCTAAGTCAGGAAACTTAAGCCAGGCACCGGCTATACAGAGTGTGTCAGTGAGAGACCGATGACGCAGTCAACAGGAAGCTGTCACCGTGTCATGAAGGATGACACAGTCTACGGGAAGCTGACACAGCACAGACAGAAACACTGTCTGGGCCGATAGTTCTAAGGAAGTACATAAGTAGTCACCAAGTCATAAAACGCGTGAGAGCACCGCAATTCATGCTGACAACCGCCATCAGACTTCCTCAGTTCTTCTTAACTTAACTTCCACGATGGGCCTAAGCTAGCTACCTGGGCTGGGCATGTGCGACCCAGGGCTCAAATCACTCACTCCCGGCCGCACTTTGTGGACCAAGGGCCCATTTCGCCCTGAACTCACACACCAGAGGGTCGCGCACAAAAACAAACTGCTGCTAGTAGTCTTCGGCTTCAATGGTTTTGCCATGAGGAATTGGAGTTGGGAGACGGTGAGCAGCTCATTTGCCTGAATAAACATTTAAAACATAACATACACATAACAATCCAATCTTCATGACATTGACCTTGATTACACATGGTTGCTAATGGACTTCGGCCGTACAAAACAAATATACACAAGCACTCTCCTAGCAAAAGATACTCCTTATCTCTTCAATCAATCGTTGATGAACAGTTGAAGTTGTTCATGGTTTTCCTGGCATATCATCTACTGTAGAGAAAATTCTTTGAATCAATCTGGCTCTGATCTGTCAGATATTGGTCAGGACATCATCCTGACGTTCGAACATACCAACACTTCATGATCCTCATGTTGAGAAAAACCGAATACATTACTCATGTAACTGACAAAGTGACGAGTCTCCATACTTCCATAGTCCCTACGAAAGGTTTGCAGACGAACCAGAGCATCTAACAGTCTTGCAAAATTATCCGAAGAGTTCAGCTTCCTACTAAGACCCCAGAGTTTTGACTCAGGGTGACAATTGAGTCTAGACCTTGGCTAAGAAACAACCCTGCGCCCGCAAAAAAGTCCATGCTGCGATTTCTTAACATACAGACCACCTCTACCAGTGTGCATAGCCTTGCTGCACAGCTGCAAGGCTATGCAGCACTGCCGAGTAATTGCATACTGCAGCATCAACCTGTAATCAGGCCTCTTGACCCTTGTACGCATATCCTCCAAATAGCCAGTCAGCCTGCCTTCATTTCCAACTCACGGCAGTTTTTTCGATACGATGGATATTGTCATGGCATCGCTACCTTGGTGCCTCAGTAGACGTGTCTGTTTAGCAGGTGCACTCCTGCATGTATACACACGGAATAGACCGAATAAATAATCATTGGCGGCTATGATAGATCTATGACTAGGGTATATCCATGTAGCACTATGGTATCTTGATGGTATAGTGTTGTGTGTGTGCTGCTGCAGTCCTGTATGTCCAAGAGCAGGGTAGCCTGATCCTCAGCTCAGGTTTATCCCATCGCACAATGTATTCTTTCCTAAGGTTCTGCATTCCTTGCAATCGGAATCCCCTGTCAACACACATGCTGTGCCCCCGAAATTCCAACCTCCCACCCCTGCGCATATTGCACCATCTTGGCTGCACTGTTTCTTTAACCAGGCCATGAATACAAGCCACGCCATGCATCCATGGTGATCAAGCTAGGCGGAGCATGTCCAATTTAAAGTGATGCAGGGCACTGTTAGATGGCGCCTGGGCTTACCTCCGGTGTCACACACCCCTCGTGGCTCACGGACATGTATTAGAGACCACACAGGGGTCTTGACTTCAAACAAGATGCAAGTACGTTTTGCACGTATTCCGGTGCGCAAACAGGATGAATCAACGACGAGTTGCATTTGATGGAATCCTCAACATACCAGGATTGATCGAATTGAAGAAAACATTTTGTTTGTGGGGCTCCAATTGAAACATATAAGGATAATTTATAAGTTTGGAGTAGATAGCTAGAATGATCGACTTGTAAATCAGTTCAAGTTTTGAGATGAAGCAGTGACTTCACTGATGCACTATACAGTTTGCATGTGCAGATGCTTGAAAATCAAACAGGACAGCAGACAAAACACAGGACTTACGGTTCCAAATGTTGAGTCACGCCAAGTCAATGGGTCAGATGAAGTCTTCGTGAATCGCCCACTGAAATCAGAAATTTTGTGGATTGCCAGCTTCAGATCTCAAGGTATGTATGTAAATCACTTAGGAGTTAGTGCCAACCTTGTCAATTCAATCACGGTAATAACTAATAAGATATGCAATGGTGCTTGATCTGCTCATGAAGTTGTCTCACACACATACAAACAGCATTCAAGCAGGATTTCAAAACTTTGAAGGGTGAAATTTGCAGTGGTGTGGCCACAGAGTGTGCTCAATGCTTCTGCATGGAGCTTGGGAGTAGTCAATTGAGAGCACGGCTAATACTCTTCATTTTGAGGTTCTTGGTCTGGTTCTGGGAATAAGGTTTGCTATCCGGCAAGTGCCTCGGCTTTTAAATTGTGTTTGTTGGGCCATCTTGCACGCTACATCCAGACAGAAAGCAACTTAGAAAGCTTCTTAAAATCAGTTCATGATCCAGCAAAATGGTTGAATTAGGGTAAATATCCAAGACTTCATAGCCTGTTCGCACGTAAGGATAAATTACTATGCAAATACAAGGAACAAGGCATTGCTTGTGACTTGGTTCAGAACAGTATCCTATGTATGCTGATTGACACAACTTCCTATCTACCAGCATATGAAGGCCAGATATCCGTGAATACCTACACAGTATCAGATTACTGTACCCTTGTCTCATTCCCATGTGATCTTGCTCACGGGAATCTGATTGCAAAATTTATGTGATTGCTTTATCATGCGCTTAATGAAAGAATTGTAGATGTGGACGTCAGAGTCAAGTCCATTGATTCATTGGCATCAAAATAATATTTGGAAATTCGCTGAATAAGCTTCCTACCACAAGTAGGAAGCACATGACACATCAGGTTTACGGCATCAAGTTAACCAACAAGGACTTACTTGTCACACGTATCTCCAGGGTTTTCTGTGCAGCACCGAGTATTTGTAATGCCAAAACATTCACTGAAGGCACTGTTGCTGAATCCAATGTCGCCAAAACGGGAAAAGAAGTCACCCCCATCCCTAGTAGGTGGATCATCCCCACCAGTATCAGGTGAATCACCCCCATCAGTGGCTAAGTCGGGTGGAACGCCAGCTGTAGGGGTCGCCTCAGGGCCACCGGGGCAAGTACAATCCCCTTGGACAGCTGCTAGTGCAGATGCAAAGGCTTCAGCAGTAGCTGTTGCTACAGCTGTTGCAATTGCCTCAGCATCAGCTGATGCAGTGCCACCTGCACGTCACACAAGAGAGTGAAAATATAATTTGCACCGGTACATTATGCCTGCAGATCGCTCCCATATATTGATACAATTGATTCATCACATACCTGGTTCTCCCAACTTGGATCATGATTCATGAGTGAATTTTGATGGAGACGGGAAGACACCTTTCGTGTGACTATGGTGAGGTCTTAGTCTAGAGTATAGCTGGCCAGCCCATGAGAACATGTTAAACAAACAAGTGATATCACCCAGGCTTCTCTGGGTATCACCACCCAAGCCCAAGTTGTGCTCAGATCTAGCCACTTATTTTCCACCTTATTTGATCACTAGAAAGCAAATTTGCTAATATCAGGGTGCGGGATGCTTATGAAACAGACTTGCTGTGTCCGAAATAAATTGCTGTAGCTAGTACTTAGCAAATACAAATATCCCCAGATCAAGATCAAAGGAACCCTGACAGTCATCATTCTTATACTTGTAGTTAGTCTGGCAGCAGAGTCATGCCAATCAGACAAGAGGGCTGATATATCAGATGCTACAATAAGCATGGAAGGCAGAGCGGAAAATAGGACGCTGAAGGGTGACAAGGGGGTAAAGGAAGCCCAAGAGCTCCTAGCTGAGCCCTACCGGACATATGCGTATGCTCCTCCAAACACACCTCTACATTATAAGGTAGAGACCAAGCTTGATCATAACAGAACATTTCTCATACTACATCCAAGATACCTCAACTCTAAAGTGAAGAATCAGTGCCAAGTACTGGGACGGCGAGCAATGATGGTGGTTGGTAATGGGTGTAAAGAAGTAAGACATGATGCGTCATACCACTACTTGCATCAAATTAATCACTCACCCGATGAGCACGCACTAGCAGAAGCTGTAGCAGTAGCTCTGGCAATCTTTGTCTCAAATGCTTCTGCTCGAGTCTGGGCAATGGCTTCCGCACATCCATTTGTTGCCGAAGCAAATGCCTCCGCAATGGCACGGGCAACTGCAGTTGCAACTGCGGTTGATGTAGCAGATGCATCGGCACATCCCTGTCCGTTTCCTGGGTGTCAATGGAAATGTAGATGTTAGAAAAGCTGTAGACATCACCAAAATGCACATTTGAACATGCTTTTTCCTTTGATCCAGGTAACTCTAGCCAAAATATATACCAAGTACAGAAAGCAGGCAAAGCATGATTCCATTTGATAGGATTAACATGGCAGTACATGTAATACTGCATGAGACACAGGTATGACTCCTTATTTCCTTATCTAGGACGGGCTCAAAAGTCACCTTCGACTGTGACAGTAGCTGAAGCCTTTGCAACAGCTGTGGCCGTGGCTGTTGCAACAGCCTTGGCAAGGCTCTGGGCAGTAGCTGAGGCATCACCTCCACCACAGATCTACATGAAGAGAAGAATAGCAAGAGTCAAGGCATGTTGTGATTCTTCTATCCATTGCAGAGTGCCTTGTCACAAATGGATTATCGAGAAAGGGTTGCTTTGCAGAAACTGTAAGGCCTTACCTCTGCAATTGCTTGTGTCACAGCCACCGAGGTTGATTCCACGGATTCTGAAATGGCTGCAGAATTGGCTTGAGCGGAAGCTGTGACAGAACCTAAGAAAAAAGCAAAAGTGTGAAAGATCTTGGTCTTGGTCACAAGGTAAAAGTGCATTGGGCAGGTACTTGTAGGGATCGGCGATATGATATCATATCATCATATGATATCATTTGATGACCTCGCCGTCGGCCTCAGACATCACATGATGCGCTTGAATGTACGGCAAACGTAACGGCGCACGTGCCTGTACAGCAGGTTCGTCCAGGCTCTCTTTCCGTCAGTCCCAACAAAGAAGAGGGTCAGTAGGAATAATAGCAACCCATGACCGGGAGCCAACCCCAATTGTAGGGACCGTGGCCGTGGATGTACACAACCCCACAACGGCCCACAAAAATACGCCGGATGTACACATATGCGGCCATGCAAAAAAAAAGAACGCCGGGACTGCAGAGTTGTGAAGCTGAACCGGCCCCAGTAGTGCCCGTACTGCCAGTGCGATTTGTGTTCACCCTAACGACGTTTCATTATATGATTAATTCATAAATCAATCACGAACGCTGGATCCGTGGTGGAAGGTAAACTCTCACGCCTCCTGGCCTTTAATTTTCTTTCTTTCCTTCTTTACTGCACGTTTAGCGTCCTCCTTTTCCTTTCTATTTCAATTATCGAATCGACGATTACGCCATGCCCCCACAGAAAGCGAAACTGCGTGTCTCTAAGAATCCTCTGAACAGTGGCGCACGCAGACGCATCAAAACCGCTAGTGGGATCGGAGGAGCTTGTGGTGCACTCGCATACGGGGAAGCACCGTTATCACGAGCTGCTCACCGCGGTCATCTGCAAGAAACCTGCGACCATAGGCGCCTGCATGCTCTCCTGAAAGGAGTGCGTGGAGGAGTACTCCGTGATGAATCCGCATGGAACCTACGGCCAGCACGTGTTAGCGATGGTGATGAGTAATTGTACACCTCCTGGAGGAAGGCCCGGCTAAGGGACTTACACAAACTGCTGCGGGTCTTCTAGTCAAACAAGGAGGGGCCGCATGCAGCTTCTAGCTAGCTCCCACCTACACAAACTACTGCGGGTCCTAGTCAAACAATGAGGGAGAGCATGCGGCTTCTAGCCAGCTCCTGCCCATACACAATACTCCGGGGCCTAGTCAAACAAGGAGGCTAAGCATTCAGCTTCTAGCCAGCTAATAAATCTAAACATAAAACAAGCTAGTGCTACTTGAAGGGACGCAACCCAAAGGCTAGGTCAGGGAGCTGCATAGAAGCTTCTATGTAATATGTTGATGTGTGTGTTCAATGTTACAAAAACAATCCGCGGATTCCACGAATCCGAGCTATTCTTGGAAAAGACACTGTAAATTGTATTGCGACTTCCTGGATGGCGTACATTAAAAACAAATGCTACTAGTAGTCTTGGATATGTCCCCCCTACATCCCCTTTCAAAAACATGATTTTTTTTCTCCCAACTTTTTGCTGAAAAACTTATATGATATCGTACGATCATATGATATCATATTGGTCCCGGAAAGAAATCATATGATTTACAGATGCCTAGGCACTTGTGCTTTCGCTTGTCCGCTTGCAAAGATGACTGAAAACGATGAAGAGAACTAAGACCAAAGTGAACCCCATTCCCCAAATAAGCTGCCGCCTGTCACTAAAACTCAAAAAGCTATCACGATCTCACCTCCAAATGATTCTGCCAGGGCTGATGCTACAGCAGAGGAATCTCCTGCAGCAGGAGTTTCACCGGCCTGCTGAGGGGAAGAATTAATGCTCAGTAATCTAAATGGTGATATGAGGGTAAATGGTGAGATATATTTGAACACATATGCTGAATCATAATCATTCTTGTCTGGTTATTCTCATATATAATACTGGCAACTTGTGCCACTGTCTCAGTGAGTTGGGAGCCATCCACTGAAATGTCAGCGAGTGATATTCTAGGTGAAATGCTATTAGTAGTAGTGACTGGTCCTCAGGAACCATCCATTTTATTGGTCGCTTGCTTGGTTGGGCAGCATAGACACACCGACAGACAGTGCCATAAATTCATCATACCATCTGTATTGCCTCCATGGCATAGCATTGATGCAAATACAGCACTTCCGATTAACTAACAAAATCTTCTAATCTCATGGCTGCAAGCACGCACACACTGGGATACTCACACACTCATCCACACATACAAATATGCCATCATTAAAATTACATCGCTGCCTAAGTGCGCTAATGTGCACACAAACAGGCACCACTAGAATTCCCTTCCGCAGCCTCCCACTCAAGCCTCACACGCAAGCAATCAAGCATCAATACATACATGCAATCATAATGCATTGTTGCTGGACAATGTTTTTCCCATCAAATTCAGGATCCTGAAACAAAAGCACTCCGACAGTAAATGGGTGGGAATCCCCTACATAAAAGAAATCAGTCATCTGTCAACAACATCTCGCCCACAAAAAAATGTATGTATACATAATCTTGTATTGCAATAAAAAAATCACCACGCCATTCATGATTTATCTTCCTCATTATGAAATCCCAATCAAACAAAATACGCTGATTCGAATCCAAGCACTCATAATTATCAAGGCTAAGGGCAGATTGCCTCGACATAAATCACCTGGCTGAGGGTAGAAAATAAAGCCAGGCTGTAGATGTTGCTACTAGGGATCCAGCAGCATAACAAATCCGATTAGCTTTCACATTCTTACCGGGGCTGCATCCTCGGGAATTCGACCGCCTGTGGCAATTGCAACCCCCTCAGATACTGCAGTAGCGTCAGCTCCTTCAGCCAGTGCTTGAGATATCGCCTCGGCCAGCGCGGTACTATCTCCAAAAGCAGATGCCAAAGCAAGGGCAGAGGCAAGCGCATCTCCTCCTTGAGCCGATGCCTCAGCTATGGCCCTGCCAACGGCAAATCGGGATGCTCGTAAAATAGACGGCTTAGCGTGAATGGGTTATGTTGCTCCGACGAGACATCTAGGGCCTAGGTGTTGGGTCGGCATCTCTGAGATACCGAGCTCGCCGGTCCAGGGCCGGGAGAGCTGATCAAACGGTGAAAGCGACGAGGGATATGATATTTTCCAAGCTGCCAATCAGCCAGCCTGTGGCTGGACATTCAAACGCATATCATAATGAATCAGATCCAAACAGTCTAATTATCATATTAATCAAATGCGCAGCCTTAATTATTTCGCACTATCGTCTGTACCCAGCCCTTGAAGTTGTGGTAAGGCCAGTCGTGGGAGTAAAGTTTTTTAGTAGGATACAGTCAGGATTGATGTGATATTGTGGGGATACTGGAATAGCGGCAAAGCATGTGCGTTCATACCGAATAGCCGGACATGAAACATGTTCGGCTTCCCTGTTGGCACAGTTTTAAACATCTTAGGCCAGATCCCGATTTCAGAACGGGATGAACTCACTTTGCAGCAGCAGAAGAATCCCCCTGTGCGATAGCTTGCGCAAGAGCCTCGGCACTTGCACCTTGTAGAATGGATCTCGCATCTGGAGGAATGGACGGAATAGGTGTGGTTATAGGTGATTTTAGAGGTTGTGTTATTTTATCTTGGGAGCAAAATAGGAAGGAGGGGACGATAGGAAAAGGCTAGGTAGAGGGCGATGCTTGAATCAATGAATGATCCATCAATTAATGACCAGTCAATGAATGAATGATCGAGCCCAAGATAGCTAGCCAGAGGCAATTCGAAGTGGTGGTCCTTCAGTCAGAAACTCAGAAAGGTATCTCACTAGAAGCGTGCAATCTTGCACCCAAGCGATTGCTCGTAACTGATGTCATCGTAACCATAAATACACAAGCGAGAAGCTTCAACATTTTCAGCTGCCTCTGGAGAAGCTTGATTGTTCTGGCTGAAAAGAATCCTCCTGAGACGAATAACTCGAGTTTAACGCCAATGGCCTGATATGATGAGTGTGTCGAGCCGCCACCAAACCTCAACCCTGTTTCTTTTAAAACATTTTTTTTGAAAACTATGGTGCTTTCATTTTGAAAAAAGTGGGGATTTTGATGAATGCAGGCATTCGCCACCTACCCACAACTGCCTGAGGAACATGAGGGGTCAGTTATTATTCTTTCCGGTATTCAAATTGTTGCTACAACCAAACTTGATTCGCTTTGATTCAACGGATGCGGACGGTGTACTATGTCTGATCTTGCGTAAGCATGTCGTGGAAGGGGATTGCTGGCTGAAGCTATGTATGGGTCGCGGATGTGGATTACTAGTTGAAGCTATGCAACCAAGTTCAAGTGGAAGTGACAGGCTTACAGCCCTTGGGCGAGGGTAGACAGCCAGATTAGATTAGTCGAAGCGATCCCCCAGGTATCTCAGATGTCTCAAAGCAAAACGGTAGACAATTATACATATTTGATGTAGAGGCTGATGTACTTCTGATCGTGACAGATAAATCCTGGGTCGTGTACCTAGAACGACCCCAGAAAACACTACAATATTTCTAGCCCTAAAATATAACTCGAACAGGTGCCAAGGCCTCCCAAATTTTACTTATGCCGATGTTTTTGTCTTCTTTTGAGAATGGGGCTATGATGGATTCATTGCGATGTTCTGAGCCATTTTCAGGTCATTCTGAGCAACTCAGTTGGGGGGGAGGGGGGGCAGGTTTTTTGCTTTCTTTTTACCCGGACGTCCAAATGACATACTGAGACCACCATTGAGTTTGTGTTGAACAGGGCAGTTCGTTGGCACCACTTGAGACCCGGGTGGGTGTAAGGGTGGATAATGTGGGTGAATATGGGAGGGTGAGTGAATGGGTGGGTATTTAGACTAGATAGTGATATGTGTGATATCACACAACCCCTGTTTGGGAATTCTGAGGATGCCTTTGTGTGCGCATAGTGACCCAGAATCCAGATATAATTTTAATTCGTGCCTCTTACCTCTATTTAGGGGGGGGGGGGGGGGGGGGGGGGGGTCAGCCCTCCTCAGTTTTTTTAGGCAGAAGGTGTCCAGTCTTCTTTAATTACTCCTGACTCGAATGATCTTTACCCACTATTAAAACCCAAACAAGTAATATACTATATCATTTGACAAGCATATGCACACTTGCACATGCACAAACAGTGATAATAAACGCCCTGGTAAAAGGATATAAACCACATAATGTGCAGTCATAATGGTTACTCTGTCTGCCTCCCTGGTGGGTGAAATAGTGTTCTTGTGGGTGAAATAGTAGATAGCGTTTGCTAAAATGCTGTGACACCGAGGTCTGCCTTGGGTTACCCCTAGCTGCATCTGTATTAAATTACTGAAATATTTAGACGGTGAGCAGCCCATAGTTTGCTGGAAACAATGCAAATATCCAATGCAATGCACTGCAGGAACTGCTGAAGGACACGATAGTACTAGCGTTATCAATCTTCCTCCACATTGTCCTCTGTCACGTTGGCCACTATGGCATTGTACTTCTCAACAAACTCAGAAGCTTTGAGTCCGAGCTTGAGGTCAACCTCACCGCCACCCTGCAAATGGAATTCAGCAAACACTGTGTGTCAGAACTACTGCCAACTACTAGCAACTACTAGCAAACACTGTGTGTATGAAAAAGGATCAGAATGTAGTGTTGGCCTTGCTAATACTCGGCTCATCCGTTCCTTTTTGGATGGGTGTGCAAGAAAAGGTCAAGACACGAGGTAAACAAAATGATGAGTCCTATGGTCAGGTGATTAGCAAAAGGTCCATCCCCTGCTCCCCACTATCAATTCTGAGTAAATGTTTTGAGGGATCTATACGCACCATCCAGAAGACCGATGGAGCCAGACTTGCGATTTGATGAGACAACACAATAGGAATGCCTGGGCAGGCGATCCCAACTGGCGTAACGGCGTTGTGCCTGCATGATTGGGTGGGTTGGGTACAGTACAGCATATTAACATATCCAATCTTCACGATCACTGAACTGTGGAATGGTATCAAGCAGTATCAAGCAGTACATGGTATCAAGCAGTGCGAAGTACATGGTATCAAGCAGGGTGGAGTACATGGTATCAAGCAGTACAGAGCAGTACATGGGATAATACTAATCGGAAAACAGAGTGAATTGAACTGTTGGTTGGGGTATTTTAGTTTGGTGGATGGAGCAGTACGGACTGTTGATTCATACAGATAGGTCTCTTGTCTGATGTATATATCAATGCAGAATCGTGAGGTAGAAACACTTCATGCCAGAAGCTCTGAAATACAAGGTAATTTCCATTACATAGCGGTCTGCGAAACCAAACACCCAGCATAGTAACCATTCTCCAGTATGCACGGTGCAATGGTAACGGGAGGGTTCCTTCGACCTCACGCCCCGTGGCAGAGCATATGAATTTTTAATTTTCAATTTCCCACCACGTAGATGCACAAGACTTACAAAAAGCCAGACATGCTGTCTGACACCTCTGATGGAGCTAGCCGGAAGTCGTACTGGTTCAGCCCCTTTTTGCAGCCACCCAGTTTGTTCCACAACGCCCTCAGCTTCTTTGTATCTAGTCGGGCTGAATACTGCAGTGCAAAGAGCAACAGAGAATGTCATACAAGAAGTCACCACTCATGTTCACAGATGAAACAAGCCCTAGGCGGCATCGCAAGCGAAGCGGAAAACTGGCGGAGAGTGCAGGCTGTCAGAGCGACAGGTGGCAACGGAATTGCAGCGGACCGAAGCTAGTTAGTTACGAGACTGTTAGTTGAGACAGTCGAGGCTTCGTGTGGTCGCACGGTCGGACAGACAAAGGGGTGACCCTGGGGGCTCCTGTCTCCCAGAAGGGGGGGCTCCGCCAAAAAAATGTCTGAATTCAATACTAAGCTAGAACTACCCATACTATAAGCCAATTGCAGCCTTACATCCTGGTTTTAGGGTTTAAAGTTCAGGGTCCTTCTAATTATAATAGCAGTCTAGTGTGACGACCTAACTTGGCCTATATTGACGGCCCAGTCGCACATCTTGTTATCAACAAACGCTTTGAGACAGGTCACTGTTTCTTTTTTGGGTTACTCATGGCAGCTTCCTGCCAGCTCCAATAGCCAGCCACTGGGTCAAAACCAATGCTTGGTGCTGCACTGGAATGCTTGTCATTTCAGATTTCAGATGCTCTAGCTAGCTTCAGGTTTTGGTTCAAGGACAGCGAAAAAGGATCTGCCTAGAAGCTCCTACGTGTAGCCCCCAAAGTAAACAGTGAGATAGGTGTCAGCTCTGGTGCTAACAGATCCAGGTCATCGCATGCCATGACGCCTACCTAAGGGAGATAAACAAACAAACAAACAAATAAATACATAAATAGTACGCCTTATTTTGAGGCGTGAGGTTGAGGGGGCCAGCCTGTTTGCTTTCACTGGGGCCAACCATCATCTAAGGGAGAGCATACTTGCATTCAATAATCGCCACAACATGGGCGCAAAAATATAAAGGCAAAGTCCGGCATAGTAAACAAATAAAATCCGCATGATGAACAGGTGCCCTATCAAGCACCCGTGGGCTATGAACAATGAAAATGAAGGAAACCGGACCCCTCAAGCGAGCAGTAAAATAAACGAGCCAACTTTTACCCAAACTCACCTGGACAACAACCAGGACATACTTGCTGCACAATCAGGAAACAAAAGAGACGTCAGAAAAAGTGAAGTCCCTCGGGGAAAGAATGCGGGTATAAGCAGGTACAAGTAAAGGAAACAGAGGATGATTTACTCTAACGAACAAGTGAATCCCTTGGATTTTTCTAGATAGCACACCCAGTGAAGATTGCAAGTTCAAAAGTATGATAGGGAGGAGCCGCCCTCAAGCTCTGCACCAAACTTCACACCCATGCCACTGTCTCCTTCCAGTCCATTGTCGCGTGCAGAATACACATGGAACAGGCCCCAAAACCTTCCCCAGGGGAATGATAGCCCCCCCCCCCCCCCCCCCCCCCCCCCCTATTGGTGGTTGGCCCCACTGAAAACGGACTGGCCCCCTCAACCTCACGCCTCGTAACAAGGCGTAATATTTATTTATTTATGATAGGGAGGACAGCATGCGGGCTCGGAACGCATAAATCTTGGCATGAGGCCCATAAGGCCCAGAACAAAAAAATAAGTGCACTGCACCCCATAGCTTTTCTTTTCACCGACGAACAGCAGCTTCTAGCCAGCTTTCTGAGCCAGATACTGGCCTAAGCCCCAAGATTTTAACAGTACGGGAAATATGATTCTGTCAGCTTCCAGATGCACTGCATTGCTATAACTCCGGCTAGGTAGCAACCTAGGGGAGCTGCCTAGGAGCTGCTGCTCACTGCTGAAAAGAAAAGCTATCCTGCATACCCACTGTGCCTACAGTGCATGAAATCATATTTGGGTGAACTTAGACGGATCCAGGATGCAGGCAGGGCTCTTTCCCCCGCAACCAGCAGCGATCGCTACCTGGGACCCATTTTGGCCCAAACTTCCGCTACCCTGACCCCCATACCCCCGAGGCGGCTCTTCGGGCTGCCCTACCCAAGTCACTACCTAGACCCCACCCTTGGAAAGTACCAAATACTTGAAAGCTACCAGAAGACCCCTGCCTGAAACAAATAAATTATATGCAGTGTCGCCTGCGACGGAAACAAATGGCGGAGAGTGATCACGACGGAGCGTCAGGTGGCAACGGAAGCATGTTAGTTACGAGACCGTTGGCTGACGTGTCAGGCTTCGTCTCGGTCAGATGGATGGATGGTTGGTCGGTCGGTCAGACGGACAAATGGGTATCCCTGGGGGCTCCCGCTCCCCAGAAGGGGGGGCTTCGCCAAAACAACTCTGGATGCAGGGCGTGCTTGAGCATACCTGCTGCTTGGTTCAGCAAATCCTGGATGCTTGTCTACCTTGGCGTTGTGCATGATCATGCAAGAGACATGCAGGCAGGGATCTTTCCCCCGCAACCTACAGCGATCGTGACCCCCAGTAGTAGCGATCGTACGGTGACCCCATTTTGGCCCAAACTTCTGCTAACCTGCCCCCCAACCCCCCGAGGCTGCCCTACCCAAATCACAACCTGGACCCCACCCTCGGAAAGTACCAAATCCTTAAAAGTTATCAGAAGACCCCCCGCCTAAAACGGAAAACAATCTGGATGCAAGTCGCGCTTGAGCCTACCTGCTACTTGGTTCAGCAAATCCTGGGTGCTTGTCTACCTTGGCGTTGTGCATGATCATGCTCTTGCACAGATGGTGGATGCTCCCCTGCACATTTGAGGGGAAAACAGTAGGTACGACACGTATGTAGGGATTGGCTATATGATATCATATAAACCGGCAGTCTGACTAGGCTTAAGTTTCCATTTATATACTATATCGTATGATGCAGTTTGTTTGATATCATACGATATCGTACTCGCCTTCGGTCTACATCATATGATATGCTGGCCCCTACAAGTATGGCCACCCTCCTCTTTGAATATCTCCCTTAGACATCGTAAATGCCAACACTATGTCACTTTAGCAACCAACATTATGTACTACATCAATACATCATATATATATGTATGTATATGTGTATATGTATATCATACATTAAAATGTATTAGATCATATATATTTATGTGTATGTGTACATCAAACATGTTAGGAATATTCTGCGCAGGAAATGTTTTGTGTAGAGAATATTCTGCACGGAGAGTATTCTGTAGTATGAGTGAACATCAGAGCACACAAAAAGTCGTCCAGTCTGCCTGCCTTAGCGAAAACCACTGTTTCTTCTTTTACCTTCAAGTAGCAGCTTTTAAGCTTCCACCCATCCTTGGGCCAAATCCAATCCTTACAGCTGCATTGGAATGCTAGTCATGTCAGATTTCAGACGCACAAGCTAGCTTCAGGTTTGGCCCAAGGATGGGTGAAAGGAGCTGCCTAGAAGCTGCTACTCAAAGCTCAAAAAAGAAACAGTAGCGAAAACAGTCACCAGTTCCCACAAGATGGTAAGAATTCACGCAGGGCAGGCAAAGTTGAGAAAAATCAGGGTGGTCACATCTACGGATCGGCATATCATATGATTGTGGCCAAAGGTAAGTATGATATTATACAAATTGCATCATATGATATTGTATTTAAATGGTAACTTTGGCCTGGTCAGAATGCCGGCATCATACAAAATCATACGATATCATATGATTATATGATGACATCATATCATATGATGCCATGTTGCCATTCCCTTCACATATCACACCAATCAACAACTTCTCACTCTCAAAATCCTGCACCACCTTCTTAGGCCAGTTTAGTCATTTTCTCCTTGGGGCCAGTTTCAGGTTCAGGTTCCTTCTGAGGCCAACGTACGTGAATGCCACATTATTAACATGAAAAAAATCAAGCATGCAACTCAAGGTAAGTTGCCTTGCAAACTATGCCAGGGTTCTATGATGCCAGGGTTCTGTGCCAGGGCTCTATGATATATGTATGTTACAGTCCAGGGGTAGGCCAAATAGGTAGGCTTAAGGAACTTGCCCAACCGTATAGGAAGGGCTTAAAAAGAAAACGCACTGATGAACTGAGCCCCAAACAATCGTTTAACCGACAGGGGCCCTGAGTTCGTGCTACAGTGATAATTCTACAATATTATTAAATCATCATCTCAGCTGGGATGACAATTTAATTGTGCGATTATTATCGCATTTTTTATAAATTGAACTAAGTATTTCCATCCTTCAAAGGAATCAGGATTCATGACCAGCTTCATACTGGAGTTTTTATCCACCAATTCAGGTTCAATGTTCATTTTTCAAAATATATTTTTCTATCCTCAGCGTATAATGGACATTCTAAAACGAAATGCATTTCATCTTCGACTACCCTTCTACCGTCAACCACCGTATCGCAGCACCTGCAAAGTCTACAAGAACGAGAGGTCCTCCTTTCTGATTCGACATTGAAGTTGTGGGCTCGAAGACGTAGTCTTGTTATGCATTTAATATCACCCCTATTGTTTAATAAGTTAGTGTACGTTGATCTATGGTTTCTATCCTCTGACATCATCCAATTCGCATACGTAATAGTTTGAATACCGATTCCTTGGTTATCACCCAGATTCCTGGGGTTCAATGTACTCAGGGATTGCCAGTCAATGTCTGTAATTTTAGAGATGCCTTCACCAATTTTTCCTAAGTCAATCTTGCTCAGTGACGTCTGATTATCTTGAATAATATCAGAGAAATGTTCTATAACACCTTTTCTCTGAATGCATCGTAGTAATCCATGAGACCAGCATTGTTTATTGCTATCTCTGGTTGCCATTAGAACATTCTCTAGCAAGGCTCTTTTCACAAAATCATCGTCCTTACGGTCGACGATTTTATTCCAAAAGCCAATACATTGTCTCAACAATTGGGCCCATGGTGACCTATCCAGTTCATTGAGGAACAAGTCGGTAGAGGTTTCTCTCTAACGCCAAGAGCCCTTTTCCTAAACGTATTCTGCATAGTTTCACATTTTCCTTCGAGACCTTAAGAAGTATTTATATTACCCAGACAGTCTGGAGCCCACACTTCACACCCGTAATGATGTTGCTTGGACACATATGAGAGGGACTAAGGGACTCACTGCTCACATGTCAGGCAGCATACGTAAGTACGTAACTGCCACCTTAAAAACAATCAAGTAACTAATTGTTAAGTTGCCTTGTACACTATGCCAGGGTTCTATGATGTTGCTTGGACACACATGAGAGGGAAAAAGGCACTCACCGCTGACATATCGGGCAACATACATAACTGCCACATTACAAACAATCAAGTATCTAAATATTAAGTTGCTTTGCACACTATGCCAGGGTTCTATGATGTTGCTTGGACATACATGAGAGGGACAAAGGCACTCACTGCTGACATATCAGTAGGGAACGGCAATATGATATCATATGATGCCGACAGCCAGACTAGGCTAAAGTTACCACTTAGTTATACACAATAGCATATGATGCCGACAGCCTGACTAGGCTAAAGTTACAACTTAGTTATACACAATAGCATATGATGCCGACAGCCTGACTAGGCTAAAGTTACCAGTTAGTTATACACAATAGCATATGATGCCGACAGCCTGACTAGGCTAAAGTTACCAGTTAGTTATACACAATAGCATATGATGCCGACAGCCTGACTAGGCTAAAGTTACCAGTTAGTTATACACAATAGCATATGATGCCGACAGCCTGACTAGGCTAAAGTTACCAGTTAGTTATACACAATAGCATATGATGCCGACAGCCTGACTAGGCTAAAGTTACCAGTTAGTTATACACAATAGCATATGATGCCGACAGCCTGACTAGGCTAAAGTTACCAGTTAGTTATACACAATATCATATGATGCCGACAGCCTGACTAGGCTAAAGTTACCAGTTAGTTATACACAATATCATATGATATCATAATCACCTTTGATGAATATCATATGATATGCCGGTCCCTACATATCAGGCAACGTACGTAACTGCCACATTCAAAACAACCAAGAATAAAAAAAATCTTAATTTGCCTTGCACATTATGCAAGGGTTCCATCATGTTGCATGGACACATATTCCATATTTTATAAATGGATGCCAGAACCACTACCAATTACTGACTAAACTCATAAAGAAGAGCGTATGATTCATATACATCTATCTGCCCTTTGAATTGAGGGATTAGCCTATCAAAAACGTCTGTCTGTGCGTACGTGTGTGTGTGTGTGTGTGTCACAAACTACTATTTCAGGTTTCACGTCACATCACACAAAAACGGTACATTCTGTACTAACTAAAAAATATAAGACTTCTTTACAACGGACACATTATAACTGCACTATTGATTACGTGAGGATGGTTGGAAGACACCCCCGGAAGTTGTGGAGTGGGCTTGTTTTGGGTCAACACTGGCCTGCCTATTACAATGTAATGTATGCACTGTTTATGAGCGGGACTTAGGCACTCACTGCTGAAAATCCTGCCGATAGCAACCGGATACCGGTATTTATTTCATAACATTACGTTGTCATCAACATGCCATTGTTGTCCCAAGACAAGCCCGCTCCAAGACATTCGGGAGGACCACCATACCCAGGAGCACCACCATATCCGTACCCATACGGTATCTAGGGACCGGCATATCGTATGATTTTGACCAATGGTGAGTATAATATCATATGATCTCATACAAATTGCACCATATGATGTTGTATATAAATGGTAACTTCAGCCTAGTCAGACTGCCGGCATCATATGATATTATATGATGACATGAAATCATATGATATCATATTGCCGTTCCCTACCCAAATCACATTACTTACAGCCTGCAAGATACCCATGACATCCGGAAGGACCACCATATCTTGGAGCACCAACATATCCGTACCCATATCACATGCATCACATGTGCAGGCACTGTTGTCGTTGTTGTTGTTGTTGTCGTTGTTGTTGTTGTTGTTGGGGGGAAGAGGGGGGGGGGGGGGGGGGGGGGGGGGGGGGGCACTGTAGTTGTTGTTGTTGTTGTTGTTGTTGTCGTTGTCGTTGGGGGGGGGAGGGGGGGGGCACTGTTGTTGTTGTTGTTGGTGGTGGTGGTGGTGGTGGTGGAATATCACATCACTTACCGCCTGCAAGATACCCATGCGGTACTCCAAAGGTTCGCCATAGTAGCCTCCAGGGACCCGCACAAACTTGAACAAGGAAAATGCTTTGTCAATCAGCTCTCTCTCTAGTCTCTGCTGCGTCGCACTAGCTCCCTCAGTCACCTCAGTTTGTCTAGGCACTGCGCTGCTGCTCACACCCGAGCCCCCTGCAGCGGCAGAGCTAAATGTAAGTATGTATGGTACAGTCCAGGGGTAGGCTAAATAGGCTAAGGGGACTTGCCCAACCGTATAGGAAGGGCTTCAAAAGAAAAAACACTGATGAACTGAACCCCAAATGTAAGAAAAGGAAACAGCGTCGTTACGTAGCCATGGAGCTCCTAGGAGCTTCTTGAGAGCACCTAGGTGGGTGAATGGGTGGGTGGGTGCTTGGCTGGTTGAATGGGTGTAGGTGGGTGTGGGTAGGTGGGTGAATGGGTGGGTGGATGCTTGGCTGGGTGAAGGGGTGTAAGTGGGTGTGGGTAGGTGGGTGAATGGGTGGGTGGATGCTTGGCTGGGTGAAGGGGTGTAAGTGGGTGTGGGTAGGTGGGTGAATGGGTGGGTGGGTGCTTGGCTGGGTGAAGGGGTGTAGGTAGGCGTGGGCGGGTGGGTGAAAGGGCGCTTGGAGAGCACCTGGCAGCTTTGGGGGCTTTGAAGGTGACTCCAAAAAACTTTGGCTTTGAATGTGACTTTGGTGAATTTTGGTAAGTTTGGTGGCTTTTGTGACTTTGGTGGCTTGGTGGCTTGGTGGCTTTTGTGATTTTGACATTGAAGGTAACTTTGGTGAATTTTGTCACCCCCAAAGACTTTGACTTAGGCTCTGAAGGTGACCCCAAAAGACTCCAACAGAGCCCAAAAGACAGTAAAAGACCCCAGAAGACCCTTACAGCCCCCTACAGAGCCCAAAAGAGCCCTAAAGACCGTAAAAGACCGCAAAAGACCCTTACAGCCCCCTACAAAGCCCAAAAGACCCCAAAAGACCCTTACAGCCCCTTACAGAGCCCAAAAGACCCCAAAAGACCCTTACAGCACCCTTAAGATCCCAAAAGAGCCCAAAAGACCGTGAAAGACCCCAAAAGACCCTCACAGGCCCTTAAAGAGCCCAAAAGACCGTAAAAGACCCCAAAAGACCCTTACAGCCCCCTAAAAAGCCCAAAACAGCCCAAAAGACATCGCAGCATCCACAAAACACTGAGGTACATGATTTAACATTTGGGCTGATTTTATGGTGGTTGGCCCCAGTGAAAGCATACGGGCTAGCCCCCTCAACCTCAAGCCTCGTGACAAGGCTTATTATTATTGATTGGTTAGCATTTGTGCTACATTAACCACCTGATAGAAAACCCTGTACAGCGGATGCGTTGGTCATTCAGCCTGATCCCTACGGCAGCCTGCACCTGTTCAGGTTGTTAAACAGGTGTTCAAGGTGGTCAACACCTGTTCAACACCTACATGTTTAACCAACGATGTACATTAATAGGTGTTGAACACCCTGAACACCTGTTTGACAACCTGAGCAGGGTGCAGGCTGCCGCAGGGAATGACAGGGCTGATCAGGACCTCGGAATGGCATTCCTTCAAAATCTACCCCCCAGCTCCACACACCCACGCTACGGTACATTACTGCCATGTGCCTACTCTTTTGTAGGAGTGGCATCGCCATTCGAACTGAAACCTTGGTGCTGCTGGTTTGTGTAGGGAGACCCAACTCCTGGGGTGAAATACCTTTCACAACTAAAATAATACATAAATAGATAGATAGATAGATAGATGACCTAAGACAAGCCCGCTCCTCAACACCCAGAAATTAAATAGACACTTTCATGACATGACTCGTCCTTCATATCATATACTGCCTGGCAAGGTTCCATTAGATGAGAACCCTCCAGTGCAATCTGGTATGCGCCGATTAGAAGCCGCCTCCGGCTAAACTTGGGACTCATAACTATTTCCATAGGCACAATGCTTGAGGTCTGCATATGATTAGGGGTCAACTATGTTATATAATATTAGTGAATAAATAATAGTATATAATATTATATAATATTAGTCGGACGAGCCGTCTCACCAGAATTTTGAATATATTTGAAAAACTAATACTATTGTGACACTATAATAATATTAGTTAATATTAGTTTTTCAAACACTAATATTAGTTGCCGTTCCCAACTCATAACTAGTTTCATAGACACAATGCTCGAGGTCTGCGTATGATCAATATGCGTGTACCACACAATGAAGGTTTGGTGTCCTGTCCAGGCATTCTGTTGGTCAGAAGTGTGTGTGTGTGTGTGTGTGTGTGTGTGTGTGTGTGTGTATGTGTGTGTGTGTGGGTGTTGGCCAGAAGGGGTAACCGATTGATCCTAATGGCACACCTTCACTGATCTCATTCTGCACATATATGTTAGGGTTAAGTGTGTGTGTGTGTGTGTGTGGAGGGGGGGGGGGTTGGTCAGAAGAGGTAGCCAATTGATCCTAATGGCACACCTTCACTGATCTCATCGCATATCATACATGTTAAGGTGTGTGTGCTTGTGTGCGAGTGTGTTGGCTAGAAGAGGTAGCCAATTGATCATAATGGCACACCGTCACTTATCTCATCTCATCTCATATTTGTTAGATCTCATCTCATATATGTTAGGGTGTGTGTGTGTGTGTGTGTGTGTGTGTGTGTGTTTGTGTGTGCGTGCATGTGTGAGTCATATATTGGGGTGTAATCGTTTTTCTAATTTTTCTTACAGTTTTCAAGACTTCTGTTTCCCTCCAAGTCAACCCTACTCAAACCCGATCTATTAGGTGTAATGGCTACCTTCATGTATCTCAGCCTGCTCATCAAGGGCATCCAATCTCAAGTTGATGGACTGCAGCCTATCCACAACGATGGAAACCCTCTCACAGGTACCGATTCGATTCAGCAGATTATCGAAGCGGATCCGCAAGTCCTCGAGTTGAGAACTCATAATGCGGACAGTCTCTGCTGGTTTTGGGTTCGTTCGCGCAGATTAGAAGCCGCCTCCGGCTAAACTTGGGACACAAAACTATTTTCATAGACACAATGCTTGCGGTCTGCATATGATTAGGGGTCAACTATGTATAATATTAGTGAATAAACAATAGTATATAATATTATATAATATTAGTCGGACGAGCCGTCTCACCAGAATTTTGAATATATTTGAAAAACTAATATTATTGTGACACAGTGTGACACTATAATAATATTAGTTAATATTAGTTTTTCAAACACTAATATTAGTTGCCGTTCCCAACTCATAACTAGATTCATAGACACAATGCTTGAGGTCTGCGTATGATCAATATGCTTGTACCACACAATGAAGGTTTGGTGTCCTGTCTAGGCATTCTGTTGGTCAGAAGTGTGTGTGTGTGTGTGTGTGTGTGTGTGTGTGTGTGTGTGTGTGTATGTGTGTGTGTGTGTTGGCCAGAAGGGGTAGCCGATTGATCCTAATGGCACACCTTCACTGATCTCATTCTGCACATATATGTTAGGGTTAAGTGCGTGTGTGTGTGTGTGGGGGGGGGGGGGGGGGGGGGGGGTCAGAAGAGGTAGCCAATTGATCCTAATGGCACACCTTCACTGATCTCATCACATATCATACATGTTAAGGTGTGTGTGCTTGTGTGCGAGTGTGTTGGCCAGAAGAGGTAGCCAATTGATCATAATGGCACACCGTCACTTATCTCATCTCATCTCATATTTGTTAGATCTCATCTCATATATGTTAGGGTGTGTGTGTGTGTGTGTGTGTGTGTGTGTGTGTGTGCATGTGTGAGTCATATATTGGGGTGTAATCGTTTTTCTCAATTTTCTTACAGTTTTCAAGACTTATCTGTTTCCCTCCAAGTCAACCCTACTCAAACCCGATCTATTAGGTGTAATGGCTACCTTCATGTATCTCAGCCTGCTCATCAAGGGCATCCAATCTCAAGTTGATGGACTGCAGCCTATCCACAACGATGGAAACCCTCTCACAGGTACCGATTCGATTCAGCAGATTATCGAAGCGGATCCGCAAGTCCTCGAGTTGAGAACGCATAATGCGGACAGTCTCTGCTGGTTTTGGGTTCGTAAGCTCGTGGGCTGGGTAATGCAAACAGGAGATTTGAGGCCTAGCTGTGGAAGTTGTGTGGGTGGAGAAAAGGCGCGGTGACAGGCGCGCCTTTTGATAGACTGGTGGGACAATGCTCCGAAGTGGATTACTGTTCAAGAGATTGAGAGCTGGTGTGCAGGGTTCCAGACTAGAGGGGAGAGGATCTGAGTGTCACTGATGAGCGGGGTGAGCGCGCCTTGTTAGATCTGGGCGCTGGGCTGGGAGGAGACGGGTGCACCTGCGATGGAGACAGAGTCGGAGGAAGGAGGGAGGGAGGGGGAGAGAGAGGGAGAGAGACGGGAGGCGAGAGACGAGGCAGTACAGTAGTGTTCCCCCCATTTCCCCTTGCCTTCCGTTCGCGTTCTGTGGTCCCAGTACTGCGAGTTGCGAGTACCTGCGAGTTACAAGGATGACAAAACCATCACACATATATGCAACACTAACCGCATCCATGATCTACTGAGTGAGTCTACGTTTTCAGACGCACCTGTTAACAAGAGCTACGAATCCTGAACCCAAATCCATCATGGGTGTCCGGGGGGGTTAAGAATTGGAGGAAGGTGAGCAGCCCAGAGATCATGGGGCCGGGGATTAAGGATTGGAGGAAGGTGAGCAGCCCAGAGATCATGGGGCCGGGGATTAAGGATTGGAGGAAGGTGAGCTGCCCAGAGCTCGCTGAAAATCCATGTAAGAATTCAAGGCTATTTATAGGCATCCCACCCACGTTGAGTATACTAGTCAAACGATGTGATACCAATTGTATTTATTTCACGCAGCCTAACATTAGATGGCATTATGTATATTTGAGAATCTGAATTATCAATAAACATCCGAATATGTATCACCACCAATACATATGTTGTTAACAATGCATACATCATTGCTGCTTTATAGACACCTCCATCTTAACGTTTTGCGTTTTTTTTGTAGCTGTTGGATTCATGAAGCAGTCTTCTCATCTCATTACAACTCAAATCAACTCAAATCAACAGGGTATCAAACCTATATTATTGCTGCTTTATAAATATACAAACTATGTGATACCTGGCAGACATCATAAGGATTTGGACACCTTAACAATCCCGCAAAAGCTTTCAAGTGTGGGGGCTTCCATTCCTTAGACTTCTAGATTCACTTTTTTAGGAAAGTAGGAATTTCAGCCCTCATTTGTTTTTTTGCAAACTTTTTTAATCAGACCTCCAATTGACATTCTGAGACCACCCATGAGTAGGTCATGGTAAGGGCAGTCTATTGGCACCACTTCGGACCTCGTGCAGTGAGTAAAAAACAAAACGCCTGGAGGGGCGTGGTGTTAAGGGGACCCTTCCGTACGCCACAGCTGGGGAAAGCCACCATGGCAGACATAGTAAGTGTCACCCTCCAGGCGAGAGGGACTCCTTCATGCGACGTGCGGCAAGAATGCTGGTACAGGAGGCGATAGATTCTCTGTGCAGCTTAGAGATGAGTTTGTCTACGTGTTCGCGACTGATCCCTAAGGTGGAGAGATTGGTAATAGTTGAGATTGGTATGGTACCAGTGGTACCTATGGTGAAGACTAGGTAGTGGACAAGGAATCCTTGTTTTTGAAGGATACTGTTGTAGACCGGAGTATATACCGGCTACTGAGTTGCTCAGAGAAGCCAGTGTGTAGTCACTGACTAGCTCTGCATTGTGCACGTGCCCTTGTGATAGCGTGCACCGCCGTGCAGTACGACTGTACTGCCACCGGCTAGTATATCATGTCCGCCCATGCAGCATGAGAGTATCAATTCCTTACTGTAACCTATTCAGTAGCTACGTCTCTCCGTGTCCTGCACTCACTGCGAGATACTAAAGATACCGTGGAGCTCCTTATGCTGAACACTCTTTTTCTGGAATTTGATGTGGTAGTTGGTGTCTGAGCAGTAGCCCAGTTCAACTAGGTAGGCTTTCTTGGCTTGGATAATTAAATTCGTTGTCAATGAGAAGGAGATCAAGCCTGTATTTATCCCATGTGTTTTGGGGAAGATCAGGGGGGCGCAATGAGTATTTACCCCCCCCCCCCCCCCCTCCCCCAACCCAGCCCAACCCAACCCAACCCCCAGCCCAGCCCAGTCCAGAGTATGAGTGGGTGAATGGCTGGGTATGGGTGGGTGAATGGGTGAATAATATGGGTGGGTGAATGGGTGAGTAATATGGGTGATTATGGGTGGGTGAAAGGGTTAGTATGGATGGGTGGGTATGGGTGGGTGAGTGGGTGGGTAATGTGGGGGTATGCAGGGGTAGGGGTGAATGTGTGTGACAAGGGGAAATGTAGCTGAGAAAACTGTCCTGCTACTGTTTAGTTTGAAATAATAAGAACTCCAGTTTCTGGTAGCCCCCTGCAAAGGTGAAGGGTGACTACGGTACTTGGGCTAGTCAAAGGGATCGCAGAACTGAATTTTGACTATCACACAATCCCTATGTGGGAGTTCCGAGGATACCGTTATGTGCGCCATACTGTAACCCCCCAGAATCCATATCTAATTTTCAAAACATGGGTGTTTCTATTTAAGGGGGGGGAGGGGTCAGGCATCCCAGGTTTTGTAGGCGTGTGGGGAGTTATATGTTTTTCCTCTCTCCACCCGGATGATTACACTATTTTTAGGCCGACTCTGGGCTACTCAGTAGCAGGGTACTTCAAATGGCCAAATTGGCCAGCGCTTTGGCGCACTTGAAAACAAAAAAACTGCGCTTTGTAGTGCAAAAAGCGCAGAAAATGCTTGCAGCGCCCACAAGGGGTTGCAAAAAACTGCGCTTAAAGCGCAAAGGGGGTCAAAAAGTCAGCGCTCAAAAGCGCAAGAGCGCGCGCTTTGAATTACCCTGCTCAGTAGTCACCGTCTTCCAATTCCAATCTGCTGGAGTGTAGGGCTCTCAAATCTAATTTCTCTGAGTTCCAAGTCCCCCCCTGCGATGGAGTTTTCCCGGTTATTTGTTTTACTGCCGAAGACGGAGAGCAGCCAAATTACTGGCTGAAGCTATGTAACCAAGTTCAAGTTCAAAAAGGTAACCATGGAAAACAAGGAGCATTCTAAACGGACAAGACCGTTTTTTTACAATCAGGATTTACGCCTTAGACCTGGAATTTTGTTTAGCAGTGCTCATTTTCTCCATGCTGTCGGCTGGAGCCATGTAAACAAGTTCCAGTTCAACTGTCTCTTAACGCTACCTACTTACCTACAGACCATGGAGAGTTTGCACATCGAAAAATCTTCTTAGTCTAGGGCTAGCGCAAGGAGACCCATCCTTTTGAATGAAAACCCCTCCATTAAAAACAGAAAGCCGACCCCAATGTAGACTAAAGCTTAAGCACGCCAATGTGTTGTATTGTTTTCTGCTGACAGTTTAACGCGGAATCGCCAGTGTAAAGAACCTTCCCTAATTCTTCCATTAGCACTCAATATGTACCATTAAACTATCTGCACCCGTGAGCGCAGAGGGCAGTCTGTACTCAGGAGTGAGATTCATGTCTCTGCACCCGTCTGAGGGCAGGATGGTATGTACCCTGGAGTGTGATTCAGTGGTGCACTTAAGCACTCTAGATCCATCGTTCAAGTCTCTGCACCCGCCTGAGAGCAGCATGTCCTCTGGAGTGTGGTGCAGTGGTGCACTTACTAAAGCTCTCAAGGTTCAGCATTCACTTACTTGCACCCGTCAGATAGCAGTCTGTACTCCGGAGTGTCGTGCAGGGGTGTACTTCCTTACACCCTTTTCTGCACCCCTCTTACCCATAATGCACCCTTTCGACAGCTTTCAAGCCCAAGAAAAGGGCGCCGAAGACCCCAGAAATTAGAAGTGATCCTGGCTCATAATGCCAAGGGTGCACTTGGAGTCCAGACGTCCAGTAGGGCATCAGAATAATGTCATCATCAGGGTTGTTCAGGAGGAACCCCCAGCTCTGCGTCCTGAGACGCAACCAATTTTACAGCCTGTGTCCTGAGACACAACCAATTCAGGACGCAACGCACCCTTCGACGCAGGACGCGGCGTCCTGAACTCTTAAGCATGTCCCTCCCGTGCTGCTTCCTCTCATGCCACTTCTTCGGTGGCTGCGTTGACTCTGGCCCGTACGTTCACCCATCGTTCCCCCCATTCAGCAGTAGGCCATACGATGGCGGGGTTGAGGTATCCGGCGACAGCGATGGAAGTCGACATTTCCGCAGCGTCCTGAGCAACCCTGGTCATCATCATCTTTACATGCTGCCGTTCGCAGCCAATTTAACATTAAGCATAGGATGCTAAGCTCTTCCATCTACAGCTCCAGCTGCTTCCTGAGACGCCGCGGACCCTCCCCATATTGCGTCTCAGGATGCAGTCGTCGTCCTGAACAACCCTGGTCATCATCATCGTCATATGCTGCCGTTGCAGCCGATAGAAGGTTCAGCATAGGATGTTAAGCTCTTCCATCTACAGCTCTGCTGTGTAGTCGACGGGCTCATCTTCAGCTGCAGTCACAAAGCAATCAACACCCTTGATTAATTGATTGCATGTATGTATGTATGCACGTACTAGTACGTATGTATGTATGTATGTATGTATGTGTGTATGTATGTATGTATGTATGTACGTAGATTGTATGTATGGATGTATGGCGAATGCGAGTCATACGAGCATCTAGGGTGCATACCTGCTTTGTTCATTCTGCTTGTTGCATTGCCTGATCTTGCTAGCAACTTGACACCTAAATGTATGCATGGTGAACGGGTACCTTATGTCTGCAGACAATACTACCAGGCCTCATTCATACGAGCACTTTGGGCGAATACCTGCTTTGTTCATTCTACTTGTTGCACTGCCTTATCTTGCTTGCAACCTGCAATCTGAATGTACATATGCATGTATGTACGGGTATGTACCCGTACGTATGTATGTTGTTACAGTCCAGGGTTAGCCAATTGAGCTACGTGGACTGCCGTCATCCTTAATGAATATTCATTTTTATTGTGCGCTGCCCCGTTGGCCACACCTTGGCGGGTCTGAGTCAGGGTTATTTTGAAGGACAGGAAAAAGCATCGTAGTGAAGCACCATGGTGCTCTTAATAGCCTTTGGGGTGCTACTAGCTGCTTTTTTACCCCCCCAAAGCAACCCCAAATGGCTATATCATGGCACCCCCAAAACACCAAGGTACCCAATTTAGCACGTGTGCTACTAGTAGCATCTTCAAGCAAACCCTGGTCTGGGATCTCCACTCCCAAAACACCAAGGTACCTAATTTAGCACGTGTGCTACTAGTAGCATCTTCAAGCAAACCCTGGTATGGGTTTCCAAAACACCAAGGTACCTAATTTAGCACGTGTGCTACTAGTGGCGTCTTCAAGCAAACCCTGGTCTGGGTTCCCAAAACACCAAGGTACCCAAATTAGGACGTGTGCTACTAGTAGCATCTTCAAGCAAACCCTGGTATGGGTTCCCAAAACACCAAGGTACCCAAATTAGGACGTGTGCTACTAGTAGCATCTTCAAGCAAACCCTGGTATGGGTTCCCAAAACACCAAGGTACCCAAATTAGGACGTGTGCTACTAGTAGCATCTTCAAGCAAACCCTGGTATGGGTTCCCAAAACACCAAGGTACCCAAATTAGGACGTGTGCTACTAGTAGCATCTTCAAGCAAACCCTGGTCTGGGTTCTCCACTCCCAAAACACGCACATTCATTATGTCCCACTCTCTTTAACTGGCAAATCCCCCCTCATCCTCCTTTCCCCCCCTCTCTTGCCATGCCCACTATCACATATATACTTGCTACTTCCCCCCCCCCCCCCCCCCCCCCCCCCCCTACCCACTCGCTGCCTCTCCCCTCTTCACGAGCATGGGAAATCACCACACACGCTCTACTTCTCCCTCCCCCCCACCCCCCCCCACCCCCCCCCTATCCCCTGCCGGTCACCCCCCCTCCCCCCCTGCTCCTCCCTCTTCACCACATGGGAAATCACACACACACGCTCTACTCCTTCTTCCTCCCCCCCCCGCACCCCCCCATCCCCTGCCAGTCCCCCCCCCACCCCACCCCACCCCCACCCGCTCCCTCCCTTCCTAACCACATGGAACTCACCACACACGCTCTACTTCTTCTCCCCCCCCTCCCCCCCCCCCCTCCCTTGCCACCTTCAAATTCTAATGTATTCTGAACTTCTTCTTCCGGAAGATCCCTGGTGAGGGTGGTGCTGGGCTCTCTTGGGGCAGTACAGGCAGTACAGGCAGTGAGCCAAGGGCCCTCTGAGCGTCAAAGTCCCTTGAGCCTAATTGGCTCCCCCTGGACTGTAACAAACAAACAAACAAACAAACAAACAAACAAACAAACTGCCCTTGCCACATACGATTGCCCCCAGACTTGGCTGTTATGAACTTCTTCTTTCAGAAGATCCCTGGTGGGGGTGGAGCTGGGCTCTCTGTGGGCAGTACTGGCAGTGGGCCCAGGTGCCCTTTGACTGGACTACAAACACATAAGGAAAAAGGGGGAAATGCGGGCAACTCAACCCTTACCAACCCTATCACTTACGATTTCCCTCAGGCTTGGGTATTCTGAACTTCTTCTTTCAGAAGATCCCTGGTGGGGGTGGTGCTGGGCTCTCTGGGAGCCGTACAGGCATTACATGCAGTGAGCCCAGGCCCCTCTGAGCGCCGAACTCCCTTGAGCCTAATTGGCTACCCCTGGACTGTTACAAAAAAAACCAACTAACTAACAAACAAACTGCCCGTGCCACTTCCGCTTTCCCTCAGGCTTGGCTATTCTGAACTTCTTCTTCCGGAAGATCCCTGGTGGGGGTGGTATTGGGCTTTCTGGGGGGAAAACAGGCAGGGAGCCCAGGCCCCTCTGAGCGTCAAAGTCCCTTGAGCCTAATTGGCTACTCCTGGACTGTTACAAAAAAACCAATTAACTAACAAACTGCCTGTGCCACTTTCGCTTTCCCTTAGGTTTGGCTATTATGAACTGATAGAGAGCCCAGACCCCCCTGAGCGCCACAGTCCCTTGAGCGTAATTGGCAACCCCTGGACTGTTACAAAAAACTCCAACTAACTAACTAACAAACTCCCTGTACCACTTACGCTTTCCCTCAGGTTTGGGTATTCTGAACTTCTTCTTTTGGGTGATTCCTGGTGGGGGTGGTGCTGGGCTCTCTTGGGGCAGTACAGGCAGTACATGCATTGAGCCCAGGCCCCTCTGAGCGCCCCAGTCCCTTGAGCGTAATTGGCAACCCCTGGACTGTTACAAAAAACCCCAACTAACTAACTAATTCCCTGTACCACTTACGCTTTCCCTCAGGTTTGGGTATTCTGAACTTCTTCTTTCGGGTGATTCCTGGTGGGGGTGGTGGTAGGATCTCCGGGGGAAGAACAGGCAGTACATGCATTGAGCCCAGGCCCCTCTGAGCGCCCCAGTCCCTTGAGCGTAATTGGCTACCCCTGGACTGTTACAAAAAAAAAAAATTAACTAACTAACTGCCTGTGCCACTTACGTTTTCCCTCAGGTTTGGGTATTCTGAACTTCTTCTTGCGGGTGATTCCTGGTGGGGGTGGGGGTAGGATCTCGGGGGGAAGAACAGGTAGGGAGCCCAAGCGTCCCTGAGCACCAAAGGTGGCTCGTCTGGTGGATAACTCCTGAAGAGCTGCTTTGTGGATCGCTGTGTCGACAGGGTTGATCTCCCTGGAATGTGCATTTGGTTGTTGGGTTGATTGGTTGGTTGGTTGGGTGTCTGTCTGTGCATTTGGTCTGGTGCATGGTGCGTGTGGTCCGTCTGTCTGTGCATTTGGTTGTAGGGTTGATTGGTTGGGTGGGTGTCAGTCTATGCATTTGGTCTGGTGCATGGTGCACGAGGTCTGTCTGTCTATGCTTTGTGGATAGCTGAGTCAACAGGGCTGATCTCCCTGGAATGTGAATCTGGTTGTAGGGTTGATTGGTTGGTTGGTTGGGTGTCTGTCTGTCTGTCTGTCTATGCATTCGGTCTGGTGCATGGTGCACGTGGTCTGTCTGTACTTTGTGGATCGCTCTGTCAGCAGGGTTGATCTCCCTGGAATGTGCATTTATTTGTAGGGTTGATCGGTTGGTTGGGGGTCTGTCTGTCTGTCTGTCTGTCTATGCATTTGGTCTGGTGCATGGTGCACGTGGTCTGTCTGTCTGTGCATTTGGTCTGGTGCATGGTGCACGTGGTCTGTCTGTCTATGCATTTGGTCTGGTGCATGGTGCACGTGGTCTGTCTGTACTTAGTGGATCACTCTGTCAGCAGGGTTTATCTCCCTGGCATGTGCATTTATTTGTAGGGTCGATTGTTTGGTTGGGGGTCTCTCTGTCTATGCATTTGGTCTGGTGCATGGTGCACGTGGTCTGTCTGTCTGTGCATTTGGTCTGGTGCATGGTGCACGTGGTCTGTCTGTCTATGCATTTGGTCTGGTGCATGGTGCACGTGGTCTGTCTGTACTTAGTGGATCACTCTGTCAGCAGGGTTTATCTCCCTGGCATGTGCATTTATTTGTAGGGTCGATTGTTTGGTTGGGGGTCTCTCTGTCTATGCATTTGGTCTGGTGCATGGTGCACGTGGTCTGTCTGTCTACGCTTTGTGGATAGCTGAGCAAACAGCATTGATCTCCCTGGAACGTGCGTTTGGTTGTAGGGTTGATAGGTTGGTTGGGGATCTGTCTGTCCATGCATTTGGTCTGGTGCATGGTGCTTGTGGTCCGTCTGTCTATACTTTGTGGATAGCTCCAAACGGGTTGATCTCCCTGCAATATGCATTTGGTCTGGTGCATGGTGCACGTGGTCAGTCTGTGCATTGGGTCTGGTGCATGGTGCATGTGGTCTGTCTGTCTATACTTTACAGATAGCTGATAAGCTGAGTCAACAGCGTTTATCTCCCTGGAATGTGCATTTGGTTGTAGGGTTGATTGGTTGGCTTTTTGTTTGTTTGTTTGTGTGTGTGTGGGGTGGGGGTGGGGGTGGGGGTCAGGTTGTTTAACACGCACTTCGAGGTCTGAATCAAATCCACCTGGTTGTATGTCTGTATGTTACAGTCCAGGGGTAGGCCAAATAGGCTAAAGGGACTCGCCCAACCGTGACAGGATGGGCTAAAAAGAAAAAGCATTGATGAACTGAACCCCAAACAATCCTTTTTACCGATGGGGGCCCTGAGTTCGTGTTACAGTGATAATTTAATTCTACAATTATAAACCCACGCAGCCCCTTTCAGCGAATCAAATGGTCTAGTGGTACACCAAATCGCTTTGAGGATGTCGGGTCGGGGGTTCGATTCCCCCTACGGTCGCCCTGTGCGTTGCAGGTCGTTGGTAACCGCGATGGTAGCTTGTCCAGTTGAGGTAGATGACCGCTCTCTGCCCGCGTACGACGGGTTCCCTTAACACCACGCCTCACCAGGCGTTATCATTATCATTAAACCCACCTTTATCAAGTCGAGGATATCTTGGGACCACCCACCACCCACCCACCACCCACCTAGCACCACCCACCCACCACCCACCTACCACAACCCACCATCTACCACCCACCTACCACCACCCATCACATTATTATTAAACCCACCTGATTAAGTCGAGGATGTCTTGGGAGATCTGGCTGCGAACGTGTTTGTTGAATTCCAGTTGGCGACCATCAGGCATGACCAGCATGTTCAATGCGTTCTCTTTGCGCTCCATGTTTTTGGACTGGGCTCTGTTGGCACATCTCTGGAATTCAATACCCAGGTTATCTCCTGAAAAAGGGTGGGCAGTAGGTATTGCCGTAATTTAAATTTGAATTTGAATTTGAATTCAATCGCCAGGCTATCTCCTCCAAAAACGTGTTTTCTTCTCGCTCCATGTTTTTGGACTGAGCTCTGTTGGCACATCTCTGGAATTCAATACCCAGGTTGTCTCCTGAAAAAGGGTGGGCAGTTGGTATTGCCTTAATTTGAATATGAATTCGAATTCAATCTGGAGGTTATTGCTTGCAAAAGGGCGTTTTTTTTCCGCTCCATGTTTTTGGATTGAGCTCTGTTAGCATATCTCTGGAATGCTATATATATAAGCCGTAAGTTGAATTTGAATTCAATCCCCAGGTAATCTCCTGCAAAAGGGTAGGCAGTTGGTATTGCCACAGTTTGAATTTTAATTTGAATTCAATCCCCAGGTTATCTCCTGCAAAAGGGTTCGCAGTTGGTATTGCCACAGTTTGAATTTTAATTTGAATTCAATCCCCAGGTTATCTCCTGCAAAAGGGTTCGCAGTTGGTATTGCCACAGTTTGAATTTTAATTTGAATTCAATCCCCAGGTTATCTCCTGCAAAAGGGTAGGTAGTTGGTATTGCCACAGTTTGAATTTTAATTTGAATTCAATCCTCAGGTTATCTCCTGTAGAAGGGTAGGCAGTGGGTATTGCGGTAATTTGAATTTGAATAAATCACCAGGTCATCTTCAGCAAGGACGGGCAGTGGATTTGTTTAATTACCCTAACTTGAATTTGAATTTGAATTCGACTCCCAGGTTGTCTCCTGCAAAAGGGCGGGCATTGGGTTCTGTAATAACCGTGATTTGAATTTGAATCCGATCTACCCAGGTTGTCCCTTGCAAGGGCGGGCAGTGGATTTTTTAATTGCTGTAATTCGAATTTCAATTCGAATTTGACTCCCAGGTTGTCTCCTGCAAAAGGAGCGGGCAGTGGGATTTTCTAATAACCGTGATTTAAATTTGTATCTCATCTACCCAGGTTGTCTCCTGCAAGGGCGAGCAGTGGGCTTTTGTAATAACCGTAATTTTAATTTGAATTCAATACCCAGGTTGTCTCCTGCAAGGGCGGGCACCCCCTACCCTCAATTCCCTTACCTCCTACCCCCCTTGAGTCACTAATGCATCATCTTGTCACCCCCTACCCCCTTAACTCCTACCCCCTACCCTACCTCCTACTCCCTATCCCTTATCGCCCTACCCCCCGCCCTACCCCTTACCTCCTACCCCCTTTCCCCCATAAGTCACTGACTCATCATCTTGTCTCCCCCTTTCATTGGCGGAGGGGGAGATATGGAAACCTGTTTCGAAATCGAATTATATAACACTCGATCTTCGGGACCAGTACGATATTGACATCCCTAAACGTGAGTCACTTACGTATCATCTTGCCTCCCCCTTTCAATAGCGGAAGGGGAGATATGGAAATCATATGATATATTGCCCGATAATCTTTGGGACCAGTGCAATATTCACAGAGGTGAACAAGTCCTATGCAGCGTCGCACAGACGACGCGGGGAAAATTGGCGGAGGTGTTGGCAACGGAACGAAAGGTGTCTGGCAACGATAGAGTGGCCGGAGAAGCGGAAGTTAGTACGCGACGTTGGCTGAGTGAAGGCTTCAATTTTTTGGTAAACGGACAAATGGGTAAACATGGGGGGGGCTCCCGCCCCCTGTTTGTGAAGAGGGGGCTCCGCCGAAAAGAAGAAAACCTGGACCGTGGGGAAAAAATCAATTCTATCATCTTGTCACCCCTACTCTCCGACCCCGGAACTTGATGCACATGAACGACAAGGACCACCGACCAGACCGCCGGAACCGAGAACACCCCGACCCCCGAAACGAGCACCGACCGCCGAGCCCAGTACCCGACCGTCCGACGCGACCGTCCGAACCTATCCTCCTATCCCCGATAACCCCGACCGCCGACCCGACGCCTGAACGCGACCCCGACAGACCGGCCGAGCCCCAGGACCCCACGACACGACAGCAGACGCCCCGACCTCGACCGCTGACCCACACGCCGACCCCTACCGCCGACCCGAAACCCGACCGGAACGCAGAGGCCCCCCAGGCCGCCAACTCCGACCCGCAGCCGAGCCCCTGACCGCCTACCCCCGACCCTGACGCAGACGCCCGAGAGCACTGATGCGCCCTACCCCGTGACCTCCGAGCACCCTACATGCCGCACCCCTAACCGACCGCCGCGACCAACGCCTACTCCCTGACCCCCTATCCCTTATCGTCTACCCCGGCCCTACCCCTTACCTCCTATCCCCCTACCTCCACCACTTTCTCCTGAGAGTCAAGACTCTCATCTTGTCACCCACCACTCCCGAACTTCATACCCCCCACCCTACCTCCTACTCCCTATCAATTATAGTCAATACCCCTTACCTCCATCCCCCATTCTCCTACCCTTTCCCCTGTGAGTCACTACTATCAATCTTGTAACCCCTACCCCCTTACCTCCTACCCTACTCCCTATCCCTTATCGCCCTACCCCCCCGCCCTACCCCCCTACCTCCTATCCCCCTACCTCCTACCCCCTTTCCCCTGTGAGTCACTTTCGCATCATCTTGTCGCCCCCTTTCATTGGCGAAGGAGGAGATATGGAAACCTGTTTGGAAATCGTATGATCTATGGCCCGATAATCTTGGGGACCAGTACGATATTAAAATCCCTAAACGTGAGCCACTTACGCATCATCCTGTCGCCCCCTTTCATTGGCGGAGGGGGAGATATGGAAACTGGCTTGGCAGGAGCTCCTGGGTCTGGCAGAGACGCCTTCAACGCAATGAGAATCTCCTGAATGGGGTGGTGTGTGTGTGTGGTGTGTGTGTGTGTGGTGTGCGTGGTGTGTGTGTGTGGTGTGTGGTGTGTGTGTGGTGTGTGGTGTGTGTAGGGGTGGGGTAGTGTGTGTGTGGTGGTGGTGTGTGTGCGGTGTGGTCTGGTAGAGACGCCTTGAGCGCTATGAGAATCTCCTGTATGTGGTGGTGGGTGGTGTGTGTGGGTGGTGTGGTGTGTGTGGTGTGGTATGGTGAAGTTGTGTGTGTATGGGTGTGTATGGGAGTGCGGTGTGTGTATGGGTGTGTAGTGTGTGTGAAGGGGTGGGGTGGGGTGTAGGTATGTGTGGTGTGTGTGTAGGGGTGAGTGGTGTGTGTGTGTGTATGTGTGTGTGTAGGGGTGGGGTGGGAGCACTTCTACCACACCACCACTACCCGCAGATCTAATTTTTCCTGCATACAAGTCGGGATTAATTTTTCTGCATACAAGTCGGAATTAATTTTTCTGCATACAAGTCGGGATCAATTTTTCTGCATACAAGTCGGGATTAATTTTTCTGCATACAAGTCGGGATTAATTTTTCTGCATACAAGTCGGGATTAATTTTTCCTGCAACCAAGTCGGGCCCGATCGACAGCATGTTTCAGGGTCACTACTTCTACCGCACCACCACCACCACTACCGGGACTCTCACAACCATCCTCATACCCCATGCAGACCTGCCTCCCCCCCACCCCCACCCCCACTACACACACACACACACTCCCCACACCCCCACACCACTAAGGGTACCATCACCACCATCCTCATACCCCATGCAGACATGCCTCCCCCCCACCCCCACCCCCCTACACACACATACACACACACCACTCACCACTACACACACACCACACATACCTACACCCCACCTCACCCCTTCACACACACCACACACACGTACACACCCCTATACACACAACTTCACCATACCACACCACACCCACCCACCAGCCACCCCCACCCATCTTCCAGGGCCATTACTTATTCCACACATATCCGTTTCAACGAGTCGGGCTCCAAAACTATGCACTCTAGCGCGCAATAGTGCGCGTCATGCAGTACCCTGGTCAGTACGGTATATACACATTTTGATTAAATTAAATGAGCTCAGTGATGCACCTGAATTGAATATCCCTGTTTCAACGAATGGCTCAATGGCAGAGCTCCTTAAACGACATAGGTGCCGGGTTTGAATCCCCATGGGTGCGCTTAAGTGTTCACGGTCGCTGTCAACCGCCATGGTAGCTCTGCCTAGTTAAAGGAGCAGCCCGTTCCCTACAGCCGTAATACGAGGCTCCCTTAATACCACGCCCCACCAGGCGTTCATCATCATTACTTCTACCACACCACCACCACCACCACCACTGGTACTCTCACCACCATCCTCCTCCGCACCCCCAATGCTTCCCAACCGTGGACCTGATGTTTCCTATACACCATTCAAGCCTGGGCTACAGCATCCTTCAGTGCCACCACCTACTCCTTGGACATGCCCCCCCCCCCCCCCCCCCCACACACACACACACACACTCACACATACACACATCTACCCAAACACGCACAACCACCACCACCACCACCACCACTACTGGTACTCTCACCACCATCCTCTTTCCTGCCCCCAATGCTTCCCACCTGTGGACCTGATGTTCCCTATACACAATTCAGGCCAGGTCGATAGCATCCTTCAGTGCCACCACCTACTCCTTGGACTTGCCCCCCCCCACCCCACCCCCCCACCCACACCACCCACCCACACCACTACCGGTACCATCACCACCATCCTCATTCCCAATGCGGACCTGATTCATCCTATACACCATTCAGGCCAGGTTGACAGCATCCTTTAGTCCCACCACCTCCTCCTTAGACTCCCCCCCACCCCCCCACCCACCCATCCCCCACACACACACCTACCCATACACATGCCGCATTACTCACACCACTACGGGGACTCTCACCACCATCCTCATCCCCTATGCGGACCTGATTTTTCCAAAACACGATTCAGGCCAGGTCGATAGCATCCTTTAGGGCCATCACCTACTCCTCAGACCCCCCCCCCCCCACACACACACACTCCCCCCACACACCTACCCCACACACCCACACCACTAAGGGTACCATCACCACCATCCGCATCCCCCATGCAGACCTGATTCTTCCCATACACAACTCAGGCCTGGTCAACAGCATCCTTCAGGGCCACCACCTACTCCTCAGACTTGCCCCCCCCCCCACCCCCCCCCCACACACCTCCCCATACACACACACGCCCAATCACCCACACCACTACCGGAACTCTCACCACCATCCTCATCCCCCATGATGACCTGATTTGTCCTATACACCATTCAAGCCAGGTCGACAGCATCCTTTAGGGCCACCACCTACTCCTCCCCCCCCCCCCCTCCCCACACACACCTACCCCCCCCCCCACACACACCACTAAGGGTACCATCACCCCCATCCTCATCCCCCATGCGAACCTGATTTTTCCTATACACCATTCAGGACAGGTTGACAACATCCTTCATTCCCACCACCTCCACCTCAGACTGCCCCCCCCCCCCCCCCCCCCACCCCACCCCCCCACCCCACCCACCCACCCACACCACTAAGGGGACTCTCACCACCACCCTCATCCCCCATGCGGACCTGATTTTTCCTATACACCGTTCGGGCCTGGTCGACAGCATCCTTTAGTGCCACCACTTCCTCCTCAGACTTGGCCACCCGGGTGGCTTCGGTCAGCCGCTTAGTCAGCTGCAACATCTCGATTCGAGCCTGGCAGGTGGTGTTTGGGGGTTGCGGGTTGGGCTAGGGTGTGTTGTGGGTTGGGGTGTGGTGGGTTGAGGATTGTGGTGAGTTGTGATTTGGGGTGGGATGTGGGTTGTGGTTTGAGGTGCGTTGTGGGATGTGGGTTGGCTTGGGTAATGGGTTGGGGGCCATCAAATACTCCTCAGATTTTGCATCCCGGGTGGTTTCGGTGAGCCGCTTAGTCAGCTGTAACATCTCGATTCGAGCCTGGCAGGTGGTGTTAGGGGGTTGAGCTAGGGTGGGTAGTGGGTTGGTGTGGTTTGTGGGTTGGGTTGGGGTGGTTTGTGGATTGGGTTGGGTTGTGGGTTGTGGGTTGGGGTGGTTTGTGGGTGGTTAGTGGGTTGGGGTGGTTTGTAGGTGGTTTGTGGGTTGGGGTGGTTTGTGGGTTGGGGTGGTTAGTGGGTTGGGTGCCACCACCTCCTCCTCAGACTTAGCCACCCGGGTGGCCACAGTCAGCCGCTTAGTTAGCTGTAACATCTTGATTCGAGCCTGGCGGGTGGTGAAAAGCAGCACAGGAAGGGGTGGGGTGGGGTAGTGGGGGGCTTAATTAGCTTTAACATCTTGATTCGAGCCGGGCTGGTGGGCTGGTGGTGATACGCAGTAGGGTTGGTGGGAGGGGGTGGGGTGGGGGGCGCAGTTAGCTAAAACATCTCGGTTCGAGCCTGGCGGGTAGTGAGTAGCAGCACGGGGGGTGGGGTGGGGGAGCAAGGTAGATGGTGCATGGTGCATGGTGCATGGGGGTGCAAAGTAGACGGTGCATGGTGCATGGGGGAGCAAGGAAGATGGTGCATGGTGCATGGGGGAGCAAGGTAGATGGTGCTTGGTGCATGGGGGAGCAAGGTAGATGGTGCATGGTGGATGGGAAGGACTATCTACGACCTGTTTGGAAGAACCAAAATGTAGAACAGCTGCTCAGGTGCAATGAAGAGACCACCACTAGGCTGAGCGGATGTGTGTTGAGGGGGTGGGTGTTTGGGTGAGTAGGTGGGTAGGTGGGTAAGTGCAATAAAGAGACCACCACTAGGCTGAGCTGGTGTGTGTTGTGGGGGTGGGATTTGGGTGAATGGGTGAGTAGGTGGGTTGGTGGGTAGGTGGGTAGGTTATATAGAGAGACCACCAATGTGCTGAGCGGATGGGTATTGTGGGGGTGGGTGTTTGGGTGGGTGGGTGAGTAGGTGGGTTGGTGGGTAGGTTCTATATAGAGACCACCACTGGGTGAGCAGATGTGTGTTGTGGGGGTGGGGTTTGGGTGGGTGGGTGAGTAGGTGGGTTGGTGGGTAGGTTCTATATAGAGACCACCACTGGGCTGAGCGGATGGGTATTGTGGGGGTGGGGTTTGGGTGGGTGGGTGATTAGGTGGGTTGGTGGGTAGGTTCTATATAGAGACCACCACTGGGTGAGCAGATGTGTGTTGTGGGGGTGGGGGTTTGGGTGGGTGGGTGAGTAGGTGGGTTGGTGGGTAGGTTCTATATAGAGACCACCACTGGGCTGAGCGGATGTGTGTTGTGGGGGTGGGGTTTGGGTGGGTGGATGAGTAGGTGGGTTGGTGCTTACATACAGATTCTCGAAGCAGATGATTGGAGAAAGGAGATTATGAAGCTGGAGAGAGACGGGTGGGTGGGTGGGTGTCATAAGAGTGGGTGTTTGGGTGGGTGTTTGGGTGGGTGGGTGAGTAGGTGGGTTGGTGGGTAGGTGCTATAGCCTATAGGGGGAAAAAACCTCCCAACTATTTCGCCCCTGTGATTTATATAGGGGTGGGTGTTTTAGCGGATGGGAGTTATAAGGGTGGGTGTTTGGGTGGATTAGTAAGTAGGTGGGTAGGTGGGTACGTGCTATGGGGTGGGTGGTGACCTACCTCCCGAACTTTGGTCCCTATGATGGGCAGGTCCTTGGCTGACAAGTTACCCTCACAGTCGATCCCGCTACCCAAAACCAAAATCAAAATCATCTGCTGAGGTGCTATAAAAAGGCACCACCCAGCTGAGCGGATGGGTATTATGGGGATTGGGTGTTTGGGTGGGTGGATGAGTAGGTGGGTTGGTGCGTACACACAGATTCTCGAAGCAGATGACTGGAGAAAGGAGATTATGAAGCTGGAGAGAGACATAGAGGGTGGGTGGTGACCTACCTCACGAACTTTGGTCCCTATGATGGGCAGGTCCTTGGCTGACAAGTTGCCCTCATTCAAGTGGAGACCCTCATCCAGGATTCCATCAGCTGTGCTCTGATAAGCCGGCCCCGTAAGAGAGAAGTTGAAGGAAGCCTGGGAGGATTGGATTGGATTGAGGGTATTGGATTGAGGATATTGGATTGAGGATATTAGATTGGATTGGATTGGATTAGATTTTATTATTATTATTATTATTATTATAATCATCATATAATTACATGGTTTTCAAAGTGGATACCGCCATCCAGAATTTTATTGGCTGTGCTCTGATAAGCCAGCTCCTTTAGAGAGAAGTTGAAGGAAGAATGAGAGGGGTGTATTGGATTGTATTGTTACATGGTGTTCATACTTTTTGTTTTGTTTTGAGACACAGTTTCAGTTTGAACAATACTGGGCACCCCCGCACCCAAACATTTGGCTCATAGTTGGAGTGCGCATGACTTGAGGTATCAGCATCGCAGCGGTCAAGATCCTTCGAAAATGTTGCTCAATGTTTTCTAGCTTTATTCGCCTTGTAGCAGCTACTTTCTCCACTACTTTCGAAACTCCCTGCCGGTGACTGCTAAAGCGTTTTTCCGTGTGGCGTGCGACACGCTCTTAGAACTTGTAAAACACAGTTTTGTCATGTCTTGTCTTGTTTACAAATACAATTGCTTTGTTTTAAAATACAACTGCTTTTTGTTTCCAAACACAATATTTCCGAAATATTTTTGTTTTCAAACACAATGGTTTTATTTTCAAATACGATTGTTTTTTTGTTTTCAAATACGTTTTTTTTTTCTTTCAAATACGATTGTTTTTTTGTTTTCAAACACAATTGTTTTGTTTTCAAACACGATGGTTTTATTTTCAAATACGATTTTTTGTTTGTTTTCAAATACGATTTTTTTTGTTTTTTCAAATACGATTGTTTTTTTGTTTTCAAACACAATTGTTTTGTTTTCAAACACGATGGTTTTATTTTCAACTACGATTTTTTTTTTTCAAATACGATTGTTTTTTTGTTTTCAAACACAATTGTTTTGTTTTCAAACACAATTGTTTTGTTTTCAAACACAATGGTTTTATTTTCAAATACGATTATTTTTTTTGTTTTCAAATACGATTTTTTTTGTTTTTTCAAATACGATTGTTTTTTTGTTTTCAAACACAATTGTTTTGTTTTCAAATACTGTTTTTGTTTTGAGGCACAGTTTCAGTTTTTCGAACACAGTATTGTATATTGTATTGTCTTGTTTTGTTTTCAAATACAATTGATTTGTTTTGTTTTCAAACACATTTGTTTTGTTTCCAAATACAATTTTTGTTCTGTTTTCAAACACAGTTTTTGTTTAGAGGCGCAGTCTCAGTTTTTCAATCACAGTATTGTCTTGTAGTATTTTTTCTACTACAATTTTTTGTTCTGTATTCAAACACAATTATTTTGTTCTCATACACCATTGTTTTGTTTTCAAATACAATTGTTTTTTGTTTTCAAACACCATTGTTTTGTTTTCAAGCACGTTTTTTGTTTTGATACACAGTTTCAATTTTTCGAACACAATATTGGATTGGATTGGATTGGATTGTACATGCTCTCAAGCACGGTTTTTGTTTTGAGACGCGCCATACGGGCCAAGCACAAGCCCACACAAAATTGAAAATTAGGACTGCTACGGGTCATGAGATAGAAGGAAGAATGAAAGGATTGGATTGGATTGTTACAAGGATTGGATTGGATTGTTACAAGGATTGGATTGGATTGTTACAAGGATTGGATTGAATTGTTACAAGCTGTTCAAGTACGGTTTCAAGCGTCATACAGTCCAGGCACAATTGCTTTTTATTTTCTTCTTTCTGCATGATGTTCGTAATCTATGTTTACCCCTTGACTAAGACAAGCCATGGCATATTTTTGTTTTGAGACGCGTCATACAGTTGTGGAACAATTGTTTTTCTTTTCTTATTGGTGCATGATGTTTGCAATTTCCGCTGGAGTCATTTGGAGTCCAGCAAGGAACCAGGAAAATGTCATCATCATTTTTCATCATCATCATCAAGCCCCCACCCTCCCCCCCCCCCCCCCCCCCCCCCTCCCCCCCCCCCCCCCCCCCTATACTCAACATGAGAATTAGTACAGTCGCCCACATCGCACATCGCGGGCCAAATAGATGAAGTGATCCCTTCAACCTCGCTGCGCTATGAACTGTACTATGGACGGGAGAGTGCTTTCGACCTACATGATGGTTTTGGGGTTTTGCAGCACGCTACTGCGCCTGAGCTTGGACTACCGCGCAACAGCACGAAGGAAGTTCTCTACCTCTTAAGAACCATTGCTGGCAAAGAAGGACACATACCGCAGCATTCTCAGCGCTGTCCCATAGCTTGTCGCCACGTTAGCGTTCGCCACACGACATGGCGTCGAACAGGTGGATTCGGTTCTTTGCCACTTCTATCATTTGGCTTTGGATGTTTGGGTACGCTTCAAGCACGGCGGCATTTTGAGTGCAGCTCCCCCCAAGGCTGTTAGGTGTGTAATCCAAGGATTCGTGCAACCTCAGCAAATTGGCCCCCCCTCATGACCCCGCGCCCTTCCTGGTGTATGTTTCGCCAATGTCACTTGAGTAGCACTACCCAATGGCTGGTAGGTACTCACCCACGGACATCGCCACCACCCCCTTTACCTGGTGATTGAGCTATCGAGCGTGTGATGTTGAGAATCATCGTGGTTATATGTTGAAATGTACATTTGAGACGCATCTACCCAATGCTGAAGTAGGTACTCCCAAGGCTCTGCAAACACTATGAAATGGAGCATGGAGTGTTGTGTATGTTGTGCATGAGGTGGATATGTTGAATGTCATTTGAGATAGCATTACCCATCATGGATTCTGACAGTAGGCACTCCTAAGGATCGCACACATATGAAATTGAGCATGAGTTTGAGTTATGTTGTAGCACCATGAGTGTCTGTTAGTATATGTGCCCCGAACCCTGATCATTCCTGCGCACAGACCCATCTATAACCAATGTTGCTCCATGCAGGAGGCTTACTCCCAAGGATCTGCACCACACTAGTGCCAATCATGCGCATCGAGTGTGTGATGTTGAGCCCGCAGAGTTCTGTGCCGTATTGTCTGCGCATGCACGTGCTGATATGTTGAATTGGCATTTGAGCAGATCGACAATGGGTCTGAGTAGGCACCCCAAGGATCTGCCACACAATATGAAATGAGCATGAGTTGTGTGTATGTTGAGGATGAGTGTTGTCTGTACTTATGTTGCCGGTCATTTAAAGCAGCCATCTACCCAGGCTGCAGTAGGTACTCACAGGCATCTGTCACAGCACTATGAAATGTGAGCCGCATGCCCGGCCTTGTGAAGTTGGAGCTATGAGTGTGTGCATATTGAGCAATAGTCGGGTATATCTGTTTGAATGTCATTGAGGCCGCATTTACCCAAATGGTTGAAAGTACTGGTATCCCCAAGGATCTGCCACAACTAAGAAATGAGAATGCGTGTGGGAAAGGTGAGCACTGAGTGTGTGTATGTTGAGCCATGAGTGTGTATAGGTTGTTGCCTGTTCATTAGTTAGCAGCACATCTACCCAAGCGCATTGTTATAGGCACTCCCAAGGCTACTCACGGCCACCACTATGAAATCTGCGCCTCCCATGTAGTGTGTTTTCTGTTTGTCGCAGCATTGATGTTTGTTCACGATGTTGAATGTCATTTTGCATCGCACAAGCACTCTACCTACACCCTTTGGCTTGCTATAGGTTAATCCCAAGGATTGCACACACTATGAAAATGGAGCATGAGGGTGGCTGTCCATTGTTGACGAAATTGAGCTGTGTTATTATGTGACTGTCTTTGAGAAGATCGACCCAATGGCTTCTGACCAGTTTCGTACCCCCCCCCGCGTTATACCAAGGAAGCCACACCCCCACACAATGAATTTGGGCATTGAGGGTGTGAATTTGAGTATCCATTGAGTGTGCTGCTGTATTGTGCCAGGTAGATATTGACTGTGTGTTGTATATGTGAATTTGTCTCATTTGCTTAGCACGCAACTCCCAACCCCATGGCTGCAGTAGGCACTCCCGGATTCTGCACACACATCTACAATTGACGCACCCCCACGACCGGTGTGTGTCTATGTGAGGCAGGAGTGTGTATAATGTGATGTTCATTGCAAGCGCACTACCAATGGATCTGCAGCTCAGGTACCTCCCAAGGATCTGAACATTCAATATGAAATTGAGCATGAGTGTGTGTCTTGTGAGAATGAGTGTGTTATATGTTGCAATGGTCATTTGTTGTAGCAGCATTCTACCCAATGGCTTGCAGGAGGGAACTCCAAGGGATCTGCATCACACTATGCAATTGAGCTATGAGTGTGTGTATGTTGAACACGAGTGTGTAATGTTTGAATGTCATTGGCAGGCCATCTACCCACATGGCTCCGCAGTACCTGGTACAACCAGGATCTTGCACACATCTATGATTAATTGAGCATGAGTGTGTGTAGTCCTGAGCATGAGTGTGTAGATGTGTAATGTCATGAGCAGCATCTACCAATGGCTTGCAGTAGGTATCCCAAGATCTTACACAAATGAAATGAATTGAGAATGAGTGTTGGAATTGTTTTGAGCAGGAGTGTGTGTATATTGAGCATGAGGTGTATATGTTGATGTTCATTTGCGCCAGCCTCTTTTATCACCCCAATGGCTGCATATCTTTGGTACTCCCAAGGATTGCAACACATATGAATTGAGGCATGAGTGTGTGAAGTTGAGCCATGAGTGTGTGTATGTGAGCATGCGGAGTGATCTGTCATAGGTTGAATGTCATTCTTGAGCAGCTTACCCAATGGCTGCAGTAGGCACTCCAAAGGATCGGATAGCTATATTGAGCATGAGTGTGTGTATGTTGAGCATGAGTGTGTATATGTTGAATGTCATTTGAGCAGCATCTACCCAATGGCTGCAGTAGGTACCACAAGATTGCAGCACATATGCATTGAAGCATGAGTGGTGTTGTAGGTTGAGCATGAGTGTTATATGTGATGTCCATTTGAGCAGATTATACCCAATGGCTGAGTAGGTAATCCCAAGGATCTGCCACACACTATGAAAAGTGAGCATGAGTGGTGTATGTTGAGCATTGAGTGTGTATGGTTGTGACGTCATGTGAGCATGATCGACCCAATGGCGTTTTGAATGTCATTTGAGCAGCACATCTACCCAATGGTTTGCAGTAGGGTACTACTCCCAGGTCTCACACACTATGAAATTGAGCATGAGTGTGTGAATGTTGAGCATGAGTGTGTGTATGTTGAGCATGAGTGTGTATATGTTGAATGTCATTTGAGCAGCATCTACCCAATGGCTGCAGTAGGTACTCCCAAGGATCTGCACACACTATGAAATTGAGCATGAGTGTGTGTATGTTGAGCATGAGTGTGTATATGTTGAATGTCATTTGAGCAGCATCTACCCAATGGCTGCAGTAGGTACTCCCAAGGATCTGCACACACTATGAAATTGAGCATGAGTGTGTGAATGTTGAGCATGAGTGTGTGTATGTTGAATCATGATGTGTATATGTGAATGTCATTGAGCAGCATCTACCCAATTGCTGCAGTGTGCACTCCCAGGATCTACACACCTATGAAATTTAGCATGGTGTGTTATGTTTAGCTTGATTGTTTATATGGTTGATGTCATTTGAGTCAGCATCTACCAATGCTGCAGTAAGGTTCTTTCTCCCAAGGCTCTGCAACACACTATGAAATTGAGATGAGTGTGTGTATGTTTGAGCATGGAGTGTGTGTATGTTGAGGCATGAGTGTGTATTGGTTGACTGTCCATTTGAGTCAGCCTCTACCCAATTTCTGCAGTAGTACTGCCAAGGATCTACACACACTATGAATTAGCATGAGTGTGTGTATGTTGAGCATGAGGTGTATATGTTGAATGTCATTTGAGGTCAGCATCTTCCAATAGCTGCAGTTTTAAAAAAAAGAAGGTTCCCTCCCAGGATCCTGCACACACTATGAAATTGAGTCATGAGTGTGTGAAGTTAGCATGAGTGTGGTGTATGTTGAGCCTGAGTGTGTATATGGTTCAATGTCATTTTAGGCACATCTACCTCTACCCAATGGTGCAGTAAGGTACTCCCAAGATCTGCACCACTATAAATTGAGCATGAGTGTGTGAATGTTAGCATGAGTGTGTAATGTTTGAGCATGAGTGTTTATATGTTTGAATGTCATTTGATCAGCATCTACCATGGCTGCAGTAGGGTACTCCCAGGATCTGCCACACACTATGAAATTGATCATGATTGTGTGATGTTTGGGCTGAGTGTGTATCTGTTGAATGTCATTTGAAGCAGCATCTACCCAATGCTGCAGTAGTACTCCCAGGATCTGCACCCACATGAATTGAGCATGAGTGTGTGAAATGTTTTGAGCATCGATTGTGTTATGTTGAGCATGATTGTGGTTATATGTTGAATGTCGTTTGGCAGCAGCTACCCCATGGCTGCGTAGGGTACTCCCAAGGATCTGCACACACTATGAAATTAGAGCACGATGTGTGTATGTTGAGCATGAGTTGTGTATCTTTTGAATAGTCATTTTGAGCACATCTACCAATGGCTGCAGGTAGGTACTCCCAAGGATCTGCACCACACTATGAAATGAGCACGAGTGGTTGTGATGTTGCGCATGAGTGTGTATATGTTGAAGGTCATTTGAGAGCATTCTACCCAAATGGCTTGCCATAGGACTCCCAAGGATCTGCACACACTATGAAATTGAGGCATGAGTTGGTATGTTGAGATGAGTGTGTATATGTGAATGTCATGAGCGGCATCTACCAAGGCTGCAGTAGGTACTCCCAAGGATTGCACAAACCTAGGAAATGAAGCATGAGTGTGTGTATTGTTGAGCATGAGGTGTGATATGTGAATGTCATTGAGCAGCATCTACCCAATGGCTGCAGTAGGTACTCCCAAGGATCTGCACACACTATGAAATTGAGCATGAGTGTGTGAATGTTGAGCATGAGTGTGTGTATGTTGAGCATGAGTGTGTATATGTTGAATGTCATTTGAGCAGCATCTACCCAATGGCTGCAGTAGGCACTCCCAAGGATCCTGCACACACTATTGAAATGAGCATGAGTGTGTGATGTTGAGCATGAGTGGGTAATATGTTGATGTCATTGAGGCGATCTTACCACTGGCTGCAGTAGGTACTCCCAAGGATCTACACACACTAGAACATTGAGCATGAGTGGTGAGGTGAGCATGAGTGTGATATGTTGATGTCATTTGAGCAGCCAATCTACCAATGGCCTGCTGTAGGTACTCCAAGGATCTGCACACACTATTGAAATTGATCATGAGTGTGTGATGTTGAGCATGCGTGGTGTATGTTGGCCTGGTGTGTATATGTTGAATGTCATTTGAGCAGAATCTACCCAATGGCGCAGGAGGGGTACTCCCAAGGATCTGCACACACTATGAAATTGAGCATGAGTGTGTGAATGTTGAGCATGAGGGTGTGTATATTGAGCATGAGTGTGTATATGTTGAATGTCATTTAAGCAGCATCTACCCAATGGCTGCAGTAGGTACTCCCAAGGATCTGCACACACTATGAAATTGAGCATGAGTGTGTGGTGAATTGTGAGATGAGTGTGTGTATGTGAGCATGAGTGTTATATGTTGAATGTCCTTTGAGGCAGCATCTACCACTGGCTGCAGTAGGCACTCCCAAGGATCTGCACACACTATGGAATTGAGCATGAGTGTGTGTTGTTGAGCATGAGTTGTGTAGATGTGAATGTCATGTGAGCAGGCATCCACCCAATGGCTGAGTAGGAATCCCAAGGACGCACACACTAGGAATTGAGGCATGAGTGTGTGTATGTTGAGCATGAGTGTGTATATGTTGAATGTCATTTGAGCAGCATCTACCCAATGGCTGCAGTAGGTACTCCCAAGGATCTGCACACACTATGAAATTGAGCATGAGTGTGTGAATGTTGAGCATGAGTGTGTGTATGTTGAGCATGAGTGTCGTGTGTAATGTGAATGTCATTTGAGGCAGCATCGACCAATGGTGCAGTAGGCACTCCACGGATCTGACACACTAGAATTGAGCATGAGTGTGTGTATGTTGGCGCATGAGTGTTGTATTTTGTGGAATGTCATTTGAGCAGCATCTACCCAATGGCTGCAGTAGGCACTCCCAAGGATCTGCACACCTATGAAATGAGCATGAGGTGTGTGTAGTTGAGACATGAGTGGGTATATGTTGAATGTCATTTGAGCAGGCATTACCCAATGGCTTTGCAGAGGTACTCCCAAGGATTGCACACACTATGGGGGGGGGGAAATTGAGCATGAGTGTGTGTATGTTGAGAATGAGTGGTATATGGAATGTCATTTTGAGCAGGATTACCCAATGGGGCTGCAGTAGGTACTCACAAGGATTGCACACACTATGAAATTGAGCGGAGGGGTTGTGTGTTGAGCCCAGCAGTGTGTATATGTTGAAGTCATTTAAGCAGCATCTACCCACTGGCTGAGTAGGCTACTCCCAGGATTCTGCACACACTATGAAATGAGCATGAGTGTGTGATGTTGAGCATGGTGTTTTTGGTTTATATGTTGTGATGTATTTGGCAGCATCTAGCCCAATGCCTGCATACAGTAGGTACTCCAAAGGGGATCTGCACACACGATGAAAATGAGGATGAGTGTGTGAATGTTGAGATGAGTTGTGTGTATGTTGGCATGCGGTTGTATATGTTGAATGTCATTGGAAGAGCATTCTACCCAATGGCTTGCAGTAGGCACTCCCAAGGATCTGCACACACTATGAAATTGAGCATGAGTGTGTGTATGTTGAGCATGAGTGTGTATATGTTGAATGTCATTTGAGCAGCATCACAACAAATGGCTGCAGTATGGACTCCCAAGGAATCTACACAACCTAGGAAATTGAGCATGAGTGTGTGTATGTTGAGCATGGGTGATATGTTGAATGTCATTTGAGCAGCATCTACCCAATGGCTGCAGTAGGTACTCCCAAGGATCTGCACACACTATGAAATTGAGCATGAGTGTGTGAATGTTGAGCATGAGTGTGTGTATGTTGAGCATGAGTGTGTATATGTTGAATGTTCATTGAGCAGCAATACCCAATCACTGCAGTAGGTACTCCAAAGGTCGGCACAAACTATGAAATTGAGCATGAGTGTGTGACTGTGAGCATGAGTGTGGTATATTGAGATGGGGGGGGGTGCATGAGTGTGTATATGTTTGAATGTCATTTAAGCAGCATCTACCCAATGGGGGCTGCCGTAGGTTAGTTAGTAGGGACTCCCAAGGATCTGCAACAAACTATGAAATTGAGCATGAGTGTGTGAATGTTGAGCATGAGTGTGTGTATGTTGAGCATGAGTGTGTATATGTTGAATGTCATTTGAGCAGCATCTACCCAATGGCTGCAGTAGGCACTCCCAAGGATCTGCACACACTATGAAATTGAGCATGAGTGTGTGTATGTTGAGCATGAGTGTGTATATGTTGAATGTCATTTGAGCAGCATCTACCCAATGGCTGCAGTAGGTACTCCCAAGGATCTGCACACACTATGAAATTGAGCATGAGTGTGTGTATGTTGAGCATGAGTGTATATGTTGACTGTCATTGAGCAGGCATCTACCCAATGGCTGCAGTAGGGTACCCAAGGATAGGCACACACTATGAAATGAGCATGAGTGTGTGAATGTGAGATGAGTGTTGTGGTTATGTTGAGCATGAGTGTGTATATGTGAATGTCATTTGGAGCAGCCATCTACCCAATGCTGCAGTAGGCAATCCCAAGAATCTGCACCACACTATGAAATGAGCATGAGTGTGTGTATGTTGAGCATGAGTGTGTATATGTTGAATGTCATTTGAGCAGCATCTACCCAATGGCTGCAGAAGGTACTCCCAAGGATCTGCACACACTATGAAATTGAGCATGAGGGTGTGTATGTTGAGCATGAGTGTGTATATAGTGAATGTCATTAGCAGATCTACCCAATGGCCTGCAGTAGTGGTAACTCCCAAGGATCTGCACACACTATGAAATGAGAATTGAGGGTGTGTATGTTGAGCATGAGTGTGTATATGTGAAGTGTCATTTAAAGGCAGCATCTACCCAATGGCTGCAGTAGGTGACTCCCAAGGATTGCACACACACTATGAAAATTGAGGGGGGGGGGCAGAGTGTGTGGAAGTTGAGCACGGTGTGTGTGTGATGTTGAACTATGAGTGTGTATAGGTTGAATTGTCATTTGAGCAGCATTTACCCAATGGCTGCAGTAAGTAGGGCACTCCCAAGGAATCTGCACACACTATGAAAATGAGCATTGAGGGGTGTATGTTGAGCATGAGTGTGTATATGTTGAATGTCATTTGAGCAGCATCTACCCAATGGCTGCAGTAGGTACTCCCAAGGATCTGCACACACTATGAAATTGAGCATGAGTGTGTGAATGTTGAGCATGAGTGTGTGTATGTTGAGCATGAGTGTGTATATGTTGAATGTCATTTGAGACAGCATCTAACAAATGGCGGCAGTAGGTACTCCCCAAGGACGGAAACCACGATGAAATGAGAGAGTGTGTGAGGAATGGTGAGCATGAGTGGTGTATGTTTGAGAATGAGTGGTATATGTTGAATGTCATTTGGCAGCATCTACCCAATGGATGCGTAGTACCTCCCAAGGATCTGCACACACGATAAAATGAGAATGAGTGTGTGTATGTTGAGCATGAGGTGTATATGTTGAATGTCATTGAGCAGGAATCCCCCAATGGCTTCAGTACGGTACTCCAAAGGATCTGCACCACTATGAAATGAGCATGAGTGTGTGAATGTGGAGCATGAGTGTGTGTAGTTGAGCATGAGTGTGATATGTTTGAATGTCATTTGAGGCAAGCATCCTACACAATGGCTGCAGTAGGTACTCCCAAGGATCTGCACACACTATGAAATTGAGCATGAGTGTGTGAATGTTGAGCATGAGTGTGTGTATGTTGAGCATGAGTGTGTATATGTTGAATGTCATTTGAGCAGCATCTACCCAATGGCTGCAGTAGGTACTCCCAAGGATCTGCACACACTATGAAATTGAGCATGAGTGTGTGTATGTTGAGCATGAGTGTGTGTATGTTGAGCATGAGAATAAGCTGTGTATGTTGAATGTCATTTGAGCAGCATCTCCCCCAATGGCTGCAGTCTGAAATCCCAAGAATCTGCACACACCAGGAAATTGAGCATGGGCGTGTGTAGGTTTAGCATGAGAATAAGCTGTGTATGTTGAATGTCATTTGAGAAGCATCTCCCCAATGGCTGCAGTTGGCAATCCCAAGGATCTGCACACACCAGAAAATTGAGCATGAGTGTGTGTATGTTGAAGTTGGTGGTAGGACCCAGTGCAAGCAAAAGGGCTGCCCCCTCAAGTTCACGCCTTGTGATATAAGGTAATGATAACGCCTGGTGGGGCGTGGTGTTAAGGGAACCCGTCGTACGCGGGTAGAGAGCAGTCTTCTACCTCAACTGGACAAGCTACCTTTGCGGTTGAAAACGACCTGCAACGCCAAGAGCGACCGAAGGGGGAGTCGAATCCCCAACTCTTCTTCCTCAAGCGATTCTGGGTGATACCACTACTAGACCATGTCTATCCACTGAAAGGGGCTACTTGGTAATCGGCATTTACCATTTGATTTAGGTTGTATGTTGATATAGTTGAATGTCAGTTGAGCTGCATCCCCCCAAGGATGCAGTTGGTCATTTCAAGCACCCGCACACACCAGCAAGTTGAGCATGGGCGTGTGTATGTATGCATGGTGAATGTCATTTGAGAAGCATCACCCCAATGGCTGCAGTTGGTCATCCCAAGGATCAGCACACCTCATGAAATTGAGCATGAGTGTGTGTATGTTGCATGTCATTTGAGAAGCATCTCCCCATGGCTGCAGTTGGTCATTTCAAGCACCTGCACACCTCATGAAATTAAAACTGGACGTGTGTGTATTTTGAAAGTCACTTGAGTAGCATCTACCCAATGGCTGTAGTTGGTAATTCCAAGCACCTGCACACACCAGCAAATTGAGCATGAGCGTGTGTATGTAGTAGCAGTGCGCAGCCCCATTGTGCAACAGCTCTCGTTTGATGGGGATCTGGTGGTGGTGGTGGTGGTGGTGGTGGTGGTGTGTGTGGTGTGGGGGGGGGGGGGGGGGGGGGGGGAGGGGGATAAAATGTTTGGGCCAGGCCCCCCCCCCCCCCCCCCCTCCCCCCAACCCCTAGAAGCTCACCTGGTAGCAGTCCCATTGTGCAACAGCTCTCGTTTGATGGGGGTCTGGTGATGGGGGTGGTGGTGTGTGTTGTGTTTAGGGGGGGGGGGGGGGGGGGGGGGGGGGGGGGGGACGGGGGCGGGGGGGTGGGGTAAAGTAGGTTTGGCTAGGCCCCTCCCCCCACCCACCCACCAACCCACCCACCCACCAACCCATCCACACCCACACATACACCCACATTCTAGGAGCTCACCTGGTACGCAGTCCCAATGTGCAACAGCTCTCGTGCGATGGGGATCTGGTGGTGGTGGTGGTGTGTGGTGTGTGGTGTGTGGTGTGTGGGGTGGGGGGTAAATATGTTTGGCCAGCCCCCCTCCAACCCCAACCCCGCCCCCCCAACCCCTAGAAGCTCACCTGGTACACAGCCCCAGTGTGCTGAACTCACATTCTTTAGACTGCCGGTAGGGGCGGGGGGGGGGGGGGAAGGGGGGGGGGTAGGCGGCTGATTTTGGTCTGGATTTGGCCTGGATTTCCCCCCCTCCCCCCCCACCACCACACAACACACACACGCCCCCCCCCCCCCCCACCACCACCACCACCAACCCCCACCCAAGAAGCTCACCTGGTACGCAGCACCATTGTGAAGCAGCTCACATTCTTTAGACTGCCAGTAGGGGGGGGGGGGGGGGGGGGGGGGGGGGGGGGGTAGGCGGCCAATTTTGGCCTGGATTTGGCCTGGATTTGCCCCCCCCCCCCACACACACACACACACGCCCCCCCACCCCACCCCACCCCCACCCCAAGAAGCTCACCTGTACGCAGCACCATTGTGAAGCAGCTTACATTCTTTAGACTGCTGGTAGGGGGAGAGGGGGGGGGGGGGGGGGGGTAGGCGGCCAATTTGAGCCTGGATTTGGCCTGGATTTGGCCTGGATTTTGCCCCCCCCCACACACACACACGCCCCCACCCAGCCCCCCACACACACACCCAACCCCCACCCCAAGAAGCTCACCTGGTACGCAGCACCATTGTGCAGCAGCTCACATTCTTTAGACTGCCGGTAGGGTGGGGGGGTGGGGGGGTAGGCGGCCAATTTTGGCCTGGATTTGGCCTGGATTTGCCTCCCCCCCCCCCCCCCCCACCCACACACACACAACCCCCACCCCAAGAAGCTCACCTGGTACGCAGCACCATTGTGCAGCAGCTCACGCGCGATGGGGGTCTGGTGGTGGCGGTGGAGTTGACTGGTGGCGGTGGTGGTGTGGGTGGGTGGGTGCGTGGGTGGGTGGGTGGGTGTGTGGGGTAAATATGTTCGGCCAGCCCCCCCCCACACCCCCACCCCCTAGAAGCTCCACCTCGGTACGGGCGTTGCCCCCATTGTGCAACAGCTCTCGTGCGATGGGGGTCTTGGCAAAATCGCGCAGGGAGAGGACGATGGGGTTGTCGTACATGTCCAGGTCAGGTAGCAAGAGCTCCTTCTCAGCTGCGCTTAAGTGCCACTTGGATTTCTTGATGCCGCGTAATGGTTCAAGGGGTGGGTGAGGAATGGGGGGTGGGTGGGGGCTTGGAGGTGTGTGTTGGGGGGGGGGGGGGGGGTGGGGGGGTGGGGGGGGGGGGGGTGTGGGGGGGGGGGGGTGTAGGTGGGGTGGGGGATGGGTGGGGTGGGGGATGGGTGGGGTGTGTGGTGGGGGTGGGGGATGGGTTGGGGGGTGGGGGATGGGTGGGGTGTGTAGGGTGGGTGGGGGATGGGTGGGGGTGTGGGGGTTGGGTGGGGGATGGGTGGGGGGTGTGTTTGTCGGTGGGGTGGGGGATGGGTGGGGTGGGGGATGGGGTTTGTGGTGTGTAGGTGGGGTGGGGGATGGGTGGGGTGGGGATGTGTGGGGTGTGTAGGTGGGGGTGGGGGATGTGTGGGTGGGAGATGGTGGGGGTGGGGGAGTTGTGGGGGTGGGGATGTTGTGGGTGGCGGGGGATGTGTGGGTGTGTAGGTGGGGTGGTGGGATGGGTGGGTGGGGGATGGGGGGGGTGGTGTAGGTTGGGTGGGGATGGGTGGGGTTCGTGTGGGTGGGGGGGGGGGGGGATGGGTGGGCGGGTGTTGTAGGGGGGGTGGGGGATGGGTGGGGTGGGGGATGGGGTGTGGTGTGTAGGGGTGGGTGTGGGGGATGGGTGGGGTGGGGGATGGGTGGGTGTTGTTAGGTGGGGTGGGGGATGGGTTGGGTGTGTGGGTGGGTAGGGGTGGGGGAGGGGTGGGGGGTGTAGGTGGTGGGGTGGGGATGGTGGGTGTGTAGTGGGGTGGGGGATGGGTGGGGTGTGTGAAGGTGGTGTGGGGGAAGGTGTGGGGGAATGGGCGGTGTGGGGGTGGTGGGGGATGGGGTGGGGGGTGTGTAGGTGAGGGGGGGGGATGGGTGGGGGTGTGTGGGTGGGGGGGGGGGGGATGGCGTGTACGGTGTGTAGGTGGGGTGGGGGATGGGTGGGTGGGGGATGGGGTGGGTGTGTAGGTGTTGGGGGATTTGTGGGGATGTGGTGGTGTGGGGATGGGTGGGGGATGGGCTGGGGTTGGGGATGGGTGGGGTGGGGGATGGGTGGGGGGGGGGGGTAGTGGTGGTTGGTTGGGGGAGGGTGGGGGGGGGTTGTAAGTGGGGGTGGGGATGGGGGAGGGTGGGGGGTGTAGGTGGGGGGTGGGGGATGGGTGGGGGTGTGGGTGGTGGGGTGGGGGGGGGATGGGGGTGGGTGTTTTGTAGGTGGGGTGGGGCTGGGTGGTGTCTGTGGGGGACGGGTGGGTGTGGGGTGTGTAGGGTGGTGTGGGGGATGGGTGGGGTTGGCGATGGGTGGGGTTGGGGGATGGGGTGGGGTGTGTATTAGGTGGTGTGGGGGATGGGCTGGTGTGGGGGAGGGTTTGGGGTGTGTATGTAGTGGTGCTGTGGGGGAGGGGGGGGTGGTGTGGGGGATGGGTGGGGTGGGGGATGGGTTGTGGTGGGGGATGGGTGGGGTGAGGTTGTGTGTGTGTGTGGTTGGGGGGGGGCGGGGTGGGGGGGGGAGGGGAAAGAGTGGGGTCAGGTAGCAAGCGCCCTTCTCAGAAGTGCTTACAGTGCCCCTTAGATTATTGATTGCCTGCCATCATGGTTCATCAGGGGTGGGGAGGGGTTGGAGGTGGGGGGGGGTGGGATGGGGTGGGTGGGGGTTGGGGGTGCGGGGGGATGGGTGGGGAAGTGGGGGGAGGTGGGGTGGGGTGGGGGGGTGGGTGGGTACTAGGGGGGGGGCACTTGGGACTTCTTGATAGCCTGCATTCATGGTTCAATCAGGGGTGGGTGGGCGGTAGGGTTTGCGGTGGTGGTAGGGGTGGTTAGGTAGTGGGGGATGGGGGGGGTGGTGTGGAGGTGATGTGGGTGGGGTGGGGTGGGGTGGGGTTAGGCGATCGGGAGGGATGGGGGGGGGGAGGAGGTGGCGGGGGGCGTGGGGGGGGGGGGGGGGGGTGGGGGGATCGGATGGGATGGGGGGGGGAGGGGGGGGCAACTTGGGGGGGGGCAACCTTGACTGCCTTGATTGCCTGCATTGTGGTTCACTCAGGGGTGTGGGATGGATGGGGTGGGGTGGGGTGGGGTGGGGTGGGTGAGGTGGTGTGGGGACTTTATAATATATATATATATGTTTTTTTTTTATATATATTTATAGGTGCCTAATTATTGGCCTTTTGGGACAGATGGTTTTGACCCATGGACTACAGACCAATGAAAACAAATAAATGCTACAAAGTTGCTTAACCACATCACCTCAACATTTAAATACTTGGATTTGGGTATGCTCAGGGTTTGTGAATCAGATGAAGTCAAACCTTTTATTTTTTTCACGAAGGGGTTCCCTAATTCAGGACAGATTTTGCACAAATGTGGGACGGAGCCAAACGTAGTCAATTTTAATCATTTTGAAAATTGAATTAGGTAGGCCCGTTTTTCACATCTTACCTTACAAGTCTTTGTCACAGCAGGTTGTGGAAGATACTGTGCAGGCAGTACAGGCTGTACAAAGCCGAAAATCACTGAGTATTTGCATGTTTTGGGCCAATTTAGGAGTCCCTAATTATGTTCCAAGCTGCACAGCCGCAACAGCATCGTTTGTGTCTTCGTCTTTTCAGCAAAGGGTACGGAATCACTTTTCGGATTTTTTTGAAATTTGAAATTTCAAATCCCACTTACAAAAATATTCAAAAAACAATTGTTTTTTTCTTTTCTCATCAAACATCCACATCTGAAGTTAGATTTTGATTTGGAAATTTCCAAGGTATAGGCCGAACTGGCAGGTGTGTGAAAACGATTGCTCGGCCGCCGAAAATGGCAGGTGGAATCGCTATTGCAGTTCACTCAGAAAGCCAGGCTAAGCGCAGTCAGACCTTGCGGTAGGGGCTTTAGTAGATATGCCTTTTCGTCCCCGCGGAAAATTTGATTCGCCGAATCTCACTCGGACCTCGTATATGTCTCGGATGAATTGTTCCAAAATACTTTGTTACTCTCGTGTACTGCCAACAGCTGCCGGCCTGGGGCCTGGCTCGCGAACCGAAGGGCCCATCGGAACAAAAAATGGCTGGCACATTAGCGGTGAAAACCACTTCACGAGAAACAGCGTTATTTTTATCTACTAAGAATGCGATTCGAGCAATTTGGGGTGTGTACGGCTCTGTCCCACACTCTTGTCCCGAATTATGGCGTTAGGGGGAAATGAGGCACCTAGGAGATATAGAAAAAGCAAGAAATTAAATAAATAAAATTTATGGAGGTATTATAATACAGACACCTGACGTATATGAATATAAATATTCATCAATCCTACCTCGTTCCAGAAGTACTTGCTTCCATCAGGATGGTAGACATTTACCACAATGCCTGCAACAAGAGAGGGGTGGGCGGGTGGGTTGGTGGATGGGGTTGGTGGTGGGGGTGGGTGAGGGGGGGTGGGGGCGGGGGGTCAGGGCGGGTTTGGTGGGGTGGGG